>JAQMRL010000012.1:27800961-28355980 GCA_035578175.1 Catonia carolina
AGCAGAAATTGCAAAACATTCAGACGAAAAACAAAAAAAAATAGTTACAGTAAACTATTGTCTACTTTACATAACTATAATAATTCTACTTGGCGTAACTATTATTACTAAAAATTAAGTACCTATTTTTATAAATAATAATAGTTAAACAAAATAAGTTAAATTCTTTCTATAATTAACAATAATAAATTTTTTTTAAATATTTAAAAATATACGTTAAATATTTTCTATTATTAATAATAATAAGAATTTAAAATTTTAAAAATTTATGTTTAAAAAAATAAATTAAAATTGTTTATAAATAATAATAATATTTTTAGAGGTTTACGATAACTAAACCTCCATTTAATGTAACAATAAAATTACAATGAAATGATATTTTTAACTAACAATAACTCAAGCCGGCCGCATTGGCGCAGTTGGTAACGTGCTCGCCTCTCATCATGCGGTCCTGGGTTCGAATCCCACTCAGGCACGGCATGTTTTCATACGTTTCAAAAAATCATTTCATCCTCCATTGTAAACAGTTACACCTTAACGTCCGTCGCTATTGACCGTTGTAGTTGATGCGACGTTAAATAAATAAATAAATTAATAACTCAATTTTTTAGTGAAACTATGTTACTAAAAATCAAATAATTTCTATTTAAGATAACTAAACTTCTATTAGTGTAACAATAGTTAAAAAAAATGAATATTTTCTACTTAATCTAACTATTAACTTTATTTAATGTAACTTGTTGTAGTTTAGGTGATTGCCAAAGGCTGGTTTAAAACCTCTAGAGGCTTTACTAAGTAAAACGAGGAGTAAGATGGTTTACCATTGTCTTCCTCACTGAGTGGAAAAGTAGCTTATGCTTATCAGCACGCGAAGCCCTCCGAAAAATATTTACTTTCCACCCTGCAAATGACACCTTCATTTCATTCACCAAGGGTCTGGCTGTATAATGACATTCATTACTCTCCGAGGAGATAACTTTGACTAGTGTATTTTACACCTCGAGTAGAAGTAGTGTATAACTATTGTTTAAAAAATTAATTATTTTCTTCTTATGATAATTAAACCTCAATTAAATGTAACAATAGTTAAAACAAACTAATACTCTTTAATTTATCTAACTATATAAACTTACTTGCTATTAAATGTAATTATTGTTACTAAAAATCAAATAGTTTTATTCAAGATAACTAAACGTCCATTAGTAACAATAATAGTTACAATTAACTATTAATAATTCACTTTATATACCTATAAATCTGTTTAATGTAACTATTCTTACAAAAAAATAATTATATTCCTCTTAGGGTAACTTGTAGTGTTATTGTGTATTACACCTTAAATATTAATCATATTTCAATAAATTTATTGTTGGAATAAAATTTTATTTTTAATTAATTTTTTATTTTCCCCATAACACACAGGTGGAATGTTAAATTATTTACATTCGATCTGCTAGTTCCAAGGCTACAAAAATAAGTTCTGTTTCTTTATAGCATGATCAGCCAATTATATTCCTGAGGCATTTAATAACAGAAGAAGTAGAGGTGTAAAATACACTAGTCAAGAGTAATTTCCTCTGAAAGTAAAGAATTTTATTATACAGCCAGACCCTGTGGTGAATGAAGTGAAGGTGTGTCATTTGCAGGGTGGAAAGTAGATGCTTTACGGAAAGCCCGGAATGCTGATAAGCATACTTTTCCACTCAGTGAGGAACGCATGGTAAACCACCTCACTCCTCGTTTTACTGACAAAGCCTCTAAAGCAGTCATGTCAAAGATACGGTCCGCGGGCCGCATCCGGCCCCCCGGGCTGTATCAATACGGCCCGCGATCGCAATGTGTCACAGAAAAAAAATCATGTTTTTTAGAGCTTTAAGACTTCACTCGATTCCTCTACGGACGTTTTAAAATGCACACACTACATTTATAAAGTAATTTTAAGGGCAGCGCGTGCCTAGACAAGCGAGAGATGGACAGTAACGCCATCTCTACCTGACATTAATGAGCTTGTCAAAAACAAGAGAAGTCAGGTATCTGGATACTCGAGCTCAAAATAATTACAATCTTTTATAACTTTGATATGATTTTTAACAACCGTATATTATACACTATTTATAATTAAATAAATAAAATGTTATAATAATTCAGTACATTTTTTTTTTATTTGAATCTGGCCCGCCTACACATTCTAAATTTAATATATGGCCCTCTGCAAAATTGAGTTTGACACTACTGCTCTAAAGGTTCATACCAGCCTTTCGGCTGATGACCTAAACAACACAATTTTTTATTAAAATTGGTTTTTAGTTGGGTTGGTAATGACTTTATTTTCACACCACAGATTTTTAACGATAAGAAACATGATCTTTTATATATATACATACCAGTATATACGTTTAATAAACATTTATAAATAATTTGAATTTAAAATCAAACAATATTATTACAAAATCAATTAACTACTTTTTACTTTCTCTTGCCTATATGAATATATAGGAAGGAAAGTATTGTTTTCATGTCGATTTTTCGAAAACCGAGTTTTCACCGGATCTATACGTTTTCCAGACCCCCTGAACCCAAAAAACATGTTTTTAGCGATTAGTCTGTGTGTGTGTGTCTGTGTGTCTGGTGTCTGTGTGTGTGTATACAAAATATCTCAAGAACGGAACATCGTACGAACTTGAAACTTAAACTTAAGTTACATACCACTACCGGACCCGACACGAACATTTTCATCAAAATCGGTCAACCGGAAGTAGTAGTTTATTCGTGTCATTTTTCACTTTTTTTGCAATTTTTTCAAAAACTGGTCCTACGATTTTTTAAAAATCGCCTGGTTTACTTACCTTTTTATTCTCTACAAGATAGGGTAAGGCGTCATGTTTGCTGAAATTCTGGGTGAGGCTGTTTTCACGTAAAAACATAGTTTTTTTAAGATTACGGGTTTAATAAATATGCAATTTAGCGCAACAATTTTATATAATAAAATTGTAGAGAATTTAAAATCCTACAACTTTTATTTCAAACATTTTTTTGTATAACGCTTAGTTAGCGGTAATTAGCGATTTTCTGTTTTTTTCTCAAGAAAAAGTGTGAAAAATTGATTTTTTTAAGATTTCGGCCTTAGTATGCATTTTACGACAAAAGTGTAAATAATTAAATTTATAGAAAATTAAAGATCTACAACTTTTATTGAGAGCATTTTTCTCCACGGAGCCTAGTTTAGTGAGAAAGAGTGATTTTCCGTATTTTTAAGCGAAACTGAGGTCGATTTTCATTTTGGGTCATTCACTCATGATTAAAATTAGGTTATGTTTATTGACGTTAGTTTTTTGTTTATTTCTAATGTTTTATTAATAATGTTAGGTTTATTATTAATTATTTGCATTGGCAAGAGAAAGTTATGTGAGTGTTTCACACCAGATTTTTAAATAAATAATGATTTACAAATTTAAAAATGTTTAAATACTTTTAAAAGTAACCTATAATAAGATCATATAAGATGAAATGATGGATTCAGACAAACTGAACCTCTATGTAATGTAAAAATAGTTACAATTAACTGTTACACTATGCAATGTAACATTTTTTAACACCCTATAATGGTTAAGTTTACTCAATACAGTAATATAGAGAATAAATCACGCGACAAACCGAACATAGCCTGTTCACTCACACCCACCAACCCCTTACCTTTCCATACGCCCTTTTAAATAAACTAAACTCCCTCGCAACAATAATTACAATAATTATTAACAAACAGAACGGCAAATAAATAACCTCTTCACACTCTCAGTTAGTATTGAAGGTACGTTTGTTTCGATCGTGAACCGCTACGAGCAAATTAAAAAGCCCCTATTACTGTTCTGCGATGCCTATTATTATTATTATTATTATTATTATTATTTATTATTACAATACTAATCACTCTTCATATTATTACATTACTCGACAATACACAAATAGTAATTAGTATTATCATTTAAATTATTTCATATGTTATAGTTATTAATTATTACCGTGTCAATTGAAATAGAATACAGCACACAGACACACACATTTTCATTTTAATAATAGGTATGTAAAATTAATTTTTTCAGTTTTTTTTGTTCGAATTTCATGTATTGTTTTATTTACAAAATGTTTACATGAATAAAAATCTGGTGTGAAACACTCACACAACTTTCTCTTGCCAATGCAAATAATTAACAATAAACCTAACATTATTAATAAAATATTAGAAATAAACAAAAACTAACCTCAAAAACATAACCTTATTTTAATCATGAGTGAATGACGCAAAATGAAAATTGAACTCAATTTGGCTTAAAAAAAACGGAAAATCACACTTTCACGCTAAAACTAGGCTCTGTAGAGAAAAATGCTTTAGATAAAAGTTGTAGATCGTTTAATTTCCTACAAATTTTATAATACACACTTTTAACGTAAAATACATTCTAAGGCCGAAATCTTAAAAAAATCGATTTTTCACACGTTTTCGTGAGAAAAAAAACAGAAAAATCGCTAATTACCGCTAAACTAAGCGTTATACAAAAAAAATCTTTGAAATAAAAGTTGTAGAACTTTACATTCTCTACAACTTTTATTATATAACGTTTTGCGCTAAAATGCAAATTAAAGCCGCTATCTTAAAAAGAAAATGTGTTTACGTAAAAAGAGCCTCACGCAGAATTTCAGCAAACATGGCGCCTACCCTACCTTGTAGAGCATAAAAAATGTAGTAAACCAGGCGATTTTAGAAAAAATCGTAGGACCAGTTTTTGAGAAAATCGCAAAAAAGTGAAAAATTATACGAATAAACTACTACTTCCGGTTGACCGATTTTGATGAAAATGTTCGTGTCGGGTCCGGTAGTGGTATGTAACTTAAGTTTCAAGTTTCAAGTTCGTACGATGTTCCGTTCTTGAGATATGCTGTTCACACACACAGACCAATCGCTAAAAACATGTTTTTTGGGTTTCAGGGGATCTGAAAACGTATAGATCCGGTGAAAACTCGATTTCGAAAAATCGACATGAAAACAATACTTTCCTTTCTATATATTCATATAGGCAAGAGAAAGTAAAAATTATAATTACATACAACAATAACCAATAGTAGTAAAACATTATACGAATATAATACAAATAGATCGTAATACATTTATGTAATAATTTTATAGTATTACAAACATTCTACGCATGCGTAATGGAATACATTACATTTATATCACGGAATTAAAAGTACCTCTAAGCGATCACTCACAGAAGACGTTACAAACAGATACTACTAAACATGACTGAAAAATCTGGTGTGAAACACTCACACGACTTCTTCTCTGCCAATGTAAATAATAAAATATAATCTAACATTAGAAATAAACAAAAAAATCTGGTGTGAAACACTCACACAACTTTCTCTTGCCAATGCAAATAATTTACAATATAATTTAACATTAGTAATAAAATATTAGAAATAAACAAAAAACTAACCTCAATAAACATAACCTTATTTTAATCATGAGTGAAACACTCAAAATGAAAATCAACCTCAGTCTGGCTTAAAAATACGGAAAATCACTATTTCACGCTAAACTAGGCTCTGTAGAGAAAAATACGTTAAATAAAAGTTGTAGATCTTTAAATTTCCTATAAATTTGGTTATATACACTTTTGTCGTAAAATGCATACTAAGGCCAAAATCTTAAAAAATCGATTTTTCACACGTTTTCGTGAGAAAAAAATCAGAAAATCGCTAATTACTGCTAAACTAAGCGTCATACAAAAAAATGTTTGAAACAGAAGTTGTAGGTTTTTAAAATTCTCTACAACTTTTATTATATAAGTTTTTGCGCTAAAATTTATATTAAAGCCGTAATCTTAAAAAAACAACGTTTTTATGTGAAAACAGCCTCACCGAGAATTTCAGCAAACATGGCGCCTACCCTATCTTGTAGAGTAATAAAAAATTGAGTAAAATAGGCGATTTTTAAAAAAATCGTAGGACCAGTTTTTGAGAAAAATCGCAAAAAACTGAAAAATTATACGAATAAACTACTACTTCCGGTTGACCGATTTTGATGAAAATGTTCGTGTCGCGTCCGGTAGTGGTATGTAACTTAAGTTTCAAGTTTCAAGTTCGTACGATGTTCCGTTCTTGAGATATTCTGTTCACACACACACACACACACACACACACACACACACACTTACGCATGCGCACACACACACGCATGCGCACACACACACACGCATGCGCACACACACACACACACACACACACACACACACACACACACACACACACACACACACACACACACAGAGACCAATCGCTAAAAACATGTTTTTTGGGTTCAGGGGGTCTGAAAACGTATAGATCCGGTGAAAACTCGATTTCGAAAAATCGACATGAAAACAATACTTTCCTTCCTATATATTCATATAGGCAAGAGAAAGTAAAAATTAACCTCAAAAGACATAACCTAATTTTATTCATGAATGGATGATGCAAAGTGAAAACCAACCTTAGTTTAACTAATACGGAAAATTACTCTTTCATGCTAAACTACGCTCTGTAGAGAAAAATACTGAAAAAAAAGTTGTAGATCTTTTAATTTCCTATAAATTTGATTTTATACACTTTTGTTGAAAAATGGCCGAAATCTTAAACAAAACACTTTTTACAGATTTTCATAAAAAAACAGAAATCACTAATTACCGCTAATCTAAGTGTTATACGAAGAAATGTTTGGAATAAAAGTTGAAGATTTTTAAATTGTCTACAACTCTTATTATACAAACTTCTGCGCAGAAATACATATTAAGGACGCAAACTTAAAAAAAGTTTTTTCTACGAGAGAACAGCCTCTCCAAGAATTTCAGCACACATGGCGCCTAACCTATCTTGTAGAACATAAAAAATGTAGTAAATGAGGCAATTTTTAAAAAAAACCGTAGAAGCCGTTTTTGAGAAATCGCAAAAAATTGAAAAATAACACAAATAAACTACTACTTCCATTTGACCGATTTTGATGAAAATGTTCGTATCGGGTCCTCTAGTGGTATCTAACAAGTTTCCAAGATTCAACTTCGTACGATGTTCCGTTCTTGATATATTTTGTTCACACACGCACACACGCGCGCGCGCGCACACACACACAGTCCAATCGCTAAAACATGTTTTTTGGGTTCAGGGGTTCTGAAAACGTGTATATCCAGTGAAAACTCAATTTCAAAAATCGACATGAAAACAATACTTTTCTTCTTACATACTCATATAGGCAAGAGAAAGTAAAAAACTATTACTATTTACATATTTATGTACTATGACCTCCAGGCAGTCGTTTAGGTCAACAGCCGAAAGACTGATTTGAAACTAGAGGTTTTACTGAGTTAAACGAGAAGAGAGGTGGTTTACTAAAGCCTTCCTCACATTTTTTTATTATACTTGTTAACAAAAAAAAACACACACAAATAAAATATATTTACTATTACTTTAGTATATAAATCGTTAGTTCTTACATATAAACAAAAAAAATCAGATCATAATTATTTTCCCGTTGTAGGACTAAATTGGATAAACTGGCTAAAGTTCCAAGCTTCAACTTCGTACGATATTCCATTCTTGAGATGTTTTGTTCGCGCGCGCGCACAGACAGATGTGAGAAATGTGAAAGGTTGCTAGAGAGGACCAATCGCTAAAAATACGTATTTTGGTTTCAGAAAGCCATACGTGTTTTTCGACGAAAACTTGATTTCGAGAGATCGAAATGCAAGCAATATTTTCCTACTTTGCAAAGTATATGCAGGACATTAGAAAATAATAGATAACTTGTTCTCCCTGGTTCCATCAATGTTACATCAATTAGATATTTTCGCCTGATTTTTAAAATGGGCCAACGTTACGTAATACAAGTTCTACCGAGTGTATATGTGTAAGATAATGGCACACAGTACAGATTGCTCATTAAATGCAAACCGGGTTCGATTACCGGTCAGATCTAGAATTTTTTCATCACTCATTTTCATTTTCATCATTATCCAACGTCTGCATTAGCAGAAATTGCAGAACAGTCAGACGTAAAAGAAAAACAAAAAATAAAAGACAAATGTAGTGTTATATTTGCATTCGATCTGCTAGTTCCAGGACTACAAAAAATAGTTCTGTTTCTTATCACAAGGTCAGTCAATTATATGACTGAAGTTTTAAACAAACAGAAGAGGTAGAGGTGTAAGAGACACTAGTCAGAGTTATCTCCTCTGAGAGTAATGACTTTCATTGTACAGTCAGACCCTGAGGTGAATGAAGTGAAGGTGTCATTTTCAAGGTGAAAAATAGATTCTTTTCAGAGAGCCTGGCATGATGAAAGCTATTTTTCCACTCAGGGAGGAAGACAATGATAAAATACCTCACTCCTTGTTTTACTTAGAAAAGCCTCTTGAGGTTTATACTAGCGTTTCAGCTAATGACCTAAACAACAAACAGTATAGACATAGAGACGTAAATTAGACATAAACAGAACTGCACTCGTAATTCGATATAACGGACTTTCACAACAACGGACTTTTGTCTTCCTTAAGTAGTTTGTTATTGTGATCGCCTACTGTATGTACAAGGACAAAAAGAGATCTAAAATTAATAACCACTTTAAAAAATCAAATCCTTTTAAACTGTACCATACAACAAATCATCCAGGGTGGTGAGGGAAGACAGAAAACTTATTACATTACCAAAACTAACCTAAAACTATGAGTGAAAAGTGATTACCACTACGAATATTAAGATGGCATTGGTAAATGAATAACACGCGAAGTACAGGTGTTGGAATTCACATACCTCACCCTTTATTTTTAAGAGCGAGAGAGAGGCAATGACTGGAGGGGACTGAGAAAGCTGCCAAACGTTAGAACGCCTCATCAGAATTACAACTGTTCTTATTATAGACATATAACTATCTTAAATTAAACTCTCTACAACTACACTGTTAAATTTTATAACTAATAATAATGTTAGTAACTTTACACACTGTAACTCACCTGTAAATATTTCTATCTCTTTCTAAGACACGCACTTTCCACAACACTCTATCTTTATCTTTCACATTTCAGTCATACGCTATCAATTTTATTGCATGATCTCTCTTTCCTACCAGAAATTCCTATAAATATTATTTTAAAAATTTGGTGTGAAACATTCACACAACTTACTTTTACCAATGTAAATAATGAAAAAGTAACCTAAGTTTAATCATAAGTAAACAATGTGATATGAAAAACATAACATAATTTTATTCACAAGTAAATCATGCAAAATAAAAATTAACCTCGGTTTTGACTTAAAAATACGGAAAATCACTGACTGACGCGTATTTAAGCTCTGTAAAAAAATTAAAGTTGTAGGTTTCTTTCCAAGAGTTTTAATAATAATAAGTGTGCTTTACTTCACTCAAATACAGTAAACATATGTAATACATTTAAAAAATACAACTTCAACAGAAATCAAAGATTAAGGAAAAACCAAGAAAATAAAGTTTTATTTTTACCCGTTCTTGATGACGTTTATATTTATACACAATGGCAATGGCCTTAAACGTCTGCCAGAGTCCATTAACAAACACAACTTGTTATCTGCTTCAATTTATAATGTTCAAAATAAAAACAAAACAAATTAAATAAACTCTTCCAGTCATTTCAATGAATCAATTTTAATTA
This sequence comes from Catonia carolina, assembly GCA_035578175.1. Lineage (NCBI taxonomy): Eukaryota > Metazoa > Arthropoda > Insecta > Hemiptera > Achilidae > Catonia > Catonia carolina. Next base: position 27,810,675 of record JAQMRL010000012.1, read on the forward strand.
GAAAGCAATTACTCACCGTGTTTATACAATACAAGTATTTACCTATTTATAAGGTAAGCACTCTTTTCTTTATATTTACAAAAAAATTACATACATTATTTAGGTACTTTTCTCTAGTTCCTACTGTTTCATTAAGCTTATGTAGATACATATACTTGTCGATGTACAAAGATGATTTTTTTGTAATGATAGAAAAGCTACATTAAAAATATTACTAAAACGGAACGATTTCACACTGCAATATAAAATGATAATAGGCGATTAAATAAAGTAATTACTACAGTAGGGCCTATATATGAATGTTTTTTGTCTTTTATGACCACAATGGATCACTTTAGTCAAATTTAGAAAGCTTCTTTCTTTTCATATTCTTTAGCTTGATGTTTTGCCGGTATGCCCTCATTCGGGCTGATCTTGCTGACTGAACTTCCTCTGTAACGACCGGTTTCTTCCTCCTTGTGTTTGTTCTTTCATCTGGTTTTGTTTCAAATCTACTTTCCTTATATTTTAAAATTTTTAATTTTTCTGTTTTGTTTTATAAACCACAGAAAGTTAATCCGAGTTTAATCATGTCTTCTTTGACATTTCGCATCCACGCTCATGATGTCACCATTGGAAATAATTTTCTAATCATCTTGTTTAAAATTCTGTCTTTAGGTGTTCTGATAAGATGTCCAAGAAAATAAATCCTTTTCTTCCTTATTGTATCTGTTATGGTTTCTTTTTCTTCATAGATATGTTCGTTTGTTAAAATTCTCCATTGCTCATCTACTTCGTTTTTCTTTTCCATGCAGGTTCTTAGAATTCGTCTTTCAAGAAAAAACTTTACATTCAAGAGTCTTAATTATATACACTGTTACCCTACACTTTATATTTATTTAGTTAATTCTACAATATATTCATTTTATTCATAAACAAGTAAATATTTTTATAAATTATTCCTAATGTAAGTCTAATTACTTATATTTATCAGCAAAGAAAAGACAACCATTTCCGCTGGAGAGCCGCTAACTATAAAAATCTGGAGTAAACACTCACGCACCTTTCTCTTGCCAATGCAAATAATGAACAATATAACCTAACATTAGTAATAAAACATTATAAATTAACAAAAAGCTAACCTCAAAAAATATAACCTAATTTTAATCATGAGTGAATGATGCAAAATCAAAATCAACCTCAGTTTAGCTATACGGTAAATCACTTTCACGCTAAACTAGGCTCTGTAAGAGAACAATTCCTGAAAAAGTTGTAGATCTTTTAATTTCTTATAAATTTGATTATCTCAAAACATCCTTTTTTTTACAGAGATTTTCATGAAAAAATAAACATAAAATAACAATTACCGCTAACTAAGCGTTATACAAAGCCATGTTTTAAAAAAAAGTTGTAGGTTTTTTATATTTAAGGCCGCAATCCTAAAAAAATCAATTATTTTCTACGAGAGCACGTCTCTCCAATAACTTCGGCAGATATGGTGCCGACCCTATCACGTAGAGGAAACAAATGTAGTAAATGACGCGATATTTAAAAAATCGTAAGAGCCGTTCTAGAGAAAATCGCAAAAAATAAAAAATTACACGAATAAACTACGACTTCCGGTTGCCCGATTTTGATGAAAATGTTCGTGTCGGGTCCTCTAGTGGTACCTAACTTAAGTTTCAAGTTTGAACATCGTACGATGTTCCGTTCTTGAAATTATTTTGTTCACACTTACACACATACGCACACCCACACAAAGATCAATCGTTAAAAACAAGTTTTTTGGGTTCAGGGGGTCTGAAAACGTGTGTATCCTGTGAAAATCGATTCAGAAAAATTGACATGAAAACAATACTTTCCTTCCTATATATTCATATAGGCAACAGAAAGTAAAAATATAAAGCCCGCAATCTTAAAAAAACAAAAGTTTTTTACCGCGACAGCAAAACCCCAGGAATTTCAGCAGACCCAATCTTGTAGAGCATAAAAATGTAGTAAATAAGGTGATTTAAAAAAAATGTAAAGCTGTTTTAGGAAAAATGCAAAAAAAGGAAAACTGCATGACTAAGATACTACTTTTGGTGGAGCGATTTTCATGAAAATGTTCGTGTCCGGTCCTCTGGTGATACCTAATTTAAGTTCCAAGTTTCAACGTCGTCCGACAACCGTTCTTAAGATATTTTGTTCCACACGCGCGCGCAAGCATCAGTTGCTAAAGGCACGGTTCAGAGGGCCTGAAAATTAATATTTCCGATGAAAAAACAATACTCCATTTCGAAAAATCGACATGAAAACACTATACTTACCTTCCCTGTACATTCATACTGGGCAAGAGAATGTAAAAAAATATCAACAAATCTATTTACAAAATCGTTTTATGTATTTAAGTTTTATTAAAGTTGAAATTTTGGAGTCCAGGAGCCGTAAAAGTTTGGGGCCGATCGCATTCGCTCTTACAGTGAACACTTACATCTTTAGTACGGGGTAATTGAAAACTCTACACATGTCAGGAGTCAGATCTGCAACATTTGTTACACAGATGTACTGTTTTTAGTGACTCCAAGCGATGATTGTACTGTTGGGAATAAACCAGGAGTCAGTTATACCAACCGCTTTACAGTTATTAAAAACATGGAACAACTGATACATTTTTACTTCTTTTGCCTCATTACTTTCTCTTGCCTATATGAATATAGGAAGGAAGGTATTGTTTTCATGCCGATTTTTCGAAATCGAGTTTTCACCGGATCTATACGTTTTCAGACCCCCTGAACCCAAAAAACATGTTTTAAGCGATTGGTCTGTGTGTGTGTGTGTGTGTGTGTGTGTGTGCGCGCGCGTGCGTGCGTGCGTGCGTGTGTGTGTGTGTGTGTGTACAAAATATCTCAAGAACGGAACATCGTACGAACTTGAAACTTAAGTTACATACCACTACCGGACCCGACACGAACATTTTCATCAAAATCGGTCAACCGGAAGTAGTAGTTTATTCGTATACTTTTTCACTTTTTTGCGATTTTCTCAAAAACTGGTCCTACGACTTTTTTTAAAATCGCCTCATTTACTAAACTTTTTTTTCTCTACAAGATAGGGTAGGCACCATGTTTGCTGAAATTCTGGGTAAGGCTGTTTTCACGTAAAAACATTTTCTTTTTAAGATTGCGGCTTTAATATGCATTTTAGCGCAAAACGTTATATAATAAAAGTTGTAGAGAATGTAAAATTCTACAACTTTTATTTCAAACATTTTTTGTAAAATGCTTAGTTTAGCGGTAATTAGCGATTTTCTGTTTTTTTTCTCACGAAAACGTGTGAAAAATTGATTTTTTTTAAAATTTCGGCCTTATTATGCATTTTACGACAAAAGTGTATTGAATCAAATTTATACAAAATTAAAAGATCGATAACTTTTATTGAAAGCGTTTTTCTCTACAGAGCCTACTTTAGCGTGAAAGAGTGATTTTCCGTATTTTGAAGCCAAACAGGTCGATTTTCATTTTCCGTCTTTCACTCATGATTAAAATAAGGTTATGTTTTTAGAGGTTAGTTTTTTGTTTATTTCTAATGTTTTATTACTCATGTTAGGTTATATTGTTAATCATTTGCATTGGCAAGAGAAAGTTGTGTGAGTGTTTCACACCAGATTTTTTTATAAATGGCCTCCAGGCCAGCCCAGTCAGTCAGCTAGTAGAAAGTCGCTATTATTTGTAAAGTAATACCGGTTGGGCAAGCGACTTTATATGGTGACCAGCTGACAGCCATCCATGAACAAACTTTACTGGTGAGTCCCTGTTCAAACTCATGCCTAATTCACTTAAAAAAAAAAATACAGCTATCAAATTGGGTAGTTGTCAATAATGTACAGTTCCCGATGACAAATAAAAGCTAAAAATAATTTCATAAATACGCTATAAACAGGGAAGGAATTTATGGCGATTTTTCGAAATCGAGTGTTCACCGGAAATATCCGCTTTCAGGTCCCGCACCCTGAAAAACCATGTTTTTAGAGACTGATCTGTCTATGTGTAAACAAAATATCTCAAGAACGGAAGAGCCTACGAAGATGAAATTTGGAACTTAATTTAGGTACCACTTGGGAACCACAAAAATAATATTTTAAACAAAATCCGTCAAATAGTTTATTCGTGCAATTTTCCACTTTTTTGCCATTTTCTCTAAAACGGCTCCTACAACGTTTTTTTTAAAACCCTCTCATTCACAACATTGTTTATGCTTTACAATATAGAGTAATCTAGAGTCTGCTGAAATTCATACGAGTTGTGATAAAAAAAACACGGTGAATAACTTTATTACGAACAAAGTAATAAGCTTACATTAAATTTGAATTAATCTCCTTCAAAGTACTCTCCTTGGCTAGCAATGTACTTATCTAAATTTTGATTCCATGATTGGAAGAATTTCTGGAACGCTTTTTTGAATGGTCTGTATCCGCTGTGTCGAGGCCCTCTCAATGTCAGGAATGGTATCAAAATGTTTTTCGACACAGTTTTATTTTTGGGAAGGGCCAGAAGTCGCATGGTGCTAAATCTTGAGAGTAAAGCGGATGTGGACAGACAGGAATCCTTTTTTAGCCGAAAACTCTCGATCAAAAAGTGAGGTGTGGCAAGGGCGTCAAATGTCGGGGAACGAATTTCGCACTCGCTCGTCTCATTTGTAAATTACCGATTAAAATGCTTTGTTCGGACTCGTACGAGATGTTCAGTTCTTCAGTAAGCTCTTGAATAGTCAATCGGATGCTTGAACGAACCAGTTTTACCACTTTTTGCATTTTTCGTCTGTTTTTGAGGTATAAGGACATCCCGACCATTCCTCGTCTTCAATAGACTCATTTCTGCTTTTAAACCACTTATACAACTTGTTAACAGTCTTCAGAGTTATCATATTATCGCCATGCACTAATTTTAACATTTCATGAGCTTCAATGGCACTTGAACATAAATGGCACTTTGGAACATAAAAAAAATTAATGTTAACGCGATGTTCGAAGTCCATGATGCATGACAGAAACGGTAAACATGACCTCATTCTTCCAGCTGTGGAAGCCGACTGACAAGTCTTGTTCAAACTTGATACTGATTATCTCAAAAAACCAGGATATTAAAGTTTTTTACTTCAAATGGACGTAGTGTCTGCAGTTCATTTATAGTAAAATCATTCACCGTATTTTATGATCACACCTCGTGCGCACACAGGCACGCGCGCGCACACACGCAAACGGACAAATCGCTATAAACATGGTTTTTGGTTCAGGGTGCCTGAAAACGTGTGTACCCAGTAAAAAATACATTTCAAAAAATCGACAAGAAATAATACTATCCTTTCCTATATATTTCTACAGGGCCAAAGAAAGTAATATACCGAGTATCACAATGTATGAAACTGTAGTAACTATGTGGCAAACGGAAGTAGGGAGAAAAGCTGTAGAAACAATGGTTACACAAGGAATCCAATAATTTTGTAAACTCATCTACCAGTCCGATGATTTGTTTTTCTAATTGCAGATAAATTCTTTAGATCTGCGTACTTTCATATTTTACTAATATGTTTTTATTTTGCTTTCATTGTATACATATACTATAGCATTACTATTTTCATAACCTTCTTATAGTAGTTTATTTGTATTTAAGTAACTAATATAGTATATTTTGTAATTACTAACACACTCATAGATAACCGTAGTAATTGCAGTAATCAAAAATAAAGACAGAAACACTAAATTCATCTACCCTTGAACTTGGGAAATATTACTTTGTTGGGTAGATTAATTTTCCCACCACGAATTAATATAAATAGTTCTATATTTTTAAGTCATAATTTAGGAAATTAACATTATTGTATTGTAATGATTTTGTAACGTCATGGGACATAAATAAATAAATAAATACACATCAATATAAATAGGCCTACATCCGAAAAACATTAACTTCCTGCGCATGCAAAATCAAGAAAAATGAAATAAATATGAAAAGACTTACCGGTACTGCTTTGAGTAGTTAACGAAGACGTTGATGAAGACAATGACGACGTGGAGATGAGGACTTGTTGTTGATGATGTCCAAGGCCGACATTCATTTCCTCTTTGATCATAGAATCACCACACGAAGTTGATACTGATATTGATGAAGAATTAGATGAAGCCGACGCGGAAGAAGATGCAGGGGCTAAAATAACTAACGAAGTATCACTTGCATTGCTTAGATTATTTGAATTATTACTACCGGTGATTGAACTACTATTATTCTGTATATTAAAATGATCCTGGTGATTAAATAACAAAGTCGTAGTCGACGGAGTGACAACACTTGAAGTTGTGTTGACCGCAGATCCGGTGACACTTGCGGAAGTGATTTGAATTGTTTTGTTATTGTTGAGATTTCCAGTTGTTGAGTTATTGCTGTGTTGTGTGCCGATTGAAATGTTATTTTTGTCGTTTGTATTGTTATTGTTGCCTAGATTATTGTTATTAATGATATTGTTATTGTTGATAATATTGTTGTTGTGTATGGAGTTATATCGGTTTGTCCTTTGTTGGGTATGGTGAACTGGTATGATTACGTTGCCATCCGGTTGAACCAATCGGATTAGATTAACCTGGAACAACAAAGAAAAACCATAAATGAAATTAATCATCGAGTTTCGATATGAGCGGTACAGGTTAAGTTCACAAAAGAGATATTTAAAGTAAAAATCCTATACTATATCCTACAGTCACTTGGGAAAAAAAAACAACAGTCACGTGGAAAGATAGGCAATTCCAATTGAACAATGGTTGCATAGAGCAATACGCTCTCCGCTACTATCTCTCCTACAAACATACCTACTATTTAATTAGTAACTTATAAGTTTTAGTTGTGATTATAAATTTAACTAAACACTTTCATTTGTCTTACTTGTCCCATTTTATTAATAATAACAATGAACACGTATTATTAAAGAAATGTAGCACTGAACCAATAAACACTAACAAACAATACTCATTAAATTATTACTTGCTCAACAGCACTACTTCACACGACAAATGGTATCGCAACACTAGATAAGAAGCCAACGTGGATAAAGAGTGTACAGGTAAAGGCCAAGCCAATTGCTGTGAGCGCTGGCCTACGCATGCGCATACTTGACTTCGACCCTGCATACCCCTCCGACCAACAGTAAGATGTACAGTCAGTGTTGTTGAAAACTGACAACACCCATTGTATTTTGTAGGCATGCTGTTCCATTGTTGATTACATACGCTGCACTATTGCAGTACATACAAAACTATACTAATGCAGACGCACGTTTTGCCCAGCGCTCTCCTTACGAAAATCAGGCTTTACATGTACGTGCACAATAAATAATACTGTAGTACTTACAATGTTTCTAAATGAATGGCAGAATAAATATAGATTTTGAAAGAATAAAAAATTATGTTTAATTTAATTTTATCTTTTCAACATTTTAATCTTTTTTTATTTTTAACGTAAACATTTTTAATCGTTAACGTAACTTGTTTCAATATCATAAGTAAAATATAGCCTACAATAAGATAAACTTTTATTTTCATAGCGTGAGTTATGTTTTTAACACAGTACGTAACAGCACTCCGGCCATATAAGCAATGGTATCTTCCAACTGTTGGACAAAGTATAGAAACCTTTTCAGATTTTAATCTCACCATACAGGTTAGAATAAGAGAGACTATATTTATAATGTACCCTGGATGCTACCTCCGGTAAGGGTTTAAGCAAGTAACAATAACTCAATAGAAATCTATTAATACTCCTAAAATTCACCATTGACGACTTCAAATCACCCACATTCCTGCCTACAAAAATATTTTCCCGCCATAAACCACCATCTTATCTACAGTAATCATCTTATATAAGAACAACCACAACACAGTCTTCTACCTTCAACATCTGAAGAAGAGGAAGAACCTCGAAAACTTACACAGCATGTAAGTGCTCAGATGTATGTTATCGATTACATTATTTTTATTATGTATTCCTATTATTTAGTGTTTTATGTACATTGTAACAAGGACAATGGATTACTGATGAATGGAATACTTTTCAATGGGATTTCGGAATAACCCATCGATCTAGGTTCAATTATTGTCCCTTGATATACGGTACAAAGGTTTTATTATACCTATTATTGAGTCTTCGTTTTATTCTTATATGCTACAGATTGTTCAAGCCAAGCGTACATGGTTTTTAGTACGGTCTATAGTCCTTTATTTATTTAGATGTTCTTAGTAGTTGTGGGATATTCGAATAATTATCTTTCATTCGACTACTTTGGAAAACATTCGAATAAAGGTGAACGAATAAACTAATACCTATTCACAAACCACAGTTAACGGACTAGGAATAACTCAGTTGCCGAAAAAAAAATTTCAAGTTACTACTGAAATTTTTGCGCGCCACAAAGTTTGCTCGTTGACTACACACAACTTTGAACACTTAAATTTTCTGATCCGCCCAATTCCTCTGACGTGGTCAATTTCACCTTATGTGAAATACCCACTTTTATGGTTCTGATCCAGTTATGAATTCTGATCCACCTAACCCCATTGATAGAGTAAAAGAACCGGCACTTCGCGCCAGTGGAATGGTGAGTAACAATTATAAGTTCAAAAGAAATTTGTTATCATCTATTAGAAACAGATCCCGAAAGAATCTGGATTAAGTGTTATAATATATAAGAATTAACTATTAACAAATACATAATCAAGGATTAAAATGATAATACAACCAAAGAAAGACCAGTGGAGGCGAACAACAACAGACGAGGAAAGATGGCCGGTATACTCCAAGGAACTCACCACTAGTATAACAAGAAAGCACTCTCAATACAACCGAAGAATAGATTTTATAATACTGTAATAAAACCTGTGTGTCCGTACACGAGTGAGTGCCTTAGAATGACCAGGAAGGCTGGTGTAGGAGAAGCAGAGAGATTTGAGGGAAAGATCCTCCGCAAGATAATGAGGCCCGAACATAGTAGAAGGAAAATATAGGTTACGAGGTCGAGAAGAACTTGTCAATGAAAATGAACAATTAATGGAAACGATTAGAAAAAGAAGACTAAAATTTTACGGACACCTGTATAGAATGGATGACAACTGGTTGACAAAAAAAAATTTTAAGACACTAAACAATAGACCTAAGGTGTTGGATAAATGGTTTAAAGAAATCATAAAGGATATCGAGAAAACCAGAATAAACCAAGAGAACCAAACCAAAAATTCCGAACCAAATGAATGAACCGAACCAAATTCAGACAACTAACAATAAAAATAAAATAACAATAATAACAATAAAAATAATAATAACAATAAAAATAGGTTAAACGGAAAATACGATACAGAAAATATAGAAATATATAGGAAACCAATAGAAAATATAAATCCGAGTGCAAGTGATTTAAAATGTAAAATACACAAATGAATAGGCTTTTCCATTGTTAATGAAATAGATATGACATTATCATATATACAACCCTCCATTTCTGTACACCTCACTAAATTTCCACCCAACCACAAAACATTTCCCTACACACTAACACCTTTCACTGACAAAATATGATGTAAGTTGATCCTAATTTTCTCGTAGATCATAAACACTGATCTATCATTTATACCTAAATCATTTTCTAATAACCGTTGCATAAAACTTCCCTAATCCGACCAAACCATATTTTTACTTCCTCACACTCTATCTATATAGGATTTAAAGAGAAAGTATTACGATAATAAAAACTTTTTTACACCCAGATTTTGCAATAATTAATGTTTCATGAACCCCTGAAGCCAAAAATGTTTAACAGACAGAACTGAAAGAAAACAAGGAGTTTCCAAAAGTTTGTTAAGTAACTTTTACCGTATACGGATGTGTTCAATAAGAAAATCCACATTGCTGATGATCGGACAATAAAAAAAGTACATTAATTAAAATACCTAGGTTGCGTAATCCAAGATAAAGGCAATTGAGAGGAAAAAATGAAAAACAAAAATCTGGTGTGAAACACTCACACTTTTACTAGCCAATGTACATAATAAAACATATTAAACCTATGTTCAATCTATAGTAGGCAATGTAAATTGAAAAACTTAAGCAAATTTTAATCATTAAGTGAATCACGCAAAATGAAAATCAACCTCTGTAGAGGAAAATGTTGGAAATAAAAATTGTTGATTTTTTAATTTTAAATAATTTTAATTATAGACTTTTTCTTAAAATGCACACTAAGGCTGCAATATTAAAAAAAATCCCATTTTTACCGATTTTCATGAAAAATATACAAAATCACCAATTGACGTTGTACAAAAAATGATTGAAATAAAAGTTGTAGGTTTTTAAATGTTCTACAACTCTGAATAATTAAAGTTATTATATATAATTATACATACGGTCGCTTAATAGGGGTTTATAGAAATGTTAGCGGTTTTTTTATTAAGTATTGTAGGCCTACGTTATGTGTAATGCGGTAAAAGGGGCTACCTGTTTTCAAACTCATTCACAACCAAAAAGTGATCAGTGCGTTGCCTTCTTCATTTCAACGTTTCGAATTCAAATACAATGAAATAAAATTTTTCAGTTCTATAGAAAAAATCGGGAAGAGTTCAAAATCAACATCTCCTTAAAAAAGGCGTATACCATATACGCCCGTTTTACACAGATCTCCTCGATTGTTGTCCATCTACAGTATTGAAAATTCCCCAAACCTTGCGGCTGTCAAATTTATGGTCGCCCGAAAATGAAAATACCTTTTTACCCGGCGGTCGTTGGTCGGAGTGAATAGGGGTGTAGAATACATTGGTCTTATGAGTAATGAAATCGGTTCCGCCAAATATCGGTCTGAGAGACGGAAGTCGCTAAATAAGGAAGGTCATTAAGAGAAGTTTAACTGTATATATTATTATATACACTTCTTACCCAGAATGCATATTAAGGCCGTAATCTTAAAAAACCATTTTTTTCTACGAGAGCAGTGCCTCCCTAAGAATTTCAGCAGGCATAGCGCTTACCCTATGTTGTAGAGCATAAAAATGTAATAAATGAGGCGATTTAGGAAAGATACATATGAGCCATTTTTAAGAAAATTGCAAAAATGTGAAAAACTGCACAAATAAACTACTTCCTGTAGACCGATTTTAATGGAAATGTTCGTGTCAAGTCCCCTAGTGGTACTTAACTTAAGTTCCAAGTTTCAACTCCGTACAATATTCCGTTCTTGAGATATATTGTTTACACAGACACACAGACCAATCGTTAAAAACACATTTTTTGGGTTCCGGTGGTCTAAATTCGTGTATATCCGGTGAAAATTTGATAACGAAAATTCGACATGAAAACAATACTACTTTCCTTCCGTATATTAATACAGGGCAAGACAAAGTAAAACGAAGTTGGGAGGGTAGGACAAGTAAAGTGAAGTCGGATACGTAGGAGGAAAAGCCGGTGGAGGAAAGGAAGAAGAAGAGTAAGTACGAGGAGAAGTAGAACTAAAAGGAAGAGGAGAAGGATAGAATCCGAATTACAGACCGAGTTCATGATTTTTTTTCTTACACCCTATATATATGTAACTAGCGTCCCCCGTCGCGGCTTCGCCCGCGCAAAGGTTATTGGTTACAAAATATCTTATGTTAAAAATAGTAAAAGAGGCTTTTAATTTAGGTTTTCAATTTTGACTGTTATTTCAAGAAAAATTTCATGTTTAACAATAGTATAAAACTCGAGTTATTGTCTTTTATCTCATGACTTATATACAATAGAAAAAATATTATAATCCCATATCTTCATCAATAGCATGCACGAATTAGACAGTCCAACCTCCCGCAGTGCGTTGAACAAAACCTGTCAAACATGTTCAAACCTGTTGAATACCTGTCAAACATCTGTTTTTATTTTCTGGTTTTTTTCTATTATATTCAACTTATCTATAGATCCGATATAATCTCTGTGTATTTCTTATGGGAGACGTCGTTTTTTGCGATTTCTCCCGTTAAAATCAAAATTTTGGGAAACCCTTTCTTAGTGCTCCCCTACATAACATAACAAAGGTTCCCTGCAAATGTCAAGTCTGTACCTATTATAGTTTCGGCTGTGCGTTGATTATGAATCAGTCAGTCAGTCAGGACTTCTTCTTTTATAAGTATTATGCTAATTACAACAATTCTGGAATTATTTCTGATTAAAATATTAATCCAGTTTACGTCAAAAAATTAAACACTACGTACAGTACAACATCCGGAGTGACAAAAGTAAAACATAGATTAAAATCGTTGTTAACGTCAATTCAACTTCTGGGAAAATAGCTATAGATTATAAATGCGATTAAGAATAAAATGCGAGTTTTAACATCCGCTGTAGGCCGACTGTTACTGTTTTAAACGAATCATATATATAAGTATAGGCTACCTATGTGTATTTCTTATGGGACGAAATTTTTGCGATTTCTACACTTTAAAATCAAAATTTTGCAAAATCCTTTATTAGGATTTTACATAATAGATTTGCAATCAAATTTATTTAATCAATAAAACTGAAATAATTGAAATGTTTTATAAATAGACCGTTCAAATCATTTAATTCTGAATATGTAGCCTAAATTTGTAATTTTTTGTTTTGGTGGCTGTCAAATACCGTCTGCTTTTCTTCGGGTCTGCGCCCTAGATCCACATTCAATATAATAACAGTAATATTTAGTTACTGAAAATGTGTTCTTGGATTTCAAATCACTATCATTAAATAATTGATTTAAGCTAACAAAATTCGTTCTTAGAAGAACGGTGAGTAACGACTAAAGCACAGTAGTACGATAGTTTGTTCTGAGAAGAACGGTTTTAAATAAAACGGTTTTTTTGACGCTATCACAGTGACTGTCAAATAGGCCTACCGTCTGAAAGTGTGCAACGACAAGTACTGGTGAGCTATGGAATATGCCTATGGAAGGGGTAAATGTGTGTTGGAGAACCAGCCGTAAGCATAGCGCTTCGCGTTGATTCCTTATCCTCGCATCAGTGGGGGGGGGGAATTTTTGCTATTTCTGCCCTTTAAAATCAAAATTTTGCAAAATCCTTTCTTAGTGCGCGCTTACATAACATAAGAAAGCTAACTTCCAAATTTCAAGTCTGTAACTATTATAGTTTCGGCTGTGCGTTGATTATGAATCAGTCAGTCAGTCAGGACTTCTTCTTTTATAAGTATAATAGATGGAAAAGTGAACATTTTTGGAAAATAAAATATTATTATTATTATTATTATTATTATGGTGTTAAGGCCAACAGCCGGAAGGCTCTTTTGAACCTCTAGAGGCTTTACTAAGTAAAACGAGGAGTTAGATGGTTTACCATGCCTTCCTCAATGAGTGGAAAAGAATGCTTATCAGCATTACAGGCCCTCTGAAAAGCATCTACTTTTCACCCTGCAAATGGCACTTTCACTTCATTCACCACAAGGTCTGGCTGTACAATGAAATTCATTACACTCAGAGGAAATAACTCTGACTAGTATCTTTCACACTTTTACCTCTTTTATTCTTAAATTTTTCAGTCATATAATTGGCTGATTATGTGATAAGAAACAGAACTATTTTTAGTAGCTCGGGAACAAGCTGATCAAATAATTTAACACTCCACCTGCTATGGGTATATTATTGTTGCATACAGATATAAAAATTTAAATTTAGTAATAGTAAATTCATTTACCTGTGACGTTCCAAGGTTAAGTGTATCAACAACTCTGATGGTAGATTTATTGCCCGGGCTGATAATTCCGTTTTCGACTAAAGTCTGTACTAGTTGTCTAGCCGCTGCACCGCTACTATTGCTGCTACTTGAGCCACTATTCCCGCTTCCGGTATTATTCGTAATTATGTGATTACCGCCGGATGTATTCCCGATTACGTTTATATCGGCCGACGAAATTTTCTTCCGGTTGTTCACAGCCGAAGAAAGATTGTTAGTACCACCTCCATTTCCAACTGTAATCGCATTGCTATTGGTCACCATTGCACCACCACTAGTGGCCGTAGTACCGCTCACAGCCACGCCTCCCGGCCCACCAACACCAATCACGCTGATGCCGCCCCCCTCCACTGCTGATGAGGGTGTAGATGATTGGTTCAGACGTATCTGTTGTTTATCATTCTTAGAATTCGAACTGGACGCACCTGAAAATAAACAGAAACAATCACATTAGTTCAATGATTTTATTTTGTAAGAAATACACTACACTAAGTACAAGATAATAAAGTGTATTGTTCGTACGGAAAAATACATACATGGAACTTCAGCCCACGGTTACCAACAAAAGATTTTTCAATAATGCCTATTTATGAAGAAAATTTTTAACACAGTGAAAAAATTATTAAATAGTTTTTGGGTCTATTATAACCGAGAACTTCAACGTATTTATGCCTTTCCTATTTAGGGCCATTTTTTTTACAACGTAAAGTAACTTTACACATTTCTAAAAGCTCTTCTTGCAGGCCATATTCTAAAAACTTTCACATTTCTCCTTTCTTCCATCCATCCAGAAATTTGCTTTCATTCGTTTTTTATGGAAGCGTTTTTCAAGTCAGTAATTTTCTTGTTTTGTAGAATAATAATTTTATGATTCGTTTGTTGTAAAGCGTATAGTGTTTCGTATATTTGTGTTGTGTAACTACATTTGTAATAGTATTAGTTTAAAATCTGGTGTGAACATTCACACCTTTTCTTTTTGCCAATATAAATTTTAAAAAATAACCAAGTTTAATCATGAATAAATTATAGACAATTAAAAAACCTAGAAACTTTATTTCTGGCATTTGTTTCTAAGGAACTTAGTTCAGCGTCAATTTGTGATTTTCTGTGTTGTAAGTGTTACAGACATTGATTTTAATTTAGCGTTATTCACTCATGATTAAAATTGGTTATATTTTTCATTAGGAAATTTTATGTTTTATTAGGAAATTTTTCAGAGATTGACGTTCAGGGACCAAACATTGTCAAGGACTCGTATGTTTGTCTGGCATAAAGAGTTTACGAATGAACGAGAACGAAAATAAGGAACACGATTGCCGTCCTCGGAATAGCATTACGGACGAAAACATTCGTCTACCGTTCGAGACATTCTTGAAGACGATCGAAGGGTGAGTGTATCTGAAATTGCAGAACAGGTCGTAGTAAGTTATAGAGGCAATCAAACGAACGTTACAAGCGACCTACATTTTCGTAAAGTGTGTGACAGATCCCTCGCCTTTTAACCGTAGGTCAGAAATTGAGACGCTCTAACCGTCTCAAAACTGGAAGAAATACATCGGACCCAACTTGATCATTCTCCTTACAGCCCGGACCTAGCGCCCTGCGATTTTTATTTTCTTTGGGTCGCTTAAAGAAGCGCAAGGAGGGCAAGAATTTGAAAATGACGAGGGCGTGGAGAGATTCGTGCAAAATTGGCACCTGACGCAATCAGCTTTTTTAAAAATTTATTTATGTGAAGTCATTAGCGACTACGGTGGATTATGTAATATTAACTGTGGGGTTTGACATGTGAAAATTTCCAGACCCTGGTCGGGAATCGAATCCAGGACCTTCGCGTGGCAGGCCAATGAACTAACCACTACCCTACGGAGGCGACCGCAATCAGATTTTCATTCTACGATTTTATATTTTCTATATAGAAGGATAAAAAACCTTCCTTCTCGCTGGGAAAAATATGTTTCTAAAGCAGGCACTATCTAGAAAAATAAATTATATTTGCCTTTTTTTGAATGAATAATTTTTTTTTAAATAAAATTTCGTTTATATTTGATTTACCCTCGTACAATATAACTAAACAATAATAGAATCCATAACAACAGTGTGGGCACAAAATAAATACAACTTTAGTAAACATAACATACATCTATTTATACAAAGAGTAGATAAATTTGTGTAACAACCGGTGGCATTAATTCATTGGACAGGAAGTAAAGACAAGTCAATTACATTAGGTACACATATATACACAACATCAAACAACATGTACCGACAATGTTATTATGTTAAAATGTTAGGATGTAGGCCGTAGCCATTATGTGTATTGTCACACAGAGACAATCTTCTACAAATATTCAACCGACCAGGGGAGTTTTCAAAGCGAACCAAAAGACAAACATAAAATTTGTCACCATCAAATTTAAATCTACATGTAGAATTTAAATAAGATCAAAGGAAATGTCTAAAAATAAATGACGGTTTGTTAGCTCGTTGGTTGGGTAAAGGATGATACGGATTGCATTTAAATCATGTGTCAAAAATCTCTTGCTCCGAATGTCCATATTCTGCCATCATGTTTTTGAATGTTAACTAACATCATGAATGGTTACATAGTTGTTACTTTCTCTTCCCCTATACTAATATATAGGGAAAGACCAAATATATTGTTTTCATATCGATTTTTCTAAATCGAGTTTTCACCGGAAATACACGTTCCAGTTCACCTGAGCCCCTCAAAAAATACGTGTCTATAGCAATGAGTCTATGTGTGTGTTTCTATGAGTCTGTCAACAAAATATCTGAAGAACGGAATATCGTACCTAGTTGAAACTTGAAACGTTAAGTTAGGTACCACTAGGGGATGCGACACTAACATTTTCATCAAAATCGGTAAACCAAAAGTAGTAGTTTATTCGTGCAATTTTTCACCTTTTTTCAATTGCCAAAAAAGCGGCTCCTACAATTTTTTTTAAAAATCGCCTCATTTACTAAATTTTTATGCTCTACAAGATACGGTATGCGTCATATCTGCTGAAAATCTTAGAGGGTTTGGGCTCTCGAGGTAAAAAAAGCTTTTTTTAAGATTGGCGGCCTCAATATGCATTCTAAAGGTAAAATTGTATAGCAGTTAAGAGAAAATTAAAAAACTTATAACTTTTTATTTCACATATATTTTTTCTACAACGATAAACTTATACAAAAAAACTAAATGAACACTAATTTAAGCGAAATTACGCTCTGTAGAAGAAAATTCTTGAAATAAAATTTGTAGATTTTTTTTATTTCCTATAACTTTAATAGTTACACTTTTGTTGTTAAATGAACTAAGGCCGCAATATTAAAAAATCCTATTTTTTACCGATTTAAACGAAAAGAAATACAGAAATCACCAATTGACGCTAAAATAAGCGTTCGTTTATCAAAAACAATTTTAATAAAAGTTGTAAATTTTTAAATGTTATACAACTTTTATTATATACAATTTTCCCCTAAAATGGATATTATTGCCGTAATTTAAAAATAAAAAAACCATTTTTTCTTACGAGAGCACAGGGCCCCCCAAGAATTTCAGTAGACATGGCGCTTATCCTACATTGCAGAGCATAAAACCGAATATTGGGGCCAAACATTATTCTTTTAATAATAGTCATTTATCATTTTAACTTTAGTTTAAATAAAAATTACAACTAAAACTTATAAGTTGTTAATTAAATAATACTATAGTACGTTTGTTTTAGGAAGAAGCTTGTAAGGGAGGGCGAGTAGGTAGAGTAGGGATAGTTTCAAAGGGGCAAGTGTTTTCTCCTTCTCACGTAATGACCATTCCCTCTCTTTCTACCCATATACTATGTTACAACTACGAGGTGCTTCCGCCACCACTAAACAGAACAGCTCAGCGGCACACAGCGTTGGAGGGAAAGCTTCTAGCTACAACAAATGACCTGTACGTATGTATTAAATTGGAATCGCCTATCTTTCCCACAGTCTCAAGTGACTGGTGGATATACAGTAGTATAGATATATTTTGTTCACACACACACACACCATTTTAACTTTAGTTTAAATAAAAATTACAACTAAAACTTATAAGTTGTTAATTAAATAATACTACGTATGTCTCGTATTAAATTGGAATCGCCTATCTCTCCCACAGTCTCAAGTGACTGGTGGATATACAGTAGTATAGATATATTTTGTTCACACACACACACAAAACCAATCGAAAAAAACATGTCTTTTATGTTCAAGGGTCCTGAAAACGTGTAAATCCGGTGAAAACTCGATTTCGAAAAATCGACATAAAAATAATACTTTCCTTCCTTATATATTCATATAGGGCAGGAGAAAATAAAAATAAACCCGCGCGAAGCATGGGCGCAATAACTAATCTGTGATAAAATGAGTGAAATGTATGTTTGAAAATCAGCAAGGAAATCGGTGTGGTTGGGTGTACCATTTATTTTCTACCAGTTGTCCGTTACTTTCCCGGTTACAGGAATGGTGATAATAATAATAATAATAATAATAATAGTAATAAATAGTAAATTGTAATAGTAGTAATTCTGTGTTGGCTTCGCTTCGCTTTGGTACTAGTACGTCTGTTATTATTATTTTTATTCGTAGGACGATGATTGTTATTTGCTACTGGGACCAACTTTTTGAACGTTATTAAAGTTTGATTTAAAGTTGGAACTTTTTTTGTTATTTATCATTGCCATGATTATTATTATTTTTATTCAAGTTGTAAAATCACGCGATTGCCTCTCTTCTCTGCTCTAATATTTCTTTTTTCAGATGTCTGTTCTCTTACTTCATAAAAATTTTTTAGTTTTAAATTCATGTACTTCTTTTAAAATCGGTAAGAGCCTATTAGTATTTTGGTTTGATTTTTACTTTCTCTTGCCCTGTGTGAATATATAGTGAAGTAATATTATTGTTTTTCTGTCGATTTTTCACCGGAAATAAACATTTTCAGAACCTTTGAGCCCAAAAAACATGTTTTTAGCGATTGGTCTATATTTGTTTGCATAAACAAAATATCTTAAGAACAGAGTACCGTACAGGGTTGAAACTTGGAACTTAAAAAGAGCCTACCACAAGGAAACCCGACATGAATATTTTCACCATAATCGGTCAACCGGAAGTAGTAGTTTACGTTTATCTTTTCTATTTACCATAAAAGGAATATTCCCTCCAAATTTCAGCTTTCTAGCTATAATCCAAGTAGGATAATTAGTGATGAAAGGGTCAGTAAGTTACGGCTTTCTTATATCTTAATACTGAAGAACCCCACAGGGTTGGTCTTGAGGTGACGTCATTGCCGCGAATCAGCTGTTTAACAGCTGACTTTCGGAGACGAAGGTTCCTGCTTTTAATCCCAGTAAACTTTTATAAGGAATTGGATACTAGACAGTGGTTACCGGAGTACTTTGATGGTTGGGGTCCAATTAACCATACTCTCTCAAGAATGGTCGGCCTGAGCCTGTACAAAACTATACTTCATTTACCCGTCATACATATCATCCTCATCTTATTGGGTCGTACACACATTAGGGATTAAAATATATATATACATATAGACTGCTCATAACAGACAGGTGGAGTGTCAAATTATTTACACTCAATCCGTTCATTGCAGAGCTAAAGTAAACAGTTCTGTTTCTTATAACATGGTCAGCCAATTAAATGAGTGAATTATTTAAGAACAGAAGAGGTAGAGGTGCAAAAGATACTAACCAGAGTTGTTTTTTCTGAAAGTAATGAATTTCATTACACAGCCAGACCCTGTGGTGAATGAAGTGAAAGTGTCATTTGCTGAGTGGAAAATATGTGCTTTTCAGAGGGCCCGGAATGCTGATAAGCGTACTTTTCCACCCAGTGAGAAAGGCAATGGTACACCACCTCACTCCTCGTTTTACTTAGCAAAACCTCTACAGGTTCAAACCATCCTTTCGGCTAATGACCTAAACAACATAAATATAGAATACCTTATTGATATTCAATAAACCATTCAAAGAATAAAAACAAATTGTTTAAAACATGAAAATTTAAAGGTTTAGTGGTTAAAATATGTAGCAACAATAGAGCCAAACTCTCGCGTTAGGCATCACTTGTTTTATCATAATTACATATATAAGGACATAAAATGGCGGAGTATTGCCAATGGACAAACCGTTCTTGGAATGAAAGGGGATAGGGGAGGTCGAATCTCCCTCCCCCCACTCTAGGCCTCAAGTGCGTTTTGATGCCAAAATTTTCATACATCCTCACCCCACTTTTAAGTTGGAGCAACCGTGGTTGTGCTCACCGCCTTGGACTCAAAGAATAAGGGTGAGTGGGTGTTGGAAGGGGGGCGTTTCAAAGGGGACAAAATATACTCGATGAGAAAGGAAGCTATTGGTTTGTATTTATTTGGGTCAAACATAACCTCTTGTTCCATCTAAGACAAAAAAGAGAGATATAGACAGAGTACAGATTACAAAAAAAAAATTATATGTATAGGGTATTCGAAAAGTCTTTTGACTTATAAATCAACATGATTAATATATATCGTTAACGGTTTTTCAATTCATCTCCGTGTTCCACAACCTAGTACAAGCAAAATGAGATTTCTGGAAGAATATTTACTTTGGTATTAGTTAATAAAAATATGTTGCGAAACACTAACACGACTTCCTCTAACCAATGTAGAAAATGAACAACTTTTTTTGAAAATGAACCGTTTTTCCAACACTAATTTGTGTACGTTGCAATCTGTACAATTTAAGAACAATACGCAACTCCATGATCCAATGAAATGAGAATGATATGTATGACATTTAATGATATCTCATCTGGTACAGACTCAGGCCGACCATTCCTGAGAGGTGTAGTTAATTGAACCCCAACCAATAAAGTTGATTTGAATAGTCTACTATTCAAATCCGAATAACAGTAACCACCATTACTAGGATTTGAACCACGGAACCTTCGTCTACGTGCATTTGATTCTACAGTATAGTTCAGCGTCATTTTCCTTTGGAATCGGTAAAACTAGGGTTTTATAAGATAGCAGCCCTAATATGTATTTTACGACAAAAGTATTTACTGTAACTAAAGTTGTAGAACATTTAAAAACCTACAACTTTTATTCTAAGCATTTTTTTACAGAGATTTTAGTTTAGTTTTAGTCAATTATTACTGATTTTTCGCTTTTTTAATTAGAACGGAAGTTAATTTTCATCATTCACTAATGATTAAACACAGGTTATATTTTTCATTATTTACACAAGCAAGAGAAAGTCGTGTGAGTGCTTCACAGCAGGTTCTTTTACGAACCCAGTTCCTCTTATTTCCATATAGATTAGGTTTTGATATTCGCGGTTTTGTTAATCGCGGTAATTCCCGGAACGTAACCCTCGCGAATAGCGAGAAATTGCTGTAGGCCTACTCCTCCAACAAACGAATTAGACTTATCGTCGAGCGAGAAAACCTTGAAGCTTTGCCGTCTGTTTTACTGTTACAGGTAAAAAGAAGCGCGCGGAACTATATACCATACGAAATTGTTGAGTCTATTAGAGCGGGTAAAACCAATTTATGAAAGACAGTAAAGAAACTGCCTACGTAGCTGTAGACTAACGCAATAAAAATTATTTTTGTAACTTTCCAAAGAGTTTTTTAATTTTAATGTGTATGACATGTACGACACAATGTTTGGAGTGTAACATTATACGGAACAGAAACGTGGGTGATAGGGGCTGTAGAAACGAAGAGGATAGAAGCTTTCGAAATGTGGTGTTATAGGAAAATGTTGAAGATTAGGTGGGTGTACAAAATAAGTAATTTAGAGGTTTTTTGACGAGTGAAGGAAAGAAGAAGTATACGAAAACATCTTACCAGAAGAAGGGATAGGCTAGTGGGGCATATCATAAGACATCCAGGTATTGCTTTATCAATAATGGAAAGTAATATTAAGGGAGTGAATTGTAGGGGGAGGCAAAGGTTAGAATATTTAAAGCAAATCATAAAACATGTAGGGTGTTGCAGATATGTAGATATGAAACGACTAGCGCCAGATAGAACAGCTAGGAGAACTGCAACAAACCAGTCAAGAAACTGAAGACAAAAAAATTATGACATGTAAATGAGATGTAGTCATTACAGACTGAGGCCGATCATTTTAAGAGAGTGAATGGTTTTCCAAAGTTAAATCACAGTAGAACAGTCTAGTATTCAAATCCGTATAAAAGCATTAGTAATACGCAAAATGAAAATCAACCTGCGTATAACTTAAAAAATACAGAATTTCAGCACACATGGCGCTTATCCTGTCTCATAGCGAATAAAAACTGTAGTTAATGTGGCAATTTTTAATAAAAAAAAACGTACTTAATTGCCGTTTTTGAAAAAACGGCATAAAAAGAAAAATCGCACGAATAAACTACTACTTTCGATTTAAATTAAAATTTTCGTGTCGCGTTTCAGCGTTATTCTGAAAAACGTTTTATGTATTCTTAAGTTACACCTAAAAACCGGGAAAATCAATAAAAAGTTTATTTAATGCATAGGTACCTCTGAGATTTCTTACATGACAAGAAAAAAAACTAGTTGATTTGATTAGCCAATATTTTTTGAATGGATAGTAGAACTAATCGCCTACCATTTTAGAGACACCATTAATGCGTTCGGACTGTAGAACGAACTCAGTGGTATGGGTTTGTGTAAATTTTTGAAACAATATACTTATACAAGAAATAAATAAATGAATTCCATAGCCAAAATAAAAAGAGATGAAAATAAATAAATAAATAATAACAATATTCTCCAACTAAGGCTGTGTAATCCAAGTGCAATAAAACCACCCTTACAGGAAATCAACCCTTCCCCAACCAACTACCACCGCCCACTACAAAACAGTAAATACATTTTTATACATTGAATAAACATTGTAGGTAGGAGGTTGAATAACGAAGAAAAAAATCCGGTGTAGAAAGCTCACAGGACCTTCTCTTGCCAAAGTAAAAAATTAAAAATATAACCTATGTTTAATGATGAGTGAATGACGCAATATGAAAATCGACCTATGTAGAACATAAAATTACGGAAAATTACTAATCGAGGCTAAATTAAGCTATGTAGAAAAAGTAGGTACTTTAAGTAAAAATTTTATATTTTTTAATTTTCTATAACTTGGATTATTTTATACACTTGTCGTTAAATGTGTACTACGGCCGTACACTTAAAAAATCCCGTTTTTTATGATTACGGTGAGGAAAATACCGGAAATCACTAATTAACGCTAATATAAGCGTTGTAGAAATCAAACCTCTAGAAATATAAGTATGTAGGTCCTTTAATTTCCTACAACTTTAATATACTGTATACGATTTTGCCTCAAATATATAATAAGGACATAAACTTAAAAAAGAATTCCAAAAGAGCACAAAAAATGAAGTAGGCCCAAAATAAAGTAATTTTTAAAAAAATCGTAGAAGCCGTTTTTAAGAAAATCTTACGAATAAACTACTATTTCCAGTAGATCGATTTTGAAAAAAATGCTTGTGTCGGGTCATCTAGTGGTACCTAACTTAAGTTCCATGTTTCAACTTCTTACCCAATACCTTTCGTGAGATATTTTGTTCATACCTAGACCAACTGGTAAAACATGTTTTTTAGGTTCAGGGTTCGTAAACGTATATTTCCAGTGAAAACTCGATATTTGAAAATTTACACGAAATAATTTTTTCCCCTATATATTCTTACAGGGCAAAAGAAAATAAAAAAATCTAATGTGAAAAACTCACAACTTTCTCTTGTCAATGTATATAATACACTTTCGTCGTAAAATGCATACTAAGGCTGAAATCTTAAAAAAATAGATTCTTTTACACGTTTTCGTGAGAAAAAACGGAAAATCGCCAGTTACCGCTAAACTAAGCGTTATACAAAAAAATGAAATAAAACTTGAAATAAAAGTTGTAGGATTTTAAATTCTCTACAACTTTTATTATAACATATATTGCGTTAAAATGCATAAATCAAAGTCGCAATCTTAAAAAAACAATTGTTTTACGAGAAAACAACCTACCCAAGAATTTCAGCAGACATGGCGCCTACCCTATCTTGTAGAGGATTAAAAAATTAGTAAATAAGGCGATTTTTAAAAACTCGTAGCAGCCGTTTTTGAGAAAATCACAAAAAAGTGAAAAGTGACACGAATAAACTACCACTTCCGGTTGACCGATTTTGATTAAAATGTTCGTGTCGGGCCTTCTAGTGGTATCTAACTTAAAGTTTCAAGTTTCAGCTTTGTTCGATGTTTCGTTCTTGAGATATTCTGTTCACACACACACATACACACTCACACACAGACCAATCGCTAATAACATGTTTTTTGGGTTCAGGGGGTCTGAAAACGCGTAGATCCAGTGAAACCCGATTTCGAAAAATCGACATGAAAATAATACTTTCCTTCCTATATATTCATATAGGCAAGAGAAAGTAAAAATGGAACTGAAAAAACAACGGAAGGTAAGCCTAATCTAGATTAGGAAAACCAAAGGTGTATTAACCTAGAAAAAATCAACCCTCCCAATTACACCACTCTAAAGCCAGGTTGGAAGAGAGAATACTGAAGAAAAAGAAGGACCATCGACTTAAAGATCGGCCAGTCAGGCAAAAAAATAACAAAAATCGTGACAGGCATAACAGAATTACGTAAGATGTTGAGAAAAACAAGCAATTCTAGTTAGAAAAGGATAGATATACCACTCAACAATAAAAATAAGTATATCTAAGTCCCTAGTACTACAACTTGCAATCCGCCCGCGCTGTTCACAGCCTTGTTGCTATCTTCAAAGGGATACGTTAAAAGACTATTTCACTCTTTTTCCTGTTTTCATTCGATACATTACTTTGTTCATCACTAACCAGTTCATTTATTACCATTACTTATTTGCTTACTTCAACAAGCTTGTCATTATTATTTTTATGAAATAATAAACTATTTACATCAGCGTATATTTAGAAATATATTGTAACATTATTACAATGATATTCGAGAAGTGGTTGATGGAATAGATTGTTTATTATACGAAATTTTGTATTGTAAGGAATAGAGTCTGTATTGAACAATTATAATGGATTAAGATTAATGAAATATTTTAGAAGGAATTCTCGGAAATCGAGACTAGTAGAAACGTTAATTACTTTCCCTTGCCTTTATAAATATATAGGAAGAAAGGTATTGTTTTCATGTCGATTTTTCGAAATCAGTTATCAGTGAAACATTTGTTTAAACTAAATGGGACTGATGCGTAAGAAAGCGGGGGGTCGAATATCGTAACGTACAAACAGAAGTAGAAATATTTAAAAAATAGAACGTTGAAGTATAACGAGGTGATTGGCGGGTTAATCCAGGCAACCAAGGGTGATGCGGTCTTGCACAGTGGAATGTCCAGCAGCAGTTGGTCATAGGGAGTGGTACATGAGAGTGATAGAGGAACAGTTGTTTGTGAGTTTGAATTCGGACTTTCGAACGTGAACAGTCAACACGGCCGCTCATTTTTAAACATTTTGGGTTATGGAAATTAAATGATTAGTGTGCTGAGAAGATTATAAATTATTTACCTAAATAAACGGACGTGAAAACTATACACTCGAATACTAAATTTCAAAGACCATCTAGAAGCAGTTACTGATTGAATATCCGTCTTTTCTCCGACTACCAGTAAGATCAATCCATTAATATTTACATTAGAATATCATCAGTCCCGAGAACTTTTTATAAATTTAATAATTAATTGCATGCTGGTTAATTTAAATAAATATTTGTTTAATAATATATTTTTGTTATATCTGTGTTAAGAGATACTTTTATCCCCAGATACAGGTTTCGTTGTACACACGTACCTTTGGAAAATAAGTAGCATCATACTGTGTATTAAAAATATAACATTCAAAATTATTTCATTAAAAAATTAATAATATAATTTTATTTATTTGAAAAGACTGTTATAACCGTTATGGAAAAACCTTGTTCACAGTTGTAGGATGTGTCAAATGGTTTCAAAATGTTGAACGCTACTCTGGAAAGTTCTAGGTATTCCTTTTTAATACTTAATCCAAAAATTGTCCGTACAAGCATTGTTAAAGTTAATTTCATTTTCTGATCACTTGATAACTCTATCATGACAGTTCATCATGAAGACGAACAATTGCTCAGCATTTTGTACAGCTTGCTCATTAAACGAATTGACTCCCGCAAATACCCACTCATATCCTTAAATAAAAATTACAACTATTGTAGATTTTAATTTTTTTTAATTACATTTCTAACGCTACCTTACATAACGACCGCAACATCCCTCTAATAACAGATGTTTTTATTTAACTTTACCGAAACTTCCACGACAGACTTTTCGCTCATCCAAACGAACAGATACGTAAAAGTTCCTCTCGTCATCTACTAAACAATGTTCAAAGACGACTAAGGAGGAAGTGGAGCAGGGACCTCCTGTTTTAAAAACGGCTAATGTTATAAATGAATGAATTAATTAATTAATCGATGATTTAGTAAGAAGTAACTAATATCATGTCGGAGACCTGTCAGTGGATGGTACTCTCCATGCACGTCAATCATGTCATTTCGTTCATTCTTTTACCCACCATCATATTCACTGGTTGTTTATCTTGTAACAGCTGTGAATTTTATGAATAAAGTTAATAAAAAAAAGATAAATATATATAGAGGTGGTTGGCAAAATACCTAACCTAAAAAAGGACTCGCGGTGTCAGAAAGGTTGAGAACCACTGACCTAACTAAACAACGATCATGTGAATAAACAACTGTTATAAGTTTAAAGGTATTTTGTTTACTTATTATACCCAGATCTCAAACGAACCTAAGTATAGGAGTTACAATATGAAAATGTGAACGTTTTATCTTTGGACTTAACCAAAAAAAATCATTTACCAAATCCGTTCCCTTTTCACAGGTTTCTATTTGCGAAACAAGAAGTTATAGATTAGATAAGAATGATGCTGACAAAGAAAAATCGAATAATTTACATCCGAGTATCGAGGGAGGATAAATAAATGAGAAAAACAAAGAGAAATGAAGTAGAAAAGACGACAATTGGGTGCGATAAACATAATATCACACTGTAAAAAAGACTTGGTGATAAAGTAGATTCACAAATCCTTACCGTGACTTAGGTTGAACCATGTAACAGGTACATTAAATCAGAAAACATATGTCATAGTTACACGTGTGTGAAGATGTACACAAAACGAAATTCTTCGACAGATAAAAGAAGAGATTTGAAATAAGAAAACATTATTGAAAATAGAAGCCGTACTCTATTCATTCTTCTCGTTTTATTATATTTATTGTTAGCTATTTTTATTTTTATTCCATTTTACTTTCTCTTGCCCTGTATGAATATGCATACTATATATATGAATATAGGAAGGAAAGTATTGTTTTCATAACGATTTTTCTCTAAAAATTCCCCTAAAAATATTTTTAGCGATTGGTCTGTGTATGTATGTAAGGGTGTGTGTGTGTGCGTGTGTGTGAACAAAATATCTCAAGAACGGAACATTGTATGAAGTTAAAACTAGAAACTTAAGTTAGATACTAGAGGACCCGACACAAACTTTTTCATCAAAATCGGTCAACCGGAAGTAGCAGTTTATTCGTGTGATTTTTCAGTTTCTAGCAATTTTCTCAAAAATGGCTCATACGATTTTTTTTAAATCACCTCATTTACTACATTTTTAATGATCTACAAGATAGGGCATGTACCATGTCTGCTGAAATTCTTGGGGAGGCTGTTCTCTCGTAGAAAAAGATGGGTTTTTAAATATTGCGGCTTTAATATGGACTTTAGCGCAAAAGTGTTTATAATAAAAAATTTAGACAATTTAAAAAGCTACAACTTTTATTTCAAATATTTCTTGGTATGAAAATCTAAAAAAAAAAATGGATTTGTTAAGATTTTGGCTTTAGTGTGCATTTAACGACAAAAAAGTACATAATCGAATTTATAGAAAATTAAAAGATCTACAACTTTTATTTTGAGAATTTATCTCTAGAGGCTAGTTTAGCGTCAAAGAGTGATTATTCGTATTATGAAGCCAAACTAAGGTTGGTTTTCACTATACATCATTCACTCATGATTAAAATTAGGTTTGTTTTCTGAGGTTAGTTTTTTCATTTATTTCTATGGTTCATTATTAATGTTAGGTTATATTGTTCATTATTTGGATTAACAACAGAAAGTCATGTGAGTGTTTAACGCTAGATTTTTATTTTTTTTTCAATTTTACTTTTTCTTGCCCTGTATGAATATACAGGAACCTATAGTATATTATATAGAACCTTGTTAACCCGGACCCCTTTAACTCGGACGTCGGGGTAACCCGGACCAGTTTTTGGAGAAACATTTTTTAGAGAAGTAAATGAAGACTTGTTTTACTGCTGATAAATCGCTATTATCAGTAGGTACTATAAATTACTCGCATTCACTTGGCAGCGGACGATTCATTCCACTCGACCCGCCTGCTGTTGCTAAAACTGGTGGGTGAATCAACATTCTCCTTTCTCTCCCTTTGAAAAAAGCTTTGATAAATCATGGAGAACGTTGTGGCCTGGTGTGTGTGACTTGCCAAAAACAATAAAATTGAAGAAGAAAACACAAGTGTGGAAGATTTTATCGATATTTAAAGAAATATCGATGGCGTCTTCGATGTTGATGAAGAAGACATTAACCATTTGGTTGCAAATTGACAATGACGGAGGTTATAAAGCGATCACAGAGGAAGAAATTATTGCATCATGTGGTGTTACAGAAAATGAAAAGGATTCAAAGTTGATGGTGTGGTTATGACCCACGCAGAAGCAAACATGGATAAATTGATGGTTTATTTCGAGAGTGAAGCTGAAACATCGCCAAACGAGCTTCTAATGCTTTAGCGGATACGAGATCGCACTGCTCGTAAGTGATACCATATTATGATACCATAGTGATACCAGAAGCGATGTAACAATATTGTGTACAGTGTAAATATATACAGTATTATGTTTTATAGGTGAAAGTGTGCCGAAAATAATTTTTAAACTCTTTAAAATATTTTTGATATGTATTCTTTTTTATCGTTTTAACCTCATTCTCGGGATAATCTGGATTTTTGTTGACTCGGATCGGCCCCGGCCCCAGTTGATCCGGGTTAACGAGGTTCTTCTACATGAGGAAGAAAAGTAATGTATTCATATCGATTTTTCGAAATCATGGGTGCCGCGTTTGCTCTTCATGGAGAATAAAAGCAAGTTCTAAAGGGTATGTGGGGACACAAGCAGAACTTTAGGAAAAACAGCTACGAAATAAATTAATTAAAGTTCTGTAAAGTTATAGCAACTCCAGTTACTACGTACAGAAGTGAAGCATGGACAAAATAGGAAGACACACAAACAGAAAATTTAAACAGCAGAGACGAGGTTTTTGCGAAGGACGAAAAGGGTGTACTCGATTGGATAGAATAATAAATAAAGATTTAAGGTTGGAGATAGCACATGGAAAGGATGTCAGCTCAAAGGATACTTCTGCAAGTCCAATGATATACTCCGAAAGTGAAGAGCACGGAGACCTAGGAAGAGATGACTGCAAATATTGTATATGACTTCGAGACAGGCGTGTAGGCCTATGCCTAGCCTTGTTTATAAAAATAATTTTTTTAATTTTCGACTCGCGCGGTTCTTCGGGCACCAAAAGAACCTTCAGTTAAAGTTAGTTCGCCTTTGCGGATCATACTGAAAATGAAAGCAGTCTCCTTTGGTACAGCCAGTAATAGCTATCGGTTAGAGTAGCGTTACTCAAAGTGTGCTTCGCGGAGACCTCGCGAGGCCTCCACCAAAATAACATCAATATAAATATAAAAAAGCACATCAAGTTTTGTCACACACTTTGAAAAAAAAACTCTTATAAATATCAGATCAATGTTGAATTTATAAAAAATCATTTTCCTCAATGCACAATAGTCAAAATCAGAGGACAAGGAACAAAATAAATCTACAATTATGCTACTATGAAAACTACAAACATGTCAAAATACAGTGTTATTTTGGTGTTTTGTATTATTTTGTGTATTGTAGTAGAAGTCAGCAGTCTATAATGTATCAATTTTTTTATGATTTTCGTTAAATTAAATGATAACAATTAGAGAATGAACATAAAACCAGGTTTCGCTTATTTTAGAGCTTCGTAAAATATTTAGTGTTTCAAAAGTGTTCAGTCGTAAAAAACCTTGAGAACCGCTAGGTTAGTTATTGTTTCCTCACGTTATTCAGTTAGTTTCCCTACTTCCATATATATATATATATATATACATATATATACAGTAAAATCTCTCTATTGCGGAACTCTCTATAGCGGAAATCTCTCTTTAGCGGCATTATTTGCCGACCCCGACCATTTCGTATACAGTAAAATCTCTCTATTGCGGAACTCTCTATAGCGGAAATCTCTCTTTAGCGGCATTATTTGCCGACCCCGACCATTTCGTATACTACGGTAATGTATTTAGCTCTCGTTATAGCGGCACAAAAATCTCTCTATAGCGGCTAAACAATATCTTCAGGATATGGATTTAGACGCCTATGTAGGGGCAGACAATGAATTAGTCACTTCATCACTTAGCTACTTCACTTTGCAGTAATCGAAAATGTCTTAGGCCAAAACAACGAGGAAGAAAGTGAAGATGACGATGAAATGGAAACAGAAATGGTGCCCCTTCAAGTAAAAAGGCACTAGACGCTATTATTGTTGTTTTCACGTACTGTCATTGCCAATATGTAAATGAAAATTTACAAGTTTTAAACATTGAAAATGAGATTGAAGAGATGTTTTATGAATTGAAAACGAAACAAAATTTACAACTTATTTTACGAAATTAAATGTACTTCACAATCATTGTTTCCTTAATAACGAAAAAATATATACTGTACTGTGTATTTTTTTGTGTTTGCGTAGCCTATGTTTTAGGATATTTTAATTGTATGTATCCTATGTTTATTACTGTTCAGTGAAAAACGAGTTTCAGTGCTAATTAATTTTAGGCTATCTATTACGGTATGTACTGTATAAATGATTATTGAAAAAAGTTCAATACGAAAAGTGAAATTCTATTGTTAAATATTAGTAACACAACATCTAATAAAACCAGTTTGTATCCAAATTTCTTGTTAAGTTAATAACCTACACTTTATGTACGTAATTAATTTAAATATCTCACTGTATTGAAGTAATCTACTGTATTAAACATTCGTCATAAAGTTATCTATTCAGTAGTTTTTCAAAAACTTATTCCATGCACCATTTACATACGTATATAAGTTATTTTGTACAGAAAAATTAGTACTCTTAACTTCCCTCCCACCGTTAATTACTCGCTCTCTCTATAACGGAACTCTCTTTATAGCGGCGGTACCTCATGGTCCCTTCAATTCCGCTATAGAGAGATTTTACTGTATATATAGGAAAGGAAAGTAGGTATTGTGTTCATTACGATTTTTCAAAATCGAGTTTTCACCGAAATACACGTTTTCAGACCCCCTGAAAAAATTCTTTTTAGCGATAGGTCTGTATGTGAATAAAATACCTCACGAACGGAAAATCTTAAAAAAGATACGACTTGGAACTTCAGTTCGATATTAATGAACATTTTCATCAAAATCGGTGTACGAGAAAATGTAGTACCTAGTTGATTCGTGCGATTTTTCACTTTTTTGTGATTTGCTCAAAAACGGCTATAAAAACGATTTTTTTTAACCGGCTCATTTACAAAATTTATTATGCGCTTACAGTAGCCTAAGCGGCATGGCCGCTGAAATTTAAATTCTCAGGGGCTGTGCTATGGTAGTAAAAACTGTTTTTTTTTTTTTAAATTTACGGCCATAATATGCACTTTAAGGAAAATTTGTATATAATTAAAGTTGTAAACAATTAATAAAAAAAAAACATTATTTTAAGGGTTCTTTCTTGAACGAAAAATCCATTACAAAAACACAACACATTCAAAAACGTATTAAAACTGTGACCTAAATATACATTTTAGGACAAAGGTGTAGGGCTATAAAATAAAAATTATAGAACATTAAAATATCTACAAATTTTATTTCAAGAATTTTCTTCTGCAGAGCCTAATTTAGCGTCAACTACTGATTTTCCGTATTTTTAAGATCTACATGTTGATCTTAATTTAGTATCCTTCACTTATAACTAAAATTAGGTAATATTTTAAATTTTACATTGTTTACTCATCACAATTTAGTCACGTTGTAACACAAAAAACGTTTCAAATAAAAGTTGTAGGTTTTTTAATGTTCTACAGTTTTAATTATATACTCTTTTGCTCTAGAATGCATAGGCCTATTAAGGCCGCAATCTTAAAACCATTTTACCACCAGAGCAGGGGCTCCTAAGAATCTCACCAGACATAGCGCTCATCCCATCTTGTAGAGCATAAAAAAATTATTCAATAATTCCATTTTTAAAAAATTCGTAGGAGCCGTTTTTGATAAATTCGCAAAAAGGGAAAATCGCGCGAATAAACTACTTTATCCGGTTGACTGATTTTGATTAAAATGTTCGGGCGGGTCTTGTAGTGGTACCTAACTTAAATTTTAAGTTTCAAGTTTTAACTTCGTACGCTATTTCGTTCTTGAGACATTTTTTCACACGCACACCCACACAGAGCTAAAAAAAATCGCTAAAAACATGGGTTCAGCGGTTTTTGGGTTCAGGGGCTTGAAAACGTGTATTTCCGGTGAAAACTCGATTTTGAAAAATCGACATGAAAACAAAACTTTTCTACCATGTATAATATATTCATACAGGGCAAGAGAAAGTAAAAAATGTAATGAAAGCACACAAATTTCTTTTCAGTCGACATTCTCAATAAATTTACTACATCACGACATGACGCAATAACTATCTATAACAAAAAAAACTAAATAATGACAAAACTAAAGATATTAGCTAATAAAAATCGAAATTAAAGATATCAAACAAATAAAAATGTAAAAATGTAGAACGAGATAAATTTAGAAATATTAGAAATATCGAGGTACGAGTACTATTAAAAAGGGAGGGAGAATAATAACAAGAAGTGAATCGGATAATGAATACAATAGAAAAATATAAATGTTACTGGGAGGGAAAAGAAGTTCTACAATTCGTCCTCGTGAATACAAATATAGAAAAAGAGATGAAGAATTAATTACAATTAAACACGAATAGAAAGAAATAGTACAAAGTGAAGTATACCTTAAAATATAGCTAGCAAACACACACACACACACACACACGCACACGCACACACACACACACACACACACAACTACAAATGATCTAGGTACTGTTATTTTTCATGCCAAAAATGAGTACTGTTCCGATGTACTTTTGCACGTCCAACATGCTCTTGTTGTTTTCTCTTGCCCTATATGAATAAATATAGGTAGGAAAAGTATTGTTTCATATCGATTTTTCTAAATCGAGTTTTCACCAGAAAACACCGTTTCAGTTTCCCTGAAGCCCAAAAAATATGTTTTAACGATTGGTTTGAGTGTGTGTGAACAAAATAACATACAAAGTTGAAACTGAAAACTTATGTTAGGTACCACTAGGGGACACGACACGAATACTTTCATTAAAAAAAGTTATTTTTCTCTTGACGGGTTAGGCATTTCTACCTGTTCCGAAACCCATCTTATCATCGGCCTGCCAATATCCCCACTTCCCACTGGTTTGTATCTTCTAGCTAAACTAGGCAAGCGGCTTTGTGACATTCTATTTAAATGGTCGACCCATTGGGCACGATACAATTTGATTTTATCGTCGAGCGAAAAAATTTCCAATTCTTGCCTTATATCTTCATTTCTGATCCTGTTTAAGTCTTGTAAAACCCTTGACAGAACTTTCATTTCATTTCAGCAGTTTGGATGTTTCTTTCCTTCCTTCTTTCTCATCACCCAAGCTTAACAGCCGTATGTCAAGACTGAAACTGCCACCGTCTAATAGAACTTAACATTGTTTCGGGTCTTGTTTTTGCCTCACTGTCCTATGAATAGTCCCACATATTTGATTAAATTTATACACCTAATTTGTCACATCATGGTCTTCTTCATACGAGACATCAGTTCCAATGTATTTATAGTGGCTCACTTGCTCTAGTATTTGTCCATTAATGGCTATTTTGAATCTTATTGGGGTCTTTCCACATAATTCCAAGACTTTTGTCTTGTTTATTGATAGCTTTACATTGTATTCTTTCATCTTTTTGGTTAGTGTGAAGAGTGGTTGTTGTAGATCATTCTCACACTCCTGCATCATAACCATATCATCAGCATACATTACTCCACTAAGGATATAGTCATCGCCCAGTCTTATTCCTAAGCTATTTTCCGTTTTCAATGACTGAAAAATGTCGAAAAAGTTACAAAACCTAAAAGACTGAGGTATACCAATCAGAGATGTCATTATTCTTCACGACAACGCCCGGCCTCACACGGAGATTTTGGAAAAAAAACCATGAACACCCTCTCTCCTACCAGCCAGATTTATCTTCCTATGAATACTTTTTGTTTGAGTCCTTGAATGAAGCACTGCGAAGAGAACCGTTTGAAAACGATCAAGTTATCGAAGATTATGAGCACAATGGAAGACAACCTGATGAGACAACTTCGAAACTTCTTTGAAGAAGAGATCTTTAAGCTTCTAAAACGCTGGGAAAACTGTGTAGAGCGTAGAGGAAACTGTTAAAAATTTCCAAAATACTGTTTGTGATTTTTTATCATAAATACATTTACAACAAAAGTCCAGTTCATATGTGACACACCCTCGTATTTTTTCCAAACACAGCAGCAGAGCTACTAAACTTTTGTTTCTACGTCATCCATCGCTTAAATGATTGTAAAACCGGATTAATATTAAGATTTTATAGTCGTAAGTATGCCCAATTCCTTTTTTCGCGACCAAGATTTTTCGATTGCTTCGGGTGAAAATAATAAGTGGGTTTATGTAGCCTAAAAGTCATTTTTTGGGTTCAAGGGTCATGGAATAAGAAGATCATTAGAATCCGGTTCTGGAAAACTTTGTAATATCACAATACTTCTTCATTTTACATTATAAATAGAGGGCAAGAAATAACAAACGAATATACAATATGAATATAATGAGTAAAAATATGTTGGGGTAATAAATTATCAACATAAAGGTAGGAGGCGAAAGAAGGGTGTAAATAAAAGAGAATAGAGCGACGGATAAACTAATTATGGACATTACTTTACACCCGTTGCATATTTTCCACGAAATAAAATAAAATATCTGTGTTCTAACATTACAATTCTTGTTTCTGATATTACATTCAAAAACCGTTATTCTTTTGTATCATATTTCTAGATACAGTATTACAGTTATTTATTAATTATGTTCTAATTCAAAAGAATAAATTACAAATTAGAATAATAGACTACAAAGAAAAAGTAAATCATACTTTATAAATCATATATGTATTTATACTATTTCCTACAGGGTCAAAGGTCAAACGGGTCGTCTCATTATTTCAAACTTTACAATCAAATAGACTACCGATTGCGCCGGCGCGCATGGAGTGTATTCGATTTCATTTAATTATATTTTATTAATGTATTTTTCAAGTATATAATGTAATATAAATCTTCCTTATTTTTTTAAATTTAAATATACATAAACACCACAATTTTTTACCTCGAATAGGGTCAATTTTGGACCACGTGAGGTGACTAGACGTTTATGGAAGCTCTATTTGCGCCCCCATTCACAGCATCGCTTACTGTAGGCTTTTTACTTTCTCTTGCCTATATGAATAGGCCTAAATAGGAAGGAAATTATTATTTTCATGTCGATTTTTCAAAATCGAGTTTTCACCAGATATAC
The DNA here is from genome assembly GCA_035578175.1 of Catonia carolina. Classification (NCBI taxonomy): domain Eukaryota; kingdom Metazoa; phylum Arthropoda; class Insecta; order Hemiptera; family Achilidae; genus Catonia; species Catonia carolina. The sequence continues at coordinate 27,846,363 of JAQMRL010000012.1, forward strand.
ACATTTTCAGACCCCGTGACCCAAAAAACATGTTTTTAGCGATTGGTCTGTGTGCGTGCGCGCGAATGTGAGTGTGTATATATATATATATGTATGTGTGTGTACGTGTGAACAAAATATCTCAAGAACGGAACATCGTACAAAGTTGAAACTTAAAACTTAAGTTAGGTACCACTAGAGGACCCAACACGAACACTTTCATCAAAATCGGTCAATCGGAAGTAGCAATTTATTCGTACAATTTTTCACGTTTTTGCAATTTTCTCAAAAACGGCTTGTAATATTTTTTTTAAATCGCCTCATTTATTACATTTTTAATGCTTTACATGATAGGTAGGCGCCATGTCTGCTGAAATTCTTGGGGAGGCTGTGCTCTCGAAGAAAAAAAATGTTATTTTAAGATTGCGGCCTTAATATGCATTTTAGGGCAAAAAAGTATAAAATACAAGTTGAAGAAAATTTAAAAGTATACAACTTTTATTTCAAACATTTCTTTGTATAACGCTTAGTTTAGCGGTAATTTGTGAGTCTTTTTTTGTCATGAAAATCTGTGAAAGAAAATCGATTTTTTTTAAGATTTCAGCCTTAGTATGCATTTTACGACAAAATAGTATATAGTCTAATAAATACACAAAAAAAATAGTATATAATAGTATTTATAAAAAATTAAAAGATCTACAACTTTTATTCATAGAATTTTTCTCTTCAGAGCCTAATTTAGCGTCAAAAAGTGATTTTCCGTATTATTAAGCCAAACTAAGGTTAATTTTCATTTTGCATCATTCACTCATGATAAATATAAGGTTATATTTTTTGAGATTAGTTTTTTTGTTTATTTCTAATGTTTTATTACTAATGTTAGCTTATATTGTTCATTATTTGCACAGGCACGAGAAAGTCGTGCGAGTGTTTCACGCCAGATTTTTTCCATTCTTCTGTCCACCCGAAGTTCTGTTTTTGCTCTTCATGGAAGCTTTTAAAGTCCGTAATAAGTGGTATGAATTTGATTCGGTTCACTAAGTTTTTTCGGTTTATTCTGGTTTTGTCAATAACCTTTCTGATTTCTTTAAAACATTTATCCGACACCTTAGGTCTACTGTTTAGTGTTTTAAAAATGTGTTTTGTCAACCGGTCGTCATCCATTCTATACAGGTATCAGTTGAATTTTAATTTTATTCTTCTAATCGTTCATTTTCCTTGTACAGTTTTTTTGACTTCGTAATCTATATTGTCCGTCTACTATCTTTGAACCAATTATCTTGCGGGGGATTTTTGTCTCAAATTTCTCTGCTTCCCATAGACCAGACTTCCCGGTCATTCTAAGGCATTTACTCACATACAGACACACAGGTTTTATCGTAGTATATAATGTTTAATCTTGGCTTGTATTGAGAGTGCTTTCTTCTTATACAAGTAATGAGTTCCTCGAAGTGCACCGGCCATCTTTCCTCGTCTGTTGTTGTTCGCTTCCTTTTGCCGCGGGGCTGTATTGATGCACGTTATTATTTAGTTTTCTCGAAGGAATTCTGTAGTCCTGCTTTTTCTGCTTATTCTGCTAACACGTTTGATTTGTTCTATTGCTGTTTCCGTGTTCCTAGAAACGATTGCTAGGTCGTCTGCAAAAGCGAGAGTTTATCTTTATACCGTTCTTAGGTCATTCAATGTATATTTGGTTTAACACGTATGCTGTTTTTGTTGTTTAGGTCATCATCCAAAAGGCTGGTATGAACCTGTAGAGATTTTACTAAGTAAATCGAGGAGTGAAGTGGTTTACCTATACCTTCCTCACTGAGTGTAAAAGTACGCTAATCAGAATGCCGGGCCCTCTGAAAAGCACATATTTTCCACTCTGCAAATGACACATTCACTTCATTCACCACAGGGTCTGGCTGTATAATGAAATCCATTACTTTCAGAGGAGATAACCTATAATTAGTGTTTTTTACACCTCTGCCTCTTCTGTTCTTAAATGATTCAATCATTTAATTTGCTGACCATGTGATAAGAAACACAACTATTTATTTTAGCCCTGCAACTAACAGATTGAGTGTAAATAATTTGACACTCCACGTGTCTGTTATTGGCAATTAACACGTATATAGAATTATAATGACGAACTGCAAATTTGGCATAATCGAAACGGGTATCGTCTCATTAAACTTCAGGTGAACAAGATTTCAAGTTATTACCGTGATATTAAGAAAGGGTAACGTGTAAAGTGAACCCGGGAAAAACAATAAACGAGATTATTTAATGCACCCTCTGAGGTTAACAATTGGTAGTAACAAAATAAACATAAACAGTAGGGTAAGAGAAAAGTCCAACCAACATATAAATGTAGGGTGGAAACGTAAAAGGAGAAGATACACTTGAAAAATTTTACAACATTAGTGCCAACATTACAAAACGAAATATCCCTTCTCACTTAAATGTAACTCCACCTCTTAATCTCTATAATCATATCTCAGAATCCGTGAAGACTCGCCCTTAATTTTTCTCAACTGGTCAGTCGTTCTCTCTGTTTCGCCCTTCTAGATTTAAGCGATTTAGTTCAGTCGTTGTTACAATCTGAAATAGAATGGATTATAATTTTGAGAAGGGTATGGGACGAGGGCCGTTCCATTCCGTTTTGGATGGGGTCCCAATCTGTTAATCACTTAACTGACAAAATATACGCCTTTAGCTCTTCGGCCTTTACTCCACCCAACTGCAACGATATGTCCACACAAACAACACAACGGATTCGGCGAATGAGCAGGATAACAACTTACTGAATACCATCAAATTATTTACTAAATAATTTCAATTGTATTAATGAGACGTATCCGAACACAAAACTTTAAGATAAAGAATCTATTGTGAAACACTCGCACGACTTTCTCTTGTCAATGTAAATAATTAATTAATATTTTATATTTATTTATGAGTAAACAATGTTAAATGAAAAACATAACCTAACTTTAATCATGAGTAAATGACGCTAAATGAAAATTAACCTCAGTAGAACTTAAAAATACATAAAATAACTAATTGACGAACCGGTTTTCCGGTCGTAATACTGAGAGCTAATCACAAACATCTGGTGTGAAACACTCATATATATATGACTTTCTCTTGCCAATGTAAATTATGAAAACATATAACCTACGTTTAATCATTAGTACACAAAGTAAAATTAAGAACAAAACCTAATTTTAATCATGAGTGCGTCACCGGATGGCGACATTAAGTGGCGAGTTGAAATCTTTAATTTTTGGTGGCCCTGAAAAGGGCCGTTTAAATGGCGGTTGTCTTGATGGGAAGCGTCGGTCGTAGTCGTCGTGGCGGTCAAGAAGTGGGCGACACGGCGTCTCATCGTCCAGCGGAGACATAATCTTCTTCCCTTACAGTAGTACTTCGATGGCTTCTTCGTCGGATCCGGTGGGCGTAAGGCTCGGTCGAGGGACCGCTGTGGGCGTCGCTCGCGTCAGCGGGCGATGACGGTCCGGTCGATGGCTTACGGTGTCGGGTCGGCGACCGGAAGCATCATCTCCTCTCTTGCGGAGTCGTCGATGAGTCTTCGATGGAGTCCGGTAGTCGTGTGTTGATGGTGGACGTCTTGTCTGCTGTCTGGATCGGAATAGAATCTCTGTTGATTGTAGCGCTCTTCATATAGTTGCCGAGAGCGCTGGGGCAGAGGGCGGTTATTGCTCTTGGCCTTGGTGACAAAGGCCTCTGTCGGTACGCCCTCACAAGCCTACCGCCCCTCTCGGAACTATTGTCGGCTCCCTCTGTCGCGACGTCGGAAGCTTTGTAGCCGGCAGCACAGTACACAATGAGTTGGCAGCACAGTGCCCAAAGGGGATGATGGTGACACGTGAATGAAGCAAAATGAAAATAAATCTCTGTAAGACTTAAAAATACGAAAATTCACTAATGGACGCTAAACTAATAGCTGAGCTATACTAATAGAAAATCACTAATTGACGCTCTGTAGAGAAAAAGCTTCAATAAAATATTAAAGATTTTTTTTATTTTCTATAATTTTGATTATACTCGTAAACGCTTTTATCGTAAAATGTTAGAATATCACTAACTGAAACTGAAAGAAGCGTTAAAGAAAAAAAAATTCTTTAATACAAGAAATTGTAGGTATTTTTATTTTCGACAACTTCAGTTATGTTCACTTTTGCTTTAAAATGCATATTAAGCCGCAATTTAAAAATAAAATATATTTTTACCAAAAGAACATAAGGCTCTCCAAGAATTTCAGCAGACATGGCACTTACCCTATCTTGTATAGCATAAAAAAATGTAGAATAGTCTGTCAAAAGTTTAAGGACACCGCTGCTTTTCACATTATTGGGTTTTTCCTTATACATTTGCTAAACTATACAATGTAAAACATTCGCCAAATAACCCTTAAAATTAGTAGTATTTCAGCATACATTCGACTTTTCTATCTTTTATAAAACTAATTTTATTGTATTTTCTGTTTTAAAAAAGTCAAATGTACGTCAAATTTTAATTCAAAAAAGTTTTCGAATGGCTACACTTAGACTAATAAATTTTGGTATTAGGCTTACAAGAAAGGCACTTTGGGCCAGTCTCCTTTTAAAAAAAAACACACATCATCTTGGTCACAGGGTTGAATGCATCAATTTTTTAACTCTGTTTGCAGATAAAAAAACCCGTTTTTCTAACTTTGCTCGTGTTCGTAATTGCCGCCGTATTAATTTCAAACAGTCATTGTCATTAAATCGGGATCTGAGGAGCTGGTAGCATTGACTAAACAACTGATTCACGCCACTTGTCATTTATACTGTAAAATTTACTAATAGCGAGTTTTAGGTTAATATCTTAACTTGAAAATCTGAAAATGGGTCGCAAGTTAGTGAATACCACTGTGAAGTGGCAAATTGTGGGGACGTGGAAAAGTGACTTAAGCTACAGAAAGATCGCGGAAAACTTTTGCAAGAAAAATTAATTTTCTTTTTCATGGTGTCCTTAAACTTTTGACAGACACTGTATATGAGGCGATTTTTAAAAAAAAATGCATAGGAGCCGTTATTTAGAAAATCGCAAAAAAGTGAAAAACCGCTCGAATAAACTACTACTTCCAGTTGACCGATTTTTATGACAATGTTCGTGTCGAAATTCCTAACTTAATTTCTAAGTTTCAACTTTTTACAATATTTTGTTTTTGAGATATTTTGTTAGGCTATACACAGACCGATCGCTAAAATCATGTTTTTTTGGATTCAGGGGGTCTGAAAACGTGTATTTCCGTTGAAAGTTCGATTTTCAAAAATTAACATGATAACATTACCTACTTTTCTTCCCTCTATATAGACATATAGAGCAGTAGAAAGTAAAAATCATAATAATTAATAATAAAATAAATTAGAAATAAAATACCAACACAAAGAGAGATACTTACGTGAAGTTTTCAGGTTGAGGCATACGACAGCAGAAGTTGCCATGCGCACGAAGCAGATAATAAAATCTTTTAGATACGTGTGTTAATGTGAATAAAATATTTAATGAACAATTAATATTTAAACCGATCAAATTTAATAATGAACAGTATTATTAACAATTTTTTTTATTATATATTTAATATTTATCAATAAAAAATAAAATGAATTTAATAACGATCAACAGACAACGAACGAATCAACAACGATGATTAAAATTTCAAAAACTTTACAAGATAACAATTTAAAAAGAAAAACCTGAACAAAAATTATTTGATTATAGTTTTTTTTATTAAAAAGTATTAATAATAAATTTAACAAGAAGCAATTAATTAATTAATACAAGGATAAAGTTTAGAAGCTTATTGATAAAAATTATTTAATTAAGCGAGCGACCAGCGCGATAATTTAATTACAACTACACCTATCAATTAGAATTCGAATTAATATTGATTAATTAATTAAATATACATATATGAATAAATATAAGAATTGAAGATTCGAAGAAGAACAAGAAGAAGAAGGTGATGGTATAAGAAGAAGAAGAAGAAGAAGAACGATTCGAAAAGATAATACAATTATTATTATTATTATTATTATTATTATTTTTATTATTATATTATTAATTAATTAATTAATTAATTAATTTAATTATTAAAACTATATACCTGAGAAAAAATTCGTTATTAATTGTTTTATTATTTTTTTATTAACAATGATAATAAAATTATAATAAAAATGCAATTAAAATGATACGTTATAAGATGATGTATATCGTAATAAAAATAATTAATAATGACAAATATTTGTGGTGGAAATTTGTTAATTTTTATTTTATTGACCGGAAGCAGAATGTTTGTTTTATTTTTGCTACGTTTTTCGATTGTTTTGTTTGAGTTAAAAATTAGTTGTGTGTTATCTTTACTGGTGATAACAGTGTATATATTATTTGCAAAGATCTTCAAATCATTCCTTCTGAAACAAAAAAAATTAAAACATAATATTAATAAACATCAACGCTTCCTACTTCATTTTTTAAGCTATAATGTGTGTACGTTGCAATCAGTTCAATTCTGAACAATAAGCAACCCCATAACCCAATGAGATGAGGACGATGTATATGACTTGAAAATGAGGTGTAGTCTTGTACAGACCCAGGCGGACCATTCCTGAAAGAGTATGGTTAATTGAACTCCAACCATCAAAGTTCACTGATAACAACTGTCTAGTATTCAAATACGTATAAAAGTAACAACCTTAACTATGATTTCAACCAGGAACCTTCATCTCTGAAAATCAGCTGTTAAACAGCTGACTCACGGCGACAACTTTATAACAACCCGGTGGGTCACTTTCCATTTGATGAGTTTTTTTAAAGGATTTTCAAGTACTGGATACGACAGCTTTAAGTACGAGAAAGTCAGGCATTTAAAAACCAAAATTCTGGTATGAAACACTCATACAACTTTCTCTTGCCAATGTAAATAATTAACAATATAACCTAAGTTCAATCATTATTTAGTGGATGAGGAGTACACAAACTGGGGTCTATCAATAAGCAGAATGAAAACAGAGTATATGGTTGTTGGAGGAAATGCTAAGGATTTGAGTCTTGGAGGTGAAATCATAAAGGCAGCAAGAAGATTCAAATACCTCGGAGTTGTGCTATCGTCAAATGGGGGAAGCAATGAGGAAATAAATGCAAGAATTGGTCAAGCGCGGTCAGCAATAAGGCAGTTGAACAGTGTCCTATGGAATGGAAAAATAACAAAGAAAAATAAGATTCGCATTTACAGCACAGTCATTGAAACCATTGGAGCATACGGTGCAGAAACTTGGGAGGTGAATAAAAGGTATGAAGCTAAGCTCAAGGCTTTGGAAATGGATTATTGGAGGCGATGTTGTGGATATACAAGAATGGACAGAGTGAGAAATGATGATATTCGAAGGAAGAAGGGTCTGACTGAGAATATTGCCGATTGGATAGAGGCAAAGAGTTTGAAGTGGTATGGGCATGTGAAGAGAATGCCTCCTGAGAGATGGCCAAAGATATTATTGGACTGGGTCCCTGAGTCAATCCGGAAAAGAGGAAGGCCGAAGCACTCCAGGCAGTATGGCATGGAGGTGGCGATGCAGGCGAGAGGACTGACAGACAATGACTGCTTGGACAGACAAATGTGGAGGGTATTCGGATGCGAGAGACGGCGACAGCTGTAAAACAAACTCGCTAATATATATATATATATATATATATATATATATATATATATGTATATATATATATATATAAATGAAAAACATGCCCATAATAGGCAGGTGGAGTGTTAATTAATTGCACTCGATCTGTTGGTTCAAGGGGTACAAAAAATAGTTCTGTTTCTTATCACATAGTCAGTCAATTATATGACTGAACTATTTAGGAACAGAAGAGGTAGAGGTGTAAAAGACATTAGTCAGAGTTATCGCCTCTAAGAGTAATGAATTTCACTATACAGCCAGACCCTGAGGTGAATGAAGTGAAGGTGTCATTTGCAAGGTGGAAAGTAGGTGCTTTTCGGAGGGCCTGGCATGCTGATAACCATACTCTTTTAACTCAGTGAGGAAGGCAATAATAAACCACCTTACTCCTTGTTTTTACTTAGTAAAACCTCTTGAGGTTCAAACCAGCCTTCGGCTGTTGACCTAAACAACAAATGAAAAACTAACATAAGATAAATCATGAGTGAATGACGCAGAATGAAAATGTACCTACATTAAACTTAAAAAAATACTACTAATTTACGCTAAACTTAGCTCTGTAGAAGAAAATCCTTGAAATAAAAGTTGTAGTTTTTTTTATCTTCTATAATTTTAATTACAGTATATATCTTTAAAAAATCTGTATAAAAAACATTTTATACCGATTTTAACGAGAAAATTATAAAATATTCACAACTGTCGCTAAACTCAGGGTTGTAGAAAAAAATTGTTGAAATAAAAGCTGTACATTTTGTTATGTTCTACAACTTTGATTATAAGACACTTTTGCCCTAAAATTCACATTAAGGCAGTAATATTTTTATTACTTTTTTTTAATTTTTCCTTCCAGGGCACAGGGCCCCAAGAGTTTCACCAGACATGGCGCTTACCCTATTTTGTAAAGAGTAAAAATTTAGTAAATTAGGCGATTTTTAAAAAAATCGGAAGATGATCCTATAATTAAACAAATGTTATATGTTTTACTATTTACGTTGGCAAGAGAAAGTCGTGAGTGTTTCACACCAGATTTTTATAAAATAAAGATTATAGATAATTATTCACATACACTTTCATCCAGTTAACTGTCGATTACTATCGTTATGAACAAATCATAAAATTCTATGATGAACTAATTAAAATTTACTACCTGAAGACAAATTTAGAACTTCCGAAATTATTCAGTTGAAGATCGAAGCGTTCCGGGACTTAATAATTTTGTAAACTATAAAATCAAGTTAAGATTCCAAGTAATTTAGAAAGTAAATAGGTAGGTCGATACATTACTGTGCATAGGTTTATTTGCCCATTAAGTTCTCAAGAAGACATATAGTAAAAAACTTAAATTGTTCCTGTACAACAGTAATTAATGGCAGGTTACTTTTTAAATTAACGTCAGATGAGGGACTCACTCCGACGACTTAACCACAGATAGGAATTCGTTTCTCTTTAATTCTAATTAGTGTCCGCGCTTCCCCTCTTTTAACTATTATAAAATATATTACTTTTTACTTTCTCTTAGTTTTTATATAGGCTGGAAATGGATTGTAGTCGTGAAAAAAATTATTGCACGCCACACTAACTTTTAGCAATAGTCAAGTAATATTATACTTTACAACTAAATTCACAACATTTATGGTTATGTTAGAGCAAAACAACTAATTCATTTTTACTTTCTCTTGCCTATATGAATATATAGGAAGGAAAGTATTGTTTTCATGTCGATTTTTCGAAATCGAGTTTTCACCGGATCTACACGTTTTCAAACCCCCTGAACCCAAAAAACATGTTTTTAGCAATTGGTCTGTGTGTGTGTGTGTGTTTGTACAAAATATCTCAAGAACGGAACATCGTACGAACTTGAAACTTGAAACTTAAGTTATATACCACTACCGGACCCGACAAAAACATTTTAATCAAAATCGGTCAACCGAAAGTAGTAGTTTATTCGTGTAATTTTTCACTTTTTTGCGATTTTCTCAAAAACTGGTCATATGATTTTTTTAAAAATCGCCTTATTTACTTAATTTTGTATGCTCTACAAGATAGGGTAGGTTCCATGTCTGCTGAAATTCTTGGTCAGGCTGTTTTCACGTAAAAAATTTGTTTTTTAAGATTGCGGCCTTAATATGCATTTTAGCGGAAAAATGTATACAATAAAAAATGTAGAGAATTTAAAATCCTACAACTTTTATTTCAAACATTTTTTTGTATAACGCTTAGTTTAGCGATTTTCTGTTTTTTCTCACGAAAACGTGTGAAAAATCTATTTTTTTAAGATTTCGGCCTTAGAATGCATTTTGCGACAAAAGTGTATATAATAAAATTTATAGAAAATTAAGAGATATACAACTTTTATTTAAAGCATTTTTTGTACAGTGCCTAGTTTAGCGTGAATGAGCGATATTCCGCATTTTTAAGCCAAACTGAGGTCGATTTTAATTTTGCGTATTTCACTAATGTTTTTTGAGGTTAGGTTTTTGTTTATTTCTTATGTTTTATTACTAATGTTAGGTTTATTATTAATTATTTGCATTGGTAAGAGAAAGTTGTGTGAGTGTTTCTTACCAGATTTTTTACTTTTCTTTTCTTTATCTTATTTTTACTTTTTCTTTTTTACTTTATCTTACTCTATATGAACATAACGGGAAGGAAAGTAACTTAGTTTTCATGTCGATTTTCCAAAATTGAGTTTTCACTGGAACACTTTTACAGTACACTTTTACAGACCCCCCTGAACGCCCAAAAACAACATATTTTAAGTGATTGGCGTGAGTGTGTATCTGTCTGTGTGTAAACAAAATATATAAAAAACGGAATATCGAACTAGATTGAAATTTGGAATTAAAATTAGGTACCACAAGGAGACCAGACACAGAATACAGAATCAAAATCGGTCTACCGAAAGTAGCAATTTATTCGGGCGATTTTTCATTTTTTGCGATTGTTTTTTTTCAAAAACGGTTCCTCCGATTTTTAAAATAATCATCTCGTTTACAACATATTTAATGTTCTACAAGATAGAGTAAGCTATCTCTGCTGAAATTCTTTGTAAGCTATGCTCTCGTGGTACAAATATTTTTTTTAAGAGAGCGGCCTAAATATGCATTTTAGGTCGAAAGTGTATAAATGAAAGTTGTAAGAATTTAAACAAGTAACTGTTTACGAATCGAATGTTTTGAATGGGAAATCTTGGAAAAGGTGAATAGGGCCTTTATTATACCTGTTATTGATCGTTTATATATTATGATCGTTATATAGTACTATGTTTTGGATTTTTCTAGTAATGCGTAGATGGGTATTCCATTGTTGTTATTATATAATCAATCTATATTTTTCTAGAAATAACAACTACCATAGGTATTTAAATACAGTAGCCCTTTATAGGCGGGTTAAAGTAGAGAATAGATTATGAATGAGTCAAGTGTTAGTTTCATGTGTTTGTATACACTGTAACAAGTACGTTAATAATTTAATTGAAGTAATTTCATCATATTTGTTAGAAGGCTAAGTTTAATTATTAATTGTTAAAATAAATATCGTAATAAGTTTAAGGAAGTCTGTTTGTTACTAATTATACCCAGATCCCGAACGAAACTAGGCTCAGGTGTTACAATAGTATTCAAATCCGTATAAAAGTACCTTTACTACAAAGATTTATTTACTTTCTCTTGCCTATATGAATATATAGGAAGGAAAGTATTGTTTTCATATCTATTTTTTGAAATAGAATTTTCACCGGATCTATACGTTTTCAGACCCCCTGAACCCAAAAAACATGTTTTTAGCAATTGGTCTGTGTGTGTGTGTGTGTGTGTGTGTGTGTGTGTGTGTGTGTGTGTGTGTGTGTGTGTGTTTGTACAAAATATCTCAAGAACGGAACATCGTACGAACTTGAAACTTGAAACTTAAGTTATATACCACTACCGGACCCGACAAAAACATTTTAATCAAAATCGGTCAACCGAAAGTAGTAGTTTATTCGTGTAATTTTTCACTTTTTTGCGATTTTCTCAAAAACTGGTCATACGATTTTTTTTAAAAATCGCCTTATTTACTTAATTTTTTATGCTCTACAAGATAGGGTAGGCTCCATGTCTGCTGAAATTCTTGGTCAGGCTGTTTTCACGTAAAAAATTTGTTTTTTTAAGATTGCGGCCTTAATAGGCATTTTAGCGAAAAAATATATACAATAAAAAATGTAGAGAATTTAAAATCCTACAACTTTTATTTCAAACATTTTTTTGTATAACGCTTAGTTTAGCGGTAATTAGCGATTTTCTGTTTTTTCTCACGAAAACGTGTGAAAAATCTATTTTTTCAGATTTCGCCCTTAGTATGCATTTTACGACAAAAGTGTATATAATTAATTTTATAGAAAATAAAAAGATCTACAACTTTTATTTAAAGCATTTTTCTCTACAGAGCCTTGTTTAGCGTGAAAGAGTGATTTTCCGTATTTTTAAGCCACACTGAGGTAGATTTTCATTTTGGGTCTTTCATTCATGATTAAAATTAGGTTATGTTTGTTGAGGTTAGTTTTTTTGTTTATTGTTAATTATTTTCACTGGCAAGAGAAAGTTGTGTGTGTTTCACACTAGATTTTTAATCTCCTTCGTGGGTTTTGTGTAGGTGTGGGTGTGATAATGTTTGTATCTCTGGATTCGTGTGATATATGAATTTTAAATGGAAACGAGTGTACAATTTAATAATTTTTGAGTATACTGTATCTACGTTGAGGTCTCGCATGACAGATTTTGTACGTCGTAGGGACTACATTTATGATTAACCGTAAAAATTTGTTTTGAAAACTTCTTATCCCGTTTACCTTTGATTTTATTCTCCGAACCATAGATCAAAACTCCGTACATCCACATCGGACGAATTAGGTAGTTGTAACAATTTAGTTTTACTTTCTCTTACCTATATGAATATATAGGAAGGAAAGTATTGTTTTCATATCGATTTTAAGAAATCGAGTTTTCACCGGATCTATACGTTTTCAGACCCCCTGAACCCAAAAAACATGTTTTTAGCGATTGGTCTGTGTGTGTGTGTGTGTGCGTGCGTGCGTGCGTGTGTGCGCGTGCGTGCGCGTGCGCGCGTGTGTGTGTGAACAGAATATCTCAAGAACGGAACATCGTACGAACTTGAAACTTGAAACTTAAGTTAAGTACCACTACCGGACTCGACACGAACATTTTCATCAAAATCGGTCAACCGGAAGTGGTAGTTTATTCGTGTAATTTTTCACTTTTTTGCGATTTTCTCAAAAACTGGTCCTACGATTTTTTGTAAAATCGCCTTATTTACTTAATTTTGTATGCTCTACAAGATAGGGTAGGCGTCATGTTTGCTGAAATTCTGGGTGAGGCTGTTTTCACGTAAAAACGTTGTTTTTTTAAGATTACAGCTTTAATATGCATTTTAGCGCAAAACTTTATATCATAAAAGTTGTAGAGAATTGAAAATTCTACAACTTTTATTTCAAACAATTTTTTGTATAACGCTTAGTTTAGCGGTAATTTGCGATTTTCTGTTTTTTTCTCACGAAAATGTGTGAAAAATTGATTTTTTTAAGATTTCGGCCTTAGTATGCATTTTACGACAAAAGTGTATATAATTTAATTTATAGAAAATTAAAAGATCTACAACTTTTATTTAAAGCATTTTTCTCTACAGAGCCTAGTTTAGAGAGAAAGAGTGATTTTCCGTATTTCTAAGCCAAACTGAGGTTGATTTTCATTTTGCATCATTCACTCATGATTAAAATAAGGTTATGTTTTTGAGGTTAGTTTTTTGTTTATTTCTAATATTTTATTATTAATGTTAGGTTTATTGTTAATTATTTGCATTGGCAAGAGAAAGTTGTGTGAGTGTTTCACACCAGATTTTTTTGTTTAATAGGCAACTGTGATCTACAGTGGAGTAGAGAGTATAAAGTCTTTATACCTTTGTCTTTTAACCTTTGATTCGGTGAAATACGTTTTTGTCGTGGATGGAGGTTCCATATCGGACTCCTGTCTAATGTAAGGCCCATATACTTAACTAATAATACTTGAGGTATTGAGCGATTGCCATAGAGCACGGGTGGACAATTATTCCGACAAAGTATAAACGTGACGTGATTTTTATTTATTGGTGGCAATTTTTAAAACTGTAATCTATCACTTTCCTTAATCCGTCCGTCCGTCACACCCAGATGTCAGAAATTACAATGGAAACAAACGGTTTTTGGATTCGTAATCTACACATAACAGACAGGTCTGTTCATCATAACTGTCTGTTCATCATCTGCCCATAACAGACAGGTGGAGTGTCAAATTATTTACATTCAATCTATTCGTTGCAGGGCTAAAATAAATAGTTCTGTTTCTTATCACATGGTCAGCCAATTAAATGACTGAATCATTTAAGAACAGAAGAGGTAGAGGTGTAAAAGACACTAATCAGAGTTACCTTCTCTGAAAGTAATGAATTTCATTATACAGCCAGACCCTGTGGTGAATGAAGTGAAGTTGTCATTTACAGAGTGGAAAATATGTGCTTTTCAGAGGGCCCGGCATGCTGATAAGCGTACTTTTCCACTCAGTGAGGAAGGCAATGGTAAACCACCTCACTCCTTGTTTTACTTAGTAAAACCTCTAGAGGTTCAAACCAGCCTTTCGGCTGTTGACCTAAACAACAACAACAATCTACACAAAAGTTAGTGGGTCTGAATTGGGTTTCAAGTTTCGGGTTTGACCGGAAGTAACCCAAAACCAGAAGTAACGAAATCAAAGTCGGAATTTAAAATAGTTTAACAAAAATAGTGTCATTAGATTTCTCTTAAAGAGTAGATACAGAAACCACTAAAAGTTTTTGCCATAGGTCAAAGATAAGTTTAATATTTTAATTGCCACCAGCCATGGACGCGTCGTCTCATGAAAGGGATTTTTCAATTTAATTTTCCGTAGTTTATACCCGTGAGAAATTATATAATGTTGCAAATGTAACGTAACAGTATTGTATTTTAACAGTATTATTGGTAACAGTATTGTTGGTCGTAATTGTATTGTCCGTGTAAGTAGCCGTTAAACAATCCGGAACAGTTGGATTTGAACCATGGAACCTACGTCTTCGAAAATCAGCTGTTAAACACCTGCCTCAAGGGGACAACTTTACCACTAGACTAACACGGTCGGTTTACAAGAAATTAAGAAAAATAATGAAGAGAAAACTGAATGAAATTTCGGAGGAAAAGTGGAAGCATGATGGTAATGAATCAAACAATGCTAGAAGTTTGTAGTGGTTAGAATAGGATGAAGTAAAGTTAGTTCGGTGAAAGGGTGGAAACAAAATAAGGGGAATAAATAAATATGGTGGAAAGTTAGGGGATGAGGGTGTAAAAATAAATCAAAATGGTCTAGAAGACAGGGATGACCGTTGCTGAATAATTTAATAGTGTTACAATTAAAAACAATACACGTTCACCAACCACATAAGTATGTTGTGTGTCTGTGTAAATGAAGGATTGCTTACACATGTTGACCGCTAGGTTGTGTTGTAATCTACAGATTTATCTGTGTATAATTTCAGCCCTTTTGGTCTAACAAATGAGTTTCAGGCGACCGCTGCTTCCAGTTTATTCGACCAGTGAAGGACATTCCTCAAAAACTACAAATCAAAACAAATTTTTTCGTATAGGGCCAATTATAGACCGCATGAGGTAACTTTAAATGTTTCTGGAAGTTCTTTTTGCAGTTCACATTATCAAAATTCGTTCACTGTATTCTTTTCGCTTTTCTTCTGTCCACCCAGGAATGGAAACCCTTAAAGCCCGCAATTAGTTGTCTTAATTTGGTTCGGTTCATTAAGTTGTCTCGGTTTATTCCGAAAAATATCCTCAATATCCTTTCTGATTTCCTTGAAACACATATCCGACACCTTACATCTATTGTTTAGTGTCTTAGAAATTTGTTTTGTTGTTCATCCATTCCAAGTTTTTACCTGAATACGTTTTCAGGCCTCCTGAACCAAAAATGTATGTAAAAACCGTGAACCCAAAATACCTCATGAACGGACTACTATAAAAAGGTCAAACTTGAAATTTAAGTTACGTATTACAAGGGGACCCGACACGAACATTTTCATCAAAATTTGTCAACCAGAAGTAGTAGTTCATTCGTAAGATTCTTCACTATTTTGCGATTTTCTCAAAAAGGCTCCTACAATTTTTTAAAATCAGCTCATTTACTACATTTTTTAAGCTCTACAAGATAGGGTAAGCGCTATGTCAGCTGAAATTCTTGGATGGTTGTGCTCTTATAGTGAAAAATGTGTTTTTTATATGAATTTAGAATAACGTCCCGTGAACTAAATGAATTTTAGTGAAAAGCGTACATAATTGAAGTCGTAGAAAATTCAAAACTTAACGACTTTTAATACAAACATTTTTGTTACAATGGTTATTTTAACGACACTTAAACTTACTTTAACGACATAAAATTTACAATACTTAAATAGAAAACTTTTACAAATTTATGTATTTATCTATTTTAAGCTAAAATACAACTTAAAATGTATCAATATTGTAATTGTTTTAAAGGTCTAAACGTTTTCTAATGATTCCTGATTATAACAAGTGTTAATTTTTTCGTGGGAAGAAAATATTGACAAACTAATGAAAAGCAATGCTATTTCCATATGGTTCAAATTCCGTGGGACACGAGTATTGGTATTTTACTTTTGTTGTGAAATGCATACTAAGGCTGCAATTTAAAAAAAATCTGGTGTAAAACACTCACACAACTTTCTCTTTCCAATGCAAAAAATTAACAATATAAACTAATATTAGTATTAAAACATTAGAAATAAACAAAAAACTAGCCTCAAAAAACATAACCTTATTTTAATCATAAGTGAAAGACGCAAAATGAAAATCAATCTCAGTTAGACTTGAAAATACGGAAAATCACTCTTTCACGCTAAACTAGATTCTGTAGAGAAAAATGCTCAAAATAAAAGTTGTAGATCTTTTAATTTCCTATAAATTTGATTATACACTTTTGACGTAAAATCTAAGGCTAAAATCTTTTTAAAAAAATCGATTTTTTACACGTTTTCGTAAAAAAAAACAGAAAATCGCTAATAACCGCTAAACTAAGCGCTATATTACAAAAAATAATTGAAATAAAAGTTGTAGGATTTTAAATTTTCTACAACTTTTATTACGCATTTTTGCGCCAAAATGCATATTAAAGCCGCAATTTAAAAAAAAATTTTTTTACATGAAAACAGCCTTATCAAGAATTTCAGCAGACATGGCGCCTATCTATCTTACACAGCATAAAAAATTTGGTAACTGAAGCGATTTTTAAAAAAATCGTAAGAACCGTTTTTGAGAAAATCGCAAAAAAGTGAAAAATTACACAAATAAACTACTACTTCCGGTCGACCGATTTTGATGAAAATGTTCGTGTCGGGTCCTCTAGTGGTATCTAACTTAATTCAAGTTTGAAGTTCGTACGATGTTCCGTTCTTAAGATATTCTGTTCACACACACACACACACACACATACACACGCACACACGCACAGACCAATCGCTAAAAACATGTTTTTTTGGGAGCAGGGGGTCTGAAAACGTGTAGATCCGTACAACTTTTATTCTCAGAATTATTATTCTACAGAGCCTATTGTACTGTCAATTAGTGATTTTCCGCATTTTTAAGTACTAACGAGGTTGATTTTTACTTAGCGTCATCACTCATGATTAAAATTAAGATTACATTTTTCATTATTTACGTTAGAGAAATTCATGTGAGTGTTTCATACTAGATCTTTTTAGTATTCTTTAAGGCAGACTTTAGACTTGAGGAACGCTATATATTGTACCATCAGGTTATTGATTTTTTTCAAGATTCATTACTATTACTATTTTATTTTAGAAAAGAATATTTATAGAGTAAAAAATGAGTGAAATTAGCACGTGGGTTATTCGTGGTATAAATCATAACAATACACAATTGCATTCAATGGCGTTCCTAAAATTGTAACTACTGTTTATCATATAAATTAATATTACAGCCTTAACTTTTTATTTTTAATATTACAATATTTATTTTTATTTATTTATTATACATTGCATAATCTTAATAATAATAATAATAATAATGAATTGAAACATAATGTAAAAGACCTTCACGTAATACCAAAGAAAAATTAATAAAGAATGAACTAAATACCGAATGCCAAATTAGAAACATTAGCATATTTTTGATCGGCTATTAAAGGTTAGTAAACCCTAAGTAAAATACCCATGTTAGAAAATTCGGTAAAAAACTTATTTAATTTGCATATTTCTGCATTATGTGCAATATATTAGGTCTCGATTCTGTCTCGTAACTCGGAACTTAAGTTAGGTATACCATAAGGGGGACCTGGGACAAACATTTTCATCAAAATCGGTCAACCAGTAGTATTTTATTCGTGCAAATTTTACTTTTTGCAATTTCTTAAAAAGGCTACCACGATTTTCTTTATAAACTCCTTATTTACTAATTATATCTTAGTGGTCTACAATGTAAGGTAAACAGTATGTCTGCTGAAATTCGTGCGGGGCTGTGGTCTCGTACAAATATTTTACTTTCTCTCGCCCTATATGAATATATAGGAATAGCATGTATAGTTTCCGTGTCGATTTTTCGAAATCGAGTTTTCACTCGATATACACGTTTTCAGACCTGAACCAAAAACTTGTTTTTAGCGATTGGTCTGTGTGTGTGCGTGCGTGCGTGTGTGTGTGTGTGTGTGTGTGTGTGTGCGTGAGTGAACAAAATTTTTTAAGAATGGAAGATAGTACGAAGCTGAAACTTGGAACTTAAGACAATCCAATCTTGAGTGAGGTATGCAGAGTATTCGATTACACAGTAACATCATGCAGTCTCGGATCATTGCTTGATATCGTCTTGCGCCAAATTGACAAATGGATGTTGAGGTATCTTTAGCTATTTGTTTAAATTGTAAATAATCTTAATTGTTTTTCAAAATTTAGAGTCATTTTAAATTTCATAAATTAATTAACCAAGTTGTGGGAGTTGCTAGAAAGAGTCTTTATTGTAAAAGAGTTTTCAAAATCTAGATAAGGAGTTCAGACACAGGTAAGACTTTGAAGGGTCCGGTCCACACTTCAAAATATCAGAAATGGGGTTTTTGCTTTCCATGAAGATTGTGTCCTGCTTATGGAAGATGGATGGTCTGCACAAACCCTGGGTAGACCCTTTGGAGTGCCAACCGCATACCTTGAGTGGCTTAAAATACCGTCCCACACAGTTGCACGAATTCGGGGGTTGAGTAAATAGGATGCGGGGCAGTAGTGTGTCGGCTTGTCTGTGTTTGCTCTCTTACGATCTATTTCCACGACAAAATAGCGTAATGGAAACAAACAACTAGGAGCTGGTTAAGTTAAAGCGCTAATGTTCACTAGCGCGCTAGTGATTTTGAACATGTTTGATTTTACTAGCGCTAGTAGGGGAGAACAAGTCATGTATTTGACTAGCGCTAGTGAACTAGCTCGGTGTGAACGTTTAGAAACGTTGCTAGTTGCTAGTAAGCTGTACTTTGTACAGCAATATACACCACAACTCACGTATGTCTTCAGATCACTAGCATTAATTATTATCTAGCTCCATAGGAAGTCACCTACGCGCTAGTACGCCCTTCTAGTATGCCTTCTAAAATCGAGGGAAACGGTTATTAGAGAGTGCATTTCATCATCTGTAATATTGATTCTTTAAAAGTTTGTCGCATGGCGCTATAAAGCCGTATGTTGAATACTACTGTCGAATCATGGCCAACCTAAAAGGAGGTTAACGTAGATAAAAGCTCTGTCTTCACCTTCTAAGCTACCGAACTAAAACTAAATACCACTAACGGACCCGACACGTACATTTTCATCAAAATCGTCAACTGGAAGTAGTAGTTTATTTACGGCTATGGGTATAGCTCGCGGCAACGGGTGATGACTGTCCCGGTCGACGGCGGTTACGGTGTTAGGTCGGCGAGCGGACGCATCATCCTCTCTCTTTCGTCGATAGGTCTTCATCGAAGTCCGGTAACCGTTATCTAGTCGGAGCTGCAGAGTGAAATGACCATCGGCCTCAATCGAGTGGGGAGCTTTTAGTACCCAGAAGGGCGATTAATATCCCTCTGTATTGCCGGCAAAGGTCTGCCGGCCTTAACGGAAGTATTGTCGGCATGTCAAAATCTTTGTCGGCCGGGAGCACAGTACCTAATCGAAGGGGGCGACGACGGTGACAATAATAATAACTTAATCGAAAAATTGTCCCATTGCATATAGAAACTAACATAAACGCCACGCGGTATAATATTTTTTTGCTTCAATGGGTCACCAAACGTAAAAATAAGTTGAAAACCGGAAAACGAAATTTTCGACTAATATTTTGTGAATATGGCATCAAAATTGGCCAATAAATGATAAAAAAGTAATACAGTTAACAATTTTTATTTTGTATAACATAACGGAATGAATTCTCAACTAATATAACAAACTTCGACTGGGAACTATTTCCATAAATAAAGTAAACTAAAAAAAACTAAATTTATAGTTAGAAAATGGTAGGGGGTTACCTAAACTTTTTTAACGTATAAAAATGCCAGTACATTCGTTACTTAACTTTTTAAATATTTTTCTTATTTAACAATGGTAATAAGTTAGAAGGGAGCGGCATTCTATAATAATGCTAATATTAATAAAAGTAAATGAAATAGGAAGGAGGGAAAAATTAGGAGGGAAAAAAGGGAAAAAATAAATATATTTTATTCACGCAATCGTTTTACAACATTTAACTACTAGAAGAAGCCTATTTAATAAGTACAGGGCGTCCCGTAAATCATTTACGATGCTCAGAAACGACAGGAACTACTTAAAGAAGGTGCTGGTAAAATAAGCCTCCCAGTTTCCATCGAAATTTCTAACTTTTTTTACCCTAATAAGTGTATATTGAATCTGTTTAATTTATAACAGTAAGACACCACATGACCCAATGAGATCAGGATAAATAAATAAACTGTATTGTCACGTAAAATAATATAAATTACAAATATGACAAGTCAAAATGTTTGGGATAAGAAACTGAAAGGTTTATACTACATCAAAGAAGGCAAAAAGGAGACTGACCAGGCGTTCGCTTGGAGTAACCAAGAAAAACTGTGCGAAAACCTTGACCAGGGCAGCCAAACAATACGCTAAGACTAATTGACTACAAACAAATTCTTAATCGTGTAGTGTTCATATTCATAATCCAACTTAAAAATTGTCCATTAAAAATTTAGCGTTTTAATTAACAAAAAAAAACATAAAAAATTAAAACAGAATAATTTAAACATAATTTGATACACATTTTTAAACATACATTTGAATCAAATATTTAACAGAAACTAATCACGCATGAACTAACAACGAACTATACAAACAGCCAATTAGGTAATAGAAACTGAACTTCAACAAAAAATCAAATATTTATTAAAAAAATTTAGATTTGAAATTTCATTATTAAATAAAAAATTCTATGACGTTAAAAATTCCCAAAAACTTACTATGAACATATACAATCGGACGATACAGTTGAACTCTGCGGATATTAAAACATTAATTAATATTATAAATGAAATGTATGACGAGTACATAAGGTTTAATCTTGTACAGACTCAGGCCGACATTCCTGAGAAATTATGGTTAATTGAACCCCCTATCATCAAAGTACAACGTTAACCACTAGTATTCAAATCCGTATAAAATCAACTACCTTAACTAGAATTTGAACCACGGAACTTTCGTTTCCATAAATGAGCTGTCAAACACCTGACTAACAGCGACGACTTTACTACGAGACCAACCCGGTGTGCACAGACTTAACTTATAAATAAACTAGAAACCCTCAGATCGCTACGCTTCACGGCAAACTAATCTTAAATCGTTTAAAACTTCCCACAGTACCTTACATGGTGAAACCATAACCAAGCTGTACAAATGAAACCAACGGTAGTGATACGAGAAGTGGACGCTACAAGAGTCTGTAGATATTCTTATGGTTTCGAATTCATATAATAAATTTTCATTTAATGGGAAAGCCCTCACTGATTGATTGATTGACTGATCACTAATATTCTCCTGCTTGCACAATGTTATTTAGGTCGTCAGCCGAAAGGCTGGTTTGAACCTACAGAGGTTTTTTTAGTAAAATGAGGAGTTTGGTGGTTTACCATTGCCTTCCTCACTGAATGGGAAAGTATGCTTATCAGCATGCCGGGCCGTCTTAAAAGCACATATTTTCCACTCTGCAAATGACACCTTCCATCAATCATCAGCAAATGACACCATCATCCATCCCAGGGTCTGGCTGTATAATGAAATTCATTACTTTCAGAGGAGATAACTCTGATTAGTGTCTTTTACACTTCTACCTCTTCTGTTCTTAAACGATTTAGTCATTTAATTGGCTGACCATGTGATAAGAAACAGAACTATTTATTTGGCCCTGCAACTAACAGATTGAGAGTAAATAATTTGACACTCCACCTGTCTGTTATGGGCAGGCTTGCACAATAGAAAGCTAAATATTTGTATACTTGCTAGAAAGCTGAAATTTTGAAGTAAATAGAAAAATTAAACATAAATGATTTCGACATTCCACAGTTAAGGGATTGAAAAAGAGTATTCAACCCTTAAACCGATATTTCCGTACTAAGTTCCGGACAAATTAGTTAGCTGAAACTCAGTGATGTTACCTACAAAGCACCTAAAAAATTACCCCTTAACGATTACAAAAAAAACCTGTAAGAGGTTGAAAAAAGTGTTTAACCCTTAAATCAATATTTTTTGTTAATTAAGTTCCCGACAAGGTAGATAGCTAAAACTCGGAGATGTTACCGGTAGTGGAACTAAAACTTTATTCCTTAATTTCCAAAACGTACCTTCAACGGGTTGAAAAGTGAGTTCAACCCTTAAATCTTTATAAATTTCGAACTATTTTCTTTATAAACAGCAAAATCTATAATCTGTTCTTAAGTAGAATATAGAGTAGATGAGTTTTCATTTTATGTCATGGTTAAAGAACCCCTCCCCCTAATGGGAAAACTTCGTAGATATGTCATGTTTTATCTTGTCGCTTTAAAATAAGTCCGTCGGATGTCTCCATTTCAGTCAGCGAGTGCCGTTTGAATTGTTTAAGAGTGAGATGGCTAGATTATTTGCGTGTGATTCGAGTCTTCTTTGGTATTTTGTACTGCATGTGATGATTTCTTGTTGAATCGTAAGAATGTGTAAATCTCTGTGTAATATATTGTTAGTTATGTACCAGGGCGATGCTGATATTATCTTGAGTAGGTTTGATTGAACATTTGCAAGATTTCAATGTTGGAATGGCTTGCTGAGCAGGCACATATCCAGAAGGGGCAAAAGAAAAATTTTCCCCACCCCGAAATTTTTACATTTGCCGCTCAAACATACTTAAGAAGGAATAAAAATTCTTAAATTGAAAAAAATTATTGTAATCACATTACTTCAATTATACTTTTCATTAGACACATATACAATGGAATAAAAATCTGGTGTGAAATACTCACACAACTTTCTCTTGCCAGTGCAAATTATGAACAATATGACCTAAAATTAGTAATAAAACATTAGAAATAAACAAAAAAACCAACCTCAAAAACATAACCTTATTTTAATCACGAGTGAAAGATGCAAAATGAAAACCAACCTTAGTTTGGCTTAATAATACGGAAAATCACTCTTTCGCGCTAAACTCGGCTCTGTAGAGAAAAATGCGTAACATATAAGTTTTAGATTTTTTAATTTCCTTTAAATTTGATTTTCAACACGCTTGTGGTAAAACGCATGTAAAAACATCTACGGCCGAAATCTTAAAAAATCCATTTTTACAGATTTTCATGAAAAACAACAGAAAATCACTAATTACCGCTAAACTAAGCATTATACAAAGAAATGTTTGGAATAAAAGTTGTAAGTTTTTAAATGTTCTACAACTTTGATTACATACACTTTTGTCCTTAAATGCATATATTAAGGCTGCGATCTTAAAAAAATAACATTTTTTTCTATGAGAGGACAGCCTCCAAGAATTTCAGCAGACATGGCACTTACCCTATCTAATAGAGCATAAAAATTGTAGTGAGGCGAATTTTTAAAAAAATCGTAGGAGCCATTTTTGAGAAAAATTGCAAAAAGTGAAAAATGACACGAATAAGCTACTACTTCTACCGGTTGACCGATTTTGATGAAAATGTTCGTGTCCGGTCCTCTAGTGGTACCTAACTTAAGTTACAAGTTTCAACTTCGTACGATGTTCTCTTCTTAAGATATTTTTTTCACACACACACACACACACACACACACACACACACACACACACACACACACACACACATACACACACACGCACGCACGCACGCACATACACACACACAAACTAATCGCTAAAAACATGTTTTATTTGGGTTCAGGGAGTCTGAAAACATGCATATCCCAAGAAAACTCAATTTCGAAAAATCGGCATGAAACTAATAGGTACTTTCCTTTCTATTTATTCATGTAGGCAAGAGAAATTATAAAGGAAAGCTCTATATTTTGAAAAGACGCAGGTGTAGTCTTCGTCATAAGATATGCCGGCCGAAGCTTTTATGTATTTACCGATGAAAAAAACTTTAAAGGATCATAACAATATTTGTTGCTGGAAATTTCTAACTGCATTTATTACCTTTTTAAATTGAACTACACTGAATTAAAATTTAGCCATTAACTACAGGGATAAATGCTACAATTCTGTTTTTCAAGGTCAATACAGACTATTGGTAGGCTACATACATATTCAACAATAACTATTTGAGCAATCATTTAGAGATGCTGGTTTTAGAAAATTATAATAAGCCATATTTTCAGAATATTTATCATTAGTTGAAAATACTTGCAACAATTCCTGTGACTACATGTAGCGTAGAGAGGATATTCTCTACCATGAAAAATTGAAAACAATTCATAAAAACAAGAAGGGAGATAAAAAAACTGAGTAATTATGTTTTGATATCAGTGCACTCAGAGAACATAAAAAAAACAAATAAATAAATGAAAATTGAAAATATTTTTAAATACACAGATTACATAGGTCTATGTGTGTGTGTGCTTTTGTATACAGTATTTCATTTTGCCCCCAAAAAGTTTTTTGGGTACGTGCCTGATGCCGAGCCCTGTAATTGGATTCCATACGTCCGAACTGGTTTAAGAATTGCTTTGTAAATTGTAAGCTTGTTGTTAGACTTAATAATAGGTTTAATATTGCATTAATTTTATTCAAATCAAACAAAACCCTAATTTTAAAATTATTGAAATGAAAAAAATTATACCCGGGTGAATCCGAGACAAACAGCTAGTATCTAATAGAACAAATCTTACATATATGCGTATTTTTATGCATTATAACATAATAGCTAATATTAAATTTGTCATTAATTATGTTAATGTTAACTAAATAGTATTAATTATATTAAGTTATTTATATTTATATTAATTCCTCTAGCCATATATGAATATATAAGAAAGGAAAGTATTATTTTCATGTCGATTTTACGAAATCGAGTTTTCAAAGGAAATACACATTTTCAAGCCCCTGACAACAAAAACACGTTTTTACTGATAGATAAGTGAGCATGCGTGTGTGTAAACAGAATATCTGAAGAACGGAATAGCGCATAAAATTTTATACCACAAGGGAACATGACCCGAACATATTCATCAAAATTGATCAACCCGATGTAATAATTTATTCGTGCGGTTTTCACTTTTTTGCAATTTTTTCAAAACCGGCTTTGAATATTGGAAATACCGGAATTTCAGATGACAAAGGCATTAAAAAATCTGGTAAATCACGAACTGTAAGAAAGAAAGGACTTATGAAAAAATTATAAATTACTGGAAAATAATAAGAAACACCATTGTTGTTGTGTAGGTCATCAGCCAAAAGACTGGTTTTCAGAGGCTTTACTAAAACGAGGAATAAGGTGGTTTACCTTGTCTTCCTCACAGTAAAATATGCTTATTAGCATGCCCGGCCTTCTGAAAAGCATCTACTTTCCACCTTGTAAATGAAACCTTCACTTCATTCACCACAGGGTCTGGCTGTATAATGATGAAATTCATTATTCTCAGAGGACACACCTCTACCTCGTCTGTTCTTAAATGCTTCAGTAATATAACTGGCTCACCATGTAATAAGAAACAGAACTACTTTTTGTAGGTCTAGAACTAGTAGATCGAGAGCAAATAAGTTCAACATTCCACCTGCCTGTTATGGGCATAAAGAAACACCATGAGACATTTAATCGTAACAATCAATAATGGTCGATTCGGAAAAAAAATAAAAACAAACATGAGAAGAAAACTTGGAAAATCATGAAAGAAAATATAACTTAAGAAAAATTAGCATACATATTTATATAATGTAAATTAAAATAAATTGTAAATAAATTTGTTTAGTATTTTAGTTGGTCAGGGCATTTCGGTTAAGTTCTAAAGCGGGCTGAAGCGGGTAGCGGGTTGAAGGGGGTAGTGAATTAGTAGCTAAATATTAACATAAGTAGAATGAAGAAACATAATCAATTTTCGGCAAACTAAATAAATTTTCTCAAAGAATCTTCAAGACGAATTACATTTTATATATAACTTATTTATTGACCATTTTATGTTTTAACCCTTCGCAGATTTTGACGTATATATCTGCCAAACAATCTTCCCGCGGGTCGTTTAGCGGATGTATCAGCAACATTTAAAAATCTGGTGTGAAACACTCACACGACTTTCTCTTGCCAATGCAAATAATTACCAATATAACCTAACATTAGTAATAAAACATTAGAAATAAAAAGAACCTAACCACAAAAAACATAACCTTATTTTACAAGAGTGAAAGACGCAAAATGAAAATCAACCTCAGTTGGCTTTAAAATACGGGAAATCACTCTTTCACGCTAAATCGCTCTTTCTGTAGAGAAAAATGCTCTACATAAAAGTTGTAGATCTTTTAATTTCCTATAAATTTTATCATGTACACTTTTTTCGTAAAATGAAGAAACATAATCAATGTGCACTAGGTCGGTGTTCATAAAAAATCGATTTTTTTTACACGTTTTCGTGAGGAAAAAACAGAAAATCGCTAATTACCGCTATACAAAGCGTTGTACAAAAAAATGTTTTAAATAGAAGTTGTAGGATTTTATATTCTCTACAACTTCTATTATACACATTTTGCGCTAAAATGCATATTAAAGCCGAAATCTTAAAAAACAATTGTTTTATGAGGAAACAGCCTCCCCAGAATTTCAGCAGACATGGCGCCTAACCTATCTTGTAGAGCATAAAAAATTTACTAAATGAGGCGATTTTTGAAAAAATTGTTGGGCCGTTTTTGAGAAACTCGCAAAAAAGTGAAAAATTATACGAATAAGCTACTATTTCCGGTTGGCCGATTTTGATGAAAATGTTCGTGTCGGGTCCGGTAGTAGTATCTAACTTAAGTTTCAAGTTCGTATGATGTTCCGTTCTTGAGATATTCTGTTCACACACATACACACACACACACACACACACACACACACACACACACAGACCATTCGCTAAAAACATGTTTTTTGGGTTCAGGGGTCTGAAAACGTGTAGATCCGGTGAAAACTCGATTTCGAAAAATCGACATGAAAACAATATTTATATACTTCATATTTTTTATTCATACGCAAGAGAAAGTAAAAATTAAATAAAAAACGATTTTGACTAAAATTTATTTTAATAATCATCAAAATTATACCAAAATATCTAAATATTCCAGGAAATTTTCACCAACAGAAGCTGGATTGACAGCATTACTCTCCAGCGTTTCCTGACTGCCACGAGGTCACTGTTCCATATCAGTCGTACTTCTTCTGTTCGTTACTCAAAAATCTGAAGGAAGTATTATTTTGGCAAACCAAATAAATTTATTCAAAGAATCTTCAATACGAACTACATTCTACTAATTTATTGACCATTTTACGTTTTAATCCTTCACGGACTTTGACGTATATATCCGCCAAAAAATCTTTCCGCGGATCGTTTAGCGAATATATCCACACATTTAAAAATTAAATAAATAAAAGATTTTCACTAAAATTTGTTTCAATAATCATCAAAATTATGCCAAAGTATCTAAATGGAAATTTTCACCAACAGAAGCTGGATTGACAGCATTACTCCCCAATGTTTCCTGACTGCCACGAGGTCGGTCCATCGAATATCAGTCGCACTTCCTCTGTTCGTTGCTACTTGACGTGTGTTCCGTTCGTCCAATGCAATCATATTTCTTTAAACAATCTTTGTATTTGTAGATTTGTTTTCTCCTTTTATTCTACAATTCATCGTATAAAAAATTATTTTAGTCAGTTCTATTTACGGATACAACCGCATAAGTCACGTCACTCGAAATTAAAACGGATATATCTGCATCCATTATTATTGAGTAAAAGTGACGAGAAAACAGTGTGATGAAATTTGCGTGGATTCCATGCCTTTAAAAAACAGTTTTCTATCCAGAAAACCACAATCTAAAAAAAATGTCTTACCCCAACGCATATTAAACGCAGCTGTGACATGAAACGAATTCCGTCTACGAAGAATTAAATCGACAACAAAAATCTGGTGTGAAACACTCAAACGACTTTCTCTTACTTATGTAGAATAAGACTAATTTTAATGATTAAATTAATTTAAAATAAATTTCAAAGAATTTACACGAAAACATAACTTTCCCTACACTTTTTACTTTCTACTGCCCTATATAAGGAAGGAAAGTATTGTTTTTATGTCAATTTTTCGAAAATGAGTTTTCAACGGAAATACACGTTTCCAGGACCCGTGAAAACAAAAAACAATTTTTTAACGATTGGTCTGTGAGTGATCTGTGTGTAATCAAAATATCTCAATAACGGAATAGCGCACGAAGTTGAAAATTGTAACTTAAATTAGCTACCACTAGGGGACCCGACATGAATTTTTATCAAAATCGATAAACCAGTAGTAGTTTATTCGTGTGATGTCAAAAAAGTTCCTACGATTTTTTTTAAAAATCACGTCATTCACTTAATTGTTTACGCTCAACAACACACGGATAAACGTTAAGTCCGCTAAAACTCTTGGGTAGCTATGATCTTGTAGTAAAAATTGTTTCTTTTTAGATTGCGAACATAATATGGATTTTAAGACAAAATTACACATAATTTGGAATACAAAATGTTAAAAAACCAACAAATTTTATTTCAAGCAATTTTCCTACAGAACTTATTTCAGCGTGAATCTATGATTTTCCGTATATTTAAGTTATACAAAGGTTGATTTTACTATCGTCTTTCACTCATGATGAAAAAAGTTATGTTTTTATTATTTACATTGGCAGGACAAAGTCGTGTGAGTGTTACACACCAGATTTTTTTACGAAGAGTACAAAAAAAGGAATTTCTCCAGGTTGCCGCTAACCCCCTCTTGTAGAACAAAACAATATTGTAGAAGTGATTTTAATCGAAATCATCAGAGACGTTTTTGAGAAAATTGTAAAAAAGTAAAAAATCACGGTTTTTCTGTTATTCCCCTCCCCCCAACAAAATTTTTCACATTTTTTTTAAATATTTCATATGCAACCTGACAGTATTTTTAATAATAAAAACGGGAAAAATATTTAAAAAATTCCTACACCAATATTCAAGTTAAGTTTAAATAGGTAGGTTAAATACATTGCTTTTTCTCAATATTGTTACTGTATGTAATAACGAAATATAAACTCATTAACATAATTAATAATGTTAATTTTTTTAATAGTGTTAATTTTTTTATTAGGCGTTAAGATCCCCAGAACCCAAAAAAAAAATGTTTTTAGCGATTGGTCTGTGTGTGTGTGTGCGCGCGTGCGCGTGCGCGCGTGCGTGCGTGTGTGTGTGTGTGTGTGTGTACGTATGTGTATACAGAATATCTCAAGAACGGAATATCGTACGAACTTGAAACTTGAGTTAATACATACCACTACCGGACCCAATACGAACATTTTCATCAAAATTGGTCAACCGGAAGTAGTAGTTTATTCGTGTAATTTTTCACTTTTTTGCGATTTTCTCAAAAAACTGGTCCTACGTTTTTTTTTAAAATCGCCTGGTTTACTAAATTGTTTATGCGCTACAAGGTAGGGTAGGCGCCATGTTTACTGAAATTCTTGGCGAGGCTGTTTTCACGTAAAAAAATTGTTTTGTTAAGATTGCGGCCTTAATATGCATTTTAGCGCAAAAATTTATATAACGGAAAATGTAGAGAATTTAAAATCCTACAACTTTTACTTGAAACATTTTGTAGTATAATGCTTAGTTTATCGGTAATTAGCAATTTTCTGTTTTTTCTCACGAAATCGTGTAAAAAATCGATGTTTTTAAGATTTCAACCTTATTATACATTTTACGATGAAAGAAAATAATGAAATTTATAGGAAATTAAAAGATCTACAACTTTTATTTAGAGAATTTTTCTCTACAGAGCCTAGTTTAGCGTGAAAGAGTCATTTTCCGTATTTTTAAGCTAAACTGCGGTTGATTTTCATTTGGCGTCTTTTAGTCATAATTAATATAAGGTTTTGTTTTTTGAGGTTGGGTTTCTGTTTATTTCTAATGTTTTTATGACGAATGTTACGTTATATTGTTAATGATTTGCATTGGCAAGAGAAAGTCGTGTGTGTTTCACACCAGATTTTTAAATATTTTTTCCGTTTTATCGTTAAAAACACTATTAAAATACCTATATACGGAATATTAAACAAATGTGAAAAATTATGCTGGGGGGGGGGGGAATAACAGAAAAGACCCAAAATCACACTAATAAACTACTAACACACATGTAAATACACACCAGTCTTGAACAACATGTTTTTTGGTCAAAGGTAATTTGAAACCTGTATTACGGATTAAAAATCGAACTTACAAAAACTTGATTATCTAAAAAAAAATCTGGTGTGAAACACTCACACAACTTTCTCTTGCCAATGCAAATAATTAACAATAAACCTAACATTAGTAATAAAACATTAGAAATAAACAATAAACTAACTTCATTAAACATAACCTAATTTTAATCATTAGTGAAAGACGCAAAATGAAAATTAATCAATTTAGCTTAAAAATACGGAAAATCACTCTTTCACGCTAAACTAGGCTCTGTAGAGAAACATGCTCTAAATTAAAGTTGTAGATCTTTTAATTTCCTATAAATTTGATTATATACACTTTTGTCGTAAAATGCATACTAAGGCCGAAATCTTAAAAAAAATCGATTTTTCACACATTTTCGTGAGAAAAAAAAGAAAATCGCTAATTACCGCTAAACTAAGCGTTATACCAAAAAAATTTTGAAATAAAAGTTATAGTATTTTAAATTTTCTACATTTTTTGTTATAAAAATTTTTGCGCTATAATACATATTAAAGCCGTAATCTTAAAAAACACTTTTTTACATAAAAACGGCCTCACCAAAAATTTCTGCAGACATGGCGCCTACCCTATCTTGTAGAGAATATAAAATTGAGTAAACCAGGCGATTTTAAAAAAAAATCGTAGGACCGGTTTTTGAGAAAATCGCAAAAAAGTAAAAAAAATACACGAATAAACTACTACTTCCGGTTGACCGATTTTGCTGAAAATGTTCGTGTCGGGTCCGGTAGTGGTATGTAACTTAAGTTTAAAGTTTCAAGTTCGTACGATGTTCCGTTCTTGAGATATTTTGTACACACACGCACGCACGCTTGCGCGCGCGCGCACACACACACACACACACACACACACAGACCAATCGCTAAAAACATGTTTTTTGGGTTCAGGGGGTCTGAAAACGTATAGATCCGGTGAAAACTCTATTTCGAAAAATCGACATGAAAACAATACTTTCCTTCCTATATATTCATATAGGCAAGAGAAAGTAAAATTAAAACCGAAAACATAACTTAAGGCACGAGAAGGTAAAGATTTTTTTACTTGGAGTGAATCGAGAAAATTAACACAAGTTTATTGCATGCAACCCACTTACGCTAACAATAAGACCGCGCGCTGTGTCGGCCCAATTGCTAGTCTTGTGATAAGAGCGCAAGATATCGCACACAAGCCATGAGGAGACCTCTAACGGGATTACTTTAAACTACGTCGCCAATCCGTCTAAGAACAGTATAACGAAACAAAACAACGTGCACAAACAAAATATAAACACACAGTGCTGCGCCTACCGGTAGAATTTAAAACTATTACAACAAACCATTTACCAATCGATATAGATAAGACAGATAATGGATATCAACAAACAACTTACATGTCGCACGCTACTTAAACTTTTTTATGATGAAACAAATATCGTGCGTGAAAAATAAATTTTATTGCAATAAAGAATTAAACCGTATAGTTAAGTCAAACTTATTTCAAAGTATTTTGGAATGTACAAAAAAAAAACTCTTATTATACGACCTCCTCCAGTACCGAACAGAATTTTTTAATTTTTTTTTTTTAATCCCTAATATGTGTACGTTGCTATCTGTTCAATTCAGAACAAAAAGCAACCCCATGACCCAATAAGATGAGGATGATATGTATGACGAGTAAATGAGGTGTAGTCTTGTACAGACTCAGGCCGACCATTCCTGGGAGAGTATAGTTAATTGAACCTCAACCATCAAAGTACACCGGTTAACAACTGTCTTGCATTCAAATCCGTATAAAAGTAACTACCTTTACTAGGAATTTGAACCAGGAACCTTCGTCTCCGAAAATCAGCTGTTAAACGGCTGATTTTCAGCTGTTTATCAGCTGATTTTTTGAAGTTGAAACTTACTGTCGATTTCTTCATTATAGATACCCGAGTTTGGGGGCCTTGTTTCTATCAGCTGTTAAACAGCTGATTTTGGCGACGACTTTACCTCTAGACCAACCCGGTGGGTTTTTTTAATAAAAAAAATTTGGTGGGAAACACTCACACAAGTTTATTTTGCCAATGTAAATAACGAATAATATTATAACCTATAATTAATCATTAGTAAATAATGTAAAATTAATTAATTTTAATTTTGAGTGAATGAGACTGAATGAGAATTAACCTCTGTAGAACTTAAAAGTACGGAAAACCACTAATTGTACTAAATAAAAGTAAGCTGTGAAAAAATTCTTGAAATAAAAGTTCTAGGTTAATACTTTCTCTTGAACCTACCTATATGAATAATATAGGGAAGGAAAGTAAGTATTGTTTTCATGTCGATTTTTCGAAATCGAGTTTTCACCGAATATACGAGTATTCAGGCCCCCTGAACCCAAAAAACATGTTTTTCAGCGATTGATCTGTGTGTGTATGAGTATGTGGGGGTGTGGGTGTGTGTGTGTGTGTGTGTGCGTGTGTGTGTGTGTGTGAACAAAAATCTCACGACTGGAATATCGTACAAAGTTGAAACTTACTGTCGATTTCTTCATTATAGATACCCGAGTTTGGGGCCTTGTTTCTTCAAAACCGCTTGTTCAATTTTAACGAACTATACACCAAAATTTAGCTGCTTTTAATCTGCGTTGTTACATGTTAGTTATATATTTTTAGCGTATTTTAATATCGCGATATCACGATGAGAAGAAAAATAAACAGCCGGTTTTTTTATTGCTGCAAAAGATCGGATGCATTTGGAGGTTTATAACTCACACCGCTTGATCGATTTATTTCAGATTTCGCCGGAATATAAACTATGTATGTTGTTATTGTAAGTCCGAAATTTCAGACTTGTAGCATATTGAAATTTTGAGTTATTAGTAAAATTCTCAACCCCTAATAACTCTGTAACCAGTCATTAATTCGGAAATTTCAAAAAATAAACCTAGTATCCAGTGTCACCGCCACTCCTTCTAAATAATCATTTATTGTGTTGCCGGCCTTCAATACTTCTCCCGGCCCTTGTCGGCGCGGTAGGCCCTTTGGCGGCGTACCGACAGGTGGCTTTGTTGCCAAGGCCAAGTGAGTAACCGCCCTCTACCACACCGCTCTCGGCAACTATATAAAGAGCGATACACTGAGCCGAGGAGATTCAATTCTAATGCAGGCAGCAGACAAGACATCCACCACGGCACACGGCTACAGGACTCCAGCGAAGACTAATCGACGACCCCGCAAGAGAAAAGATGATGCTTCCGCTCGCCGACCCGTCACCGTAAGCCGTTGACCGGACCGTCATCGCCCGCTGACGCAAGCGATGCCCACAGCGGTCCTTCGACAGAGACTTACGCCCACCGGACCCGACGAAGCAGCCATCGACGCACTACTGCGAGAGAAGAAGATGATGTCTCCGCTGGACGACGACACGCTGTGTCGCCCAGCTCCTTGACCGAAACGACGACTACAACCGACGCTTTCCAACAAGACGACCAACGCTTAAACGGCCCTTTTCAGGACCACCAAAAATTAAAGGTTTTAGCGCGCCACTTAATGTCGCCATCCAGTGATACCAATATAAAAAGTCTGGTGTGAAACACTCACACAACTTTCTCTTGCCAATGAAAATAATTAACAATATAACCTAACATTAGAAATAAATAAAAAACTAACCTCAAAAAACATAACCTTATTTTAATCATGAATGAAAGACGCAAAATGAAAATCAACCTCCGTTTGGCTTAAAAATACGGAAAATCACTCTTTCACGCTAAACTAGGCTCTGTAGAGAAAAATTCTTCAGATAATAGTTGTGGATCTTTTAATTTTCTATAAATTTGATTATATAGGCCTACACTATTTCGTAAAATGCATACTAAGGCCGAAATCTTAAAAAATCGATTTTTCACACGTTTTCGTGAGAAAAAAACAGAAAATCGCTAATTACCGCTAAACTAAGCGTTATAGGCCTAAAAAAAATTTGGAAATTAAAGTTGTAGAATTTTAAATTCTCTACAACTTTAATTATATAAATTTTTGCGCTAAAATGCATATTCAAGCCGTAATCTTAAAAAACAATTTATTTACGTGAAAACAGCCTCACCAGGAATTTCAGCAACCATGGCGCCTGCCCTACATAAAGCATAAAAAAATTTAGTAAACCAGGGGATTTTAAAAAACATCGTAGGACTAGTTTTTGAGAAAATCGCAAAAAAGTGAAAAATTTCACGAATAAACTACTACTTCCAGTTGACCGACTTTGTTGAAAATGTTCTTGTCGGGTCCGGTAGTGGTATGTAACTTAAGTTTCAAGTTTCAAGTTCGTACAATGTTCCGTTCTTGACATATTCTGTTCACACACACACACACAGACCAATCGCTAAAAACATGTTTTTTGGGTTCAGGGGGTCTGAAAACGCGTAGATTCAGTGAAAACTCGATTTGTTAAAATCGACATGAAAACAATACGTTCCTTCCCATATATTCTTATAGGCAAGAGAAAGTAAAAAATCTGGTGTGAAACACTCACACAACTTTCTCTTGCCAATGCAAATATTTAATAATAAACCTAACAATAGTAATAAAACATTAGAAATAAACAAAAAACTAACCTCAATAGATCTAACCTTATTTTAATCATGAGTGAAAGACGCAAAATGAAAATTGACCTGTTTGGCTTAAAAATATGGAAAATCACTCTTTTACGCTAAACTAGGCACTGAACGAAAAAATGCTTTAAATAAAAGTTGTAGATCTTTTAATTTCCTATAAATTTTATTATATACACTTTTGTCGTAAAATGCATACCAAGGCCGAAATCTTAAAAAAATCGATTTTTCACACGTTTCCGTGAGAAAAAAGCAGAAAATCGCTAATTACCGCTAAACTAAGTGTTATACAAAAAATGTTTGAAATAAAAGTTGTAGGACTTCAAATTCTCTACAAATTTTATTATATACATTTTTGCGCTGAAATGCTTAATAAAGCCGCAATGTCAAAAAAACAATTTCTTTACGCAAAAACAGCTTTACCAAGAATTTCAGCAAACATATCGCCTACCCTATCTTGTAGAGAATAAAAAATTGAATAAACCAGGCGATTTTTAAAAAAATCGTAAGAACAGTTTTTGAGAAAATCGCAAAAAAGTGAAAAATTACACGAATAAACTACCACTTCCGGTTGACCGATTTTGATGAAAATGTCCGTGTCGGGTCCGGTAGTGGTATGTAGCTTAAGTTTTAAGTTTCAAGTTTGTACGATGTTCCGTTCTTGAGATATTTTGTATACACACGCGCGCGCGCGCGCACACACACACACACACACACACACAGACCAATCGGTAAAAACATGTTTTTTGGGTTCAGGGGGTCTGAAAACGTGTTGATTCAGTGAAAACTCGATTTGTTAAAATCGACATGAAAACAATACGTTCCTTCCCATATATTCTTATAGGCAAGAGAAAGTAAAAAATCTGGTGTGGAACACTCACACAACTTTCTCTTGCCAATGAAAATATTTAATAATAAACCTAACAATAGTAATAAAACATTAGAAATAAACAAAAAACTAACCTCAATAGATCTAACCTTATTTTAATCATGAGTGAAAGACGCAAAATGAAAATTGACCTGTTTGGCTTAAAAATATGGAAAATCACTCTTTTACGCTAAACTAGGCACTGAACGAAAAAATGCTTTAAATAAAAGTTGTAGATCTTTTAATTTCCTATAAATTTTATTATATACACTTTTGTCGTAAAATGCATACCAAGGCCGAAATCTTAAAAAAATCGATTTTTCACACGTTTCCGTGAGAAAAAAGCAGAAAATCGCTAGTTACCGCTAAACTAAGTGTTATACAAAAAAAATGTTTGAAATAAAAGTTGTAGGACTTCAAATTCTCTACAAATTTTATTATATACATTTTTGCGCTGAAATGCATAATAAAGCCGCAATGTCAAAAAAACAATTTCTTTACGCAAAAACAGCTTTACCAAGAATTTCAGCAAACATATCGCCTACCCTATCTTGTAGAGAATAAAAAATTGAATAAACCAGGCGATTTTTAAAAAAATCGTAAGAACAGTTTTTGAGAAAATCGCAAAAAAGTGAAAAATTACACGAATAAACTACTACTTCCGGTTGACCGATTTTGATGAAAATGTCCGTGTCGGGTCCGGTAGTGGTATGTAGCTTAAGTTTTAAGTTTCAAGTTTGTACGATGTTCCGTTTTTGAGATATTTTGTATACACACGCGCGCGCGCGCGCACACACACACACACACACACACACACACACACACAGACAGACCAATCGGTAAAAACATGTTTTTTGGGTTCAGGGGATCTGAAAACGTGTAGATCCGGTGAAAACTCGATTTCGGAAAATCGACATGTAAACAATACTTTCCTTCTCTATATACAAAGTCATTCATATAGGACAAGAGAAAGTAAAAATCTGGTGTGAAACACTCACACAACTTTCTCTTGCCAATGCAAATAATTAACAATAAACCTAACATTATTAATAAAATATTAGAAATAAACAAAAACTAACCTCAAAAACATAACCTTATTTTAATCATGAGTGAATGATGCAAAATGAAAATCAACCTCAGTTTGGCTTAGAAATACGGAAAATCACTCTTTCTCTCTAAACTAGGGTCTGTAGAGAAAAATGCTCTAAATAAAAGTTGTAGATCTTTTAATTTCCTATAAATTAAATTCTATACACTTTTGTCGTAAAATGCATACTAAGGCCGAAATCTTAAAAAAATCAATTTTTCACACATTTTCGTGAGAAAAAAACAGAAAATCGCAAATTACCGCTAAACTAAGCGTTATACAAAAAATTGTTTGAAATAAAAGTTGTAGAATTTTTAATTCTCTACAACTTTTATTATATAAAGTTTTGCGCTAAAATGCATATTAAAGCTGTAATCTTAAAAAAACAACGTTTTTACGTGAAAACAGCCTCACCCAGAATTTCAGCAAACATGACGCCTACCCTATCTTGTAGAGAATAAAAAATTGAGTAAACCAGGCGATTTTTAAAAAAATCGTAGGACCAGTTTTTGAGAAAATCGCAAAAAAGTGAAAAATTACACGAATAAACTACCACTTCCGGTTGACCGATTTTGATGAAAATGTCCGTGTCGGGTCCGGTAGTGGTATGTAGCTTAAGTTTTAAGTTTCAAGTTTGTACGATGTTCCGTACTTGAGATATTTTGTATACACACGCGCGCGCGCGCACACACACACACACACACACAGACAGACCAATCGGTAAAAACATGTTTTTTGGGTTCAGGGGATCTGAAAACGTGTAGATCCGGTGAAAACTCGATTTCGGAAAATCGACATGTAAACAATACTTTCCTTCCCTATATACAAAGTCATTCATATAGGACAAGAGAAAGTAAAAATGGAACGTGAATTTAGTGTTACAAGATTTACTCGTAGCTGTCCGCTTATCATGTTATACAGCATTCTCCATCATTCCGGAATTATTTTGCTGATTTCTCATAAAATAGCTAACACTGGAAAATAATTCGAAGAAAATATAAAAAAACTTTGTAACTCACACATGCAAAAAATTTGAGTAGAATGTAAAAATGAAATCGAGTGTTTTCACCGGAAATACACGTTTTCAGGCCCCCTGAACCAAAAAACAACATGTTTAGCGATTGGCCTGCGTGTGAGTGTGTGTGTACGCGCGCGCGTGTATCTGTGTAAGCGTAGGCGTGCGTGAGATAGCGATATAGAGAGGGATGTGGATGTGGATGGATGGATGGATGGATGGAGATAGATAGATTTTTTTTTTGTTTAAAGTCCGACTGTTCTGGAATTACTGCTAATGCAGACGATGAAGGATGAAATGATATTTTGTAACGTATGAAAATATGCCGTGCCTGAATGGGATTCGAACCCAAGACCGCATGATGAGAGGCGAGCACGTTGCCAACTACGCCAATGCGACCGGCCGATAGAGAGAGAGAGAGAGAGAGAGAATGTGTGTGCACCCGCACGCGCGCGTTTGTGTGTGTAAACAAAATATCTCTGCATTTTTTTAAAAAACGGCTCCAACAATTTTTTTTAAATTGTCTTATTTACTACATAGTTTTGCTCTACAGGATAGGATAAGCACCAAGTAAGCTGAATTCTTGGGGGGCCTGTGGTTTCGTAGAAAAACAAATTAAGATTGGGGTCTTAATATGCAGTCTAGGGCAAAGGTGTATACAATCAAAATTTGTAGAACATTTAAAAACCTACAACTTTTATTTTAATAATTTCCTTCTATAGAGCCTAGTTTAGCGTCAATTTGTGATTTCCCGTATTTTTAAATCGAACAGAGGTTGATTTTCAATTTTCATCATTCACTCATGATTAAAATTAGGTTATGTTTTCCTTTTACATTGTTAATTAATGATTAGACATAGGTTATAATGTTTCATTATTTACATTGGCAAGAGAAAGTCGTGAGTGTTTCACACCACGTTTTTTATAAACTTTCTATAAATATAGATATAAAAATATGATGACAAAATACTATCTGAAATTTTTTCCATGATAAAACCTTTTTTCTTGCATAAATCCTGGGATGATTTATCACTCCTGTTACTTAACTAAGTACTTGAATTTGTGTTACCACTAGAAGGTTAATGACAATAAAGAGTATGAAAGATGAAAATATTTTACGAAAAATGACCAAGAATTGAACTCAGGTGCTTGGTATAGAAACCAGTTTTATTGATAACATCAACTGGTCGGCCAGTAGAAAACCCATAAGTTACTGTCCAAAGAACAGCGAGAAACTTAACGAGAATTGCCGTACCCGTTTATTTAATTGGGGGCGGTATATCATAAACGGTTCGTAAATGAGTACAACATTTAAATTTAGGGTAGGAGTGAAGCAAGGGAGGGGGTAAGAAGACGATGACGGTACGTGAATAGGACACATTAGTTGTTAAATGGTTTTTAAATTTAAGAAAAGTAAAAACGTTCGTGTGAGGCAAGGCCATACCAGGAAACAAGAACGGTTTGATATGGATAGTTTAAGTATAATAGGGTGTTACAAAAATTATTTGACAGTAGCTTTACATCATAAATTGACAAAACAGGATATATTTATGTATTCATGATTCGTTATGACAAGCAGAAGTTATAAACCTCGGCACATATATGTTTTTGGTTTTTTTATTGAGTGATAATGCATAAGCCTTGTGCTTGTGCATAGAAAACTGAATGAGGAGATACT
This sequence comes from Catonia carolina, assembly GCA_035578175.1. Lineage (NCBI taxonomy): Eukaryota > Metazoa > Arthropoda > Insecta > Hemiptera > Achilidae > Catonia > Catonia carolina. The sequence continues at coordinate 27,886,333 of JAQMRL010000012.1, forward strand.
CAGATGAAAAAATGCCAGACCTGACCAGGAATCAAACCCAGGACTCGGCAAGAAAAACCAGTTGCGTTGACCACTACACCACGGGCCTGCCAAGTAATGATATTGCTTGGCTACAACTTTTTGGCCAATACTGCCCAAGTAATTGAATATGTGTAAATAAAGAGGCAGGTTCTACAGTTTCGGGTTGACGTAACAAAAAGGTCTTTGTAGCATTTCTGTAGCTATTTGCAAATGAATCAAATACTTATTCCTTATAATACAGGGGAAAAAATTAGATCATGATGCAATAGAAGAAGAAAATGATGTTGAAGATCAAAGAGGTGACTCCATACTAAGGGAGGAATACAATCGGGCACTTAAGGATATGAATATGAATAAGATGGCAGGAATAGATAACATACCATAGGAATTATTATTACATTGTAGAGAAGTCGTACAAAACAAATTGTACAAACTTGTGTGCAGAATGTATGACAGTGGAGAAGACCATCAGGTTTTAAAAAAATATTATGATTTCCATACCAAAAAAAATCAGGAACGGAGAAGTGTGAACAGTATAGAACTATCAGCCTAATGTGCCATGCATCCAAGATACTAACAAGAATCAAAAATACAGGAGATTAGAACATCAAGTAGAAAAAGTGTTGAAAGATTACCAATTTGGATTTAAAAGGAGAATAGGAACTCGAGATGCAATATTAGCTCTTGGGACTGATTACTGAGAAAAGGATAAAGAAAAATAAAGCTACTTATATGGCATTTGTGGATAGTAAACACATTTGACAATCTGGACTGGAGTACAATTTTTAAAACCCGGAAAAGACTAGGGATAAAATACAAAGAAAAAAGTTATCTACGGTCTGTATAACAATCAAATGCCTATTTTGAGAATTAAGGGGTACAAAAAAGAATTTTTTTTTTTGTTTAACATCCGACTGTTCTGTAATTACAGCTAATGCAGACGGTGAAGGATGAAATGATTTTTTTGTAACATATGAAAATATGCCGTGCCTGAATGGGATTCGAACCCAAGACTGCATGATGAGAGGCGAGCACGTTACCAACTATGCCAATACAGCCGGCATAAAAAGTATGAAAAATAAGCTACTATAAGAAAACGTCTATGACAAGCATGTTCATTGTTACCACTACTTTTTAACTTTTACATAGAAGAGCCTAAAAATGAAGTGAAGGAAAAATTTAATGCAGGAATAAAAATTCAAGGAGAAACAATAAAAATGCTCAGATTCCCCAATGGTATTGTAGTATTAGCTGAAACAAAGAAACAAGTAGAAGATATCTTAAATGGAATGGATGAGATCGTGAGAAAAGATTACTTCATGAAAATTAATAAGAATTAAGAACGAAACGAAAGTGTTGTGCAGTAGCAAGAGTGGTTTAGAGGAGATGGAAAATTCAAAAGTAGGCAACGCAAACATACAGGAAGTTGGGGAATTCTGGTATCTAGGGAGTAAAATAGCAAAGGATGGTAGAAGCACAAGTGATATGAAAAGTAGGATTGCTCACGCTAGAAAATCCTTTGAAATGAAATACAGCTTACTTACTGAAAACATTGATTTACAGATTGGGAAAAATTTCTTAAAAAACTGTTTGGAATGTAGCATTTTACGGGAACGAAACGTGGGTGATTGGGGCTGTAGAAAGGAAGAGGATAGAAGCTTTTCAAATGTGGTGTTACAGAAAAATGTTAAAGATTAGGTGGGTGAACAAAATAAGTAATTTAGAGGTTCTTAAGCGAGTGGATGAAAAACGAAGTATATGAAAACATCCCACAAGAAGAAGGGATAGGCTAGTGGGGCATATCTTAAAACATCAATAATGGAGAGAAATATTGAGGTAGTAAATTGTGGGGGGAGGCAAAGGTTAGAATATTTAAAGCAAATTACAAAAGATGTAGGGTGTTGCAGGTATGAAACGACTGACACAAGATAGAACAGCTTGGAGATCTGCATCACACCAGTCGAGGGACTAATAATAAAATAAGAAGTCAAAGTTTATTAATAATTAATTGTAATTATTAATTTCTTCAATAAATAATAGTAATAAGTTAAAGAAAGTTTGTTATTTAATTATACCCTGATCATGAACTAACCTACGCTAAGGAGTCACTATATGTTTCCGGTCATAAAGTTGACGAATGTCTAGTACTTGAGAATAAATACCATGTAATAATAAAACTTTATTCCACAAGTACATATAAAAGATTACAAATTGTAAATAAATATATACAATAAAATTACAAGGGTAAATAAAGAGGCAGGTTGTACAGTTTGAGGTCCAAATAACAAAAAGGTCTTTGGAATAGGATTTCAATAGCTATTTGCAAATGAATCAAAAGCTTATTTTCTTGTACTACATTTGTGGATTTGTTTTGTGAAGTTTTTAACGTTTTTAGTCGTAAGTATTAATATTGTAAATTTATACTCTGATATTCCAGAAATAGTTAAGCAAATAAATTATGATTTTGAAACGATGATTTGGATTACGATGAATGAAACGTTTTGTTTATGAATTCTCGAAAATTGAAACTAATAGAAATGTTTGTTTTTATTTTGATTCCTTCTATTACATTCCAGCCAAACGGAAAAAGTCTTCAATTTAGTCTTGATTGTTTGAAGAAACAATCAGACCACATGTATAAAAATAGTTAGCGCCTTTGTAGTCAGCTGTTACTTGGACTGTGAATGGAATTAGTATTATCGGGCCATTTCAAAATAAAATCATTACAGAACTAGTTCTCAAATACATTAATAGTGTATGTGTGTTTGGGTAGTAGCAATTTGTTTTAATTGTTAAGAGATATTATATTAATTATAGTTAAGTTTAGTTTAAGCTTAAGTTTTGTAATTAATTTTATTGAAGTAATCTAATTGTGTTAGTTAGTAATCTAAGTTTAATAATTAATTGTAATAAATAATTTATTCAATAAATTATACCAGATCCTGAACGAACCTAGGCTTAGGAGTTATAGTATGTTTCCGGTCATAAAGTTGACGAATGTCTAGTACTTGAGAATAAATACCATGTAATAATAATAATACTTTATTCCACAAGTACATAAATAAAAATTACATATTATAAGTACAGTACATATCAAAGCATAAAACATCAATATTCTATCTTCTTGAGAAAAATTTACAAGATACACCTTATTTAACTGGTAAAATACATAATACATAACACACAATGTAGAATTAGACACCCCAAATAGTAAAAACTTTTGTGGTGATTAGAACAAAATGATTTACCTGTAACTTAATAATAATAAAAGCAATTTAAATGTACGCCTCAAACTAGAATGTGAAGATGAAGGAAAAATTAATATTAAAACAAAAATAAAATGTAGCAAAGCAACAAGAAAGTCAGTACAACATTAATCGACATTAAACTGTACTTTAAAATAAAATTTAAATTTCATTCTATATTCTATAATTATAATCACACAATCCCCAAAACAAGCAGGTGGTGTGTTAAATTATTTACACTCGATCTGCTAGTTCTAGGGTTACAAAAGATAGTTCTGTTTTTTTATCACACGGTCAGTCAATTACATGACAGAAGTATTTAAGAACGGAAGAGGTGTAAAAGACACTAGTCAGAGTTATCTCCTCTGAGAGTAATGAATTGTGTTATATAGCCAGACCCTGCGGTGAATGAAGTGAAGGTGTTATTTGCCGGGTGGAAAATAGATGCTTTTCAGAGGGCCTGGCATGCTGATAAGCATACTTTTCTTCTCAGTGAGGAATGCTTGGTAAACCTCCTAGTAACCTCCTTGGTAAAACTCCTAGTTTTACTTACTCAAGTCTCTAGAGGTTCAAACCAGCCTTTTGGCTGATGACCTAAACAACAACAAAAAATTATAATTGCATTCACGCTGAGTAAATTTACTACAAAAAGAAAACAAAATGCATATTTTAAATTATTTTCGATGGCATCCTACAAACCAATTTACACAATAACATTCCTACATCAACCCTTCAATAACTTCAACCGAAAAAAGCCACTCAAACACCATACCCAAAAAAAAAACATTAATATTTCTTACATTTTGTAAAGCAACTGGTAAAATGTTGTACAGTTTTGGCCCTACATACAAATAAAAATGTCTAAAAAGTTCAATATTTTTGGTCTTTCCAAAGTGACAATTCCGTTTTGTCTTACAGCTCTCCTAGTAACCGAATGATAAATTACAATTCTTTAAATTCACTATAAAAATACATTTAATACTCTGTACATATACAAATGACGAAATGACAACACTTTTAGCAGTCTAAACAAAGAAGCAGACTCATGCCACCTACTTTTGTTTAACATCAAATATATTAAATGCTTATGGGCTATTAATATTTGCCTAACTGCACTAAAGTAGGCACCACCCCAGTATATCAGGCCATAATGCAATTTGGACTCAACAAAAGCAAAATACAATGACTTCACATTCTTATAGGACAATAATCCTTCAAGGAGTAGAATTTATTAATTCATAACCCTGAACAGTTTTTCACCTTCGCAGCATGTTCTGTTCACAATAATTTACTTATTACTATTACACCCTAATATTTTACAGAATTAAACTTTGTTACATTTTCATTGCAGAAAACTGCGTCTCTACAACCCAACTAATGGTATTTAATGTTATCTTCTGATGAACCACGAAGTATGAAATCAATGTAATTGGTTTTAGCCACATTTTAAGAAATTTAATTTTAGAAAATAATTTCACAATTGCTCAAACAGATAAAGTGGGTGGCTTTTCACTCGCAAAATGAGCTCTTGTACTTTCTCCATAGTGTTTAAATAAGGTTGAAAAGTACCGCCCCATCCTAGTATTCCATAACTATTACTCATAGGACAAATACAAAATACACTATTTTTACTTTCTCTTGTCTATATGAATATATATAGGAAGGAAAAAATTGTGTTCATGTTGATTTTTCGAAATCGAGTTTTCACCGGATATAGGCCTACACTTTTTAAACCCCTTGAACTCAGAAAACATGTTTTAAGCGATTGGTCTGTGTGTGTGAACAAAATATCTCAAGAACCGGAACATAGTATGAAGTTGAAACTTAAAACTTAAATTAGGTACTATTAGAGGACCCAACATGAACATTTTTATCAAGATTGGTCAATCGGAAGTAGCAGCTTATTCGTGTAATTTTTCACTTTCTGTAATTTTCCCAAAAATGGCTCCTACGATTTTTTTTAAAAATCGCCTCATTTATTACCTTTTTTATGTTTACCAGATAGGATAGGCGCCATGTCTGCTGAAATTCTTGGGGAGTCTGTGCTCTTGCAGAAAAAATAATGTTTTTAAGATTGTGGCCTTAATATACATTTAACGAGAAAAGTGTACATAATAAAATTTATAAGAAATTAAAATATCTACAACTTTTATTCTACACATTTTTCTCTAGAGAGCCTAGTTTAGCATGAAAGACTGATTTTCGGTATTATTAAGCCAACTAGGGTTGGTTTTCATTTTGGATCATTCATCATGATTAAAATTAGGTTATGTTTTTTGAGGTTAGTTTTTTGTTTATTTCTAATATTTTATTACTAATGTTAGGTTATATTTTCCACTATTTGCATTGGCAAGATAAAGTCATGTGAGTGTTTCACACCATATTTTTAAAGCTTTTTGATCAAGTTCGCCTCTCCTGATTCTTCAGCAAAGATCTCGTGTGTACTAATCCCAACGATGAAGACAGTCAATTTTATTTCCATAACATTTAACGGACTTATTCTGAATAATTTGACAGGTGCACATTATCAAGTGAAAGTACATGATGAATCTCAAGATTCTGAAAAGCAAGCTGCCCCTGAACGGTTGGCGAAAATCATAGAAAATAATATTATTTTGACAGTGTTAAAATGAATGTCACAAAACTTTTGTACCAACTTATAAGTAAGGGTTTGAGGAGGGAAGGTTAAGAGAACAGAGTATAACGGGGACAGGTACCAGGAGCAATAGCGACACACAGGAGGTGACCTTACCACCCAAATAACAACTCCCTCCCATCAACAACAACCTACCTACCCTCTTACTAAATAGGTTATTATTACCTCCCAGTTCCCACCCCTGTTCCAACAAAACAACCCCCTACTACAACCACCGACAAATTTACATATACACACGCTTTAACAAAACAATCCCTCCGCTCTAAAGTATTAAAGTAACCTCCTACACGCTTCTATCATGATTCAATCAAGGTCAAACACACATATAATTTTGAGCAGGTGTGAGGGAATCGGTGGAAATGGTAAAAGGGCAAATGGTATTATACATCTGGGGCTACTTCGTTGTTTAATATCATAATCACTGTCCTGAGAAAAATTAAATAAAACTACCCATTACGCTCACAAGTATTATCTATAGATTTGTTAACTGGCGCCGTACCTCCTTATTTTACCTTCTTGAAATAAATTATCACTAGTAGTCCCGTCATATGATAAGGCTAACAAAGGTTTTAAAGAAATGTGGTCTAAAAGGTAACTCAAAATTAATGAATGTTGGAAAAACTCAAGATCCCAAAGATATCGAATAAAGCAGAAATAATTTCCCTTTTTATGAAAGAAAAGTGAGATGATTGTAAGAATCACGAAGGTATTATCTTGCTGAATAAAGGTTATTCTTGTTTAAATCATCAGCCAAAAAGCTGGTTTAAACCTGTAAAGGCTTTACTAAGTAAAACAAGGAGTGAGATGGTTTACTATCGCCTTCTTCATTGAGTGGAAAGGAATGCTATCAGCATGCCGGGTCCTCTGAAAAGCATCTACTTTCCACCTTGCAAATGACACCTTCACTTCACCACAGGGTCTGGGTGTATAATGATGAAATTCATTATTCTCAGAGGAGAAAATTTTGATTAGTGTCTTTTACACCTATACCTCTTCTGTTCTTAAATGCTGCAGTCATATAACTGGCTGACCATGTGATAAAAAATAAAACAATTTTTTGTAGCCCTGGAACTAGCAGAACAAGGGCAAATAATTTAACACTTCACCTGCCAGTAATGGGCAAGAATAAATGTTGTAAAATATATTCCAAAATAAAAAATAACCAGTTGAAGTGCATCGCTGGAGCACTGCTACATGAAGAACAGAATGGATTTGATCGGGTTGTTCATACTCAGATAAAATCTTTTCCGTGAAGTGAATAATAAAAAAAAGACGCAAATTTAATCTAGAGACGCACATGGCTTTTCAATGGATGACAAACAATTAACAAAACAAATTTTTTAGACATTAAACAATAGACCTAATGTGTCAGATAAATGTTTTAAAGAAGTCAGAAAGGATATTGATAAAACCAGAATAAACCAAAAAAACTTAACGAACCGAACCAAATTCAGACAACTAATTACAGACTTTAAGGGCTTTCATGAAGAGTAAAAACAGAACACCGGGTGGACAGAAAGATGGAGAAAAACTCACAGTGAGCTGAGAATGTGGGCTGCAAAAAAAGCTTCCAAAAACATCTAAAGTCACCTCTTGTGGTCTAAAATTGGCCCTATACGAGGGAAAAATATGGGCATTTGAAGGTGCAAAGGCCGGACATTTAAAATGAACAAATCAAATGAAGAGTATCACCTCATCAGATTAACTGCTGCTGCCATTTCTGAATATATAAATGGAAAAGTTCTCACTGACTGACTCGCTCATCACTAATTCTCTTACTTGCACAATAACCAGAGAGCTGAAATTCGGACGGAATATTCCCTTTAGGATAAATAGAAAAGTTAACATAAACGATTTCGACACTCCAACATTAATGGGTTGAAAAGGGTGTTCAACCCCTTAAAACAATAGTTTCTGTTTATTAAGTTTCATACAAGGTAGATAGAAGAAACCTGGTGGAGGTGTAACTGATAGTGCACCAAAAAAATTATTCCTCAACGATCTCCAAATTGTACCCCCAAAGGGTTGAAAAGGGTATGCAAACCTTAAATGTCTATAAATTTCAAAATAATATGTCTATTATCAGAGAATCTTATTTTTTATTATACCCTGAGTTAGCCCCCCACCTTTTAAGATAAAATTATATCCCAGGTTAGGCTAATCCAACAATAAAAATGAAAAAGGACAGATTAGAAATAATAAAGTTTTTTAAAAGTGCCTGAAGATACAACATTTGTAGATTTTAAAATTTTGAAAGTTTAACATGATATTTTTTGCCCATATCAGGCAGGTGAAGTGTTAAATTATTTGCATTCTATCTGCTACTTTCAGCACTGCAAAAAATAGTTCTGTTTCTTATTACATGGTCAGCCAATTGACTGCCAAATGACTGAAACTTTAAGAACGGAAGAGAACAGAAGAGAGTAGAGGTGCAAAAGACACTAGTAAGAGTTATATCCTTTGAGAGTAATGAATTTCATCATTATACAATTAGATCCTGTGGTGAATGAATATAACAGTCAGGTGGAGTGTCAAATTATTTACACTCAATCTGTTCGTTGCAGGGCTAAAAAAAATAGTTCTGTTTCTTATCACATGGTCAGCCAAATAAATGACTGAATCATTTAAGAACGGAAAAGGTAGAAGTGTAAAACACTAATTAGAGTTATCTCCTCTGAAGAAAGTAATGAATTTCATTATACAGCCAGACCCTGTGGTGAATGAAGTGGAGGTATCATTGGCAGGGTGGAAAGTAGATGATTTTCAGAGAGCCTAGCTTGCTGATAAGCATAATTTTCCACTCAGTGAAGAAAGCATGGTAAACCACCTCACTCTTCGTTTTACTTAGTAAAACCTCTACAGGTTCAAACTAGCCTTTTGGCAGATGACCTAAACAACGTGAATGAATGAAGGTGTCATTTGCACATTGGAAAGTAGATGCTTTTCAGAGGGCCTGTCACGCTGATAAGCACACTTTTCTACTCAGTGAAGGTCATATTAAACCACCTCACTCCTCGTTTTATGTAGTGGGTTCAAAGCCTTTAGAGGTTCAAACCAGCCTTTCAGCTAATGACCTACGCAACAAAGATGTAGTTTGTTACAGGTATGTATATATGAAACGACTTGCGCAAGATAGAACAGCTTGGAGAACTGCATCAAACCAGTCGAGACTGATGACAAAAAAAGACCTAAACAACAACATATTTTATGTAATCTGATTATGTTGGATCCACCGAAACACGTGTAAGTAGATCATAGGAATCAAGGCAGCAGAAAAGTTTAGTGAAATGTATAATATTTATACAATAGAATTGATCAGTTGTAGTATAATATTTGGTTATCCTAGTTATGGTTTTTGCAGTTTCCCTTGGTTACTCCAAGCAAATGCCTGTTTAAGGGTGGTTCACACAGAATGCGCTCTGCGTCCTATATCCGGGAAAATGAATGCACTCTGATCTCAAGTGCAATCTTCCCTGTTACACAGATTGCGTTAAGTTCATTTGGTCCGTCGCAATGAGTTCTTCATCAGAAAAGAAAGGAGCTGTAACTCAACTGTTGTTATCTCTTAAAAACGAAAAGAAAAACGTATAGTGTGGGTAAACAATACAAACAAAAAACAATTACAGTTTGGAGAGTATAAGTACAAGCTTTATAACAAACTTAATAAAAGCATTTGAAAAGTTTCTTCGTTCTCGTTGTTTAAGAAACTTGTGAAAGATTTATTATTGAAGAAAGTGGATTATTCTATAGATGAGTATACAAATGACCTAAACCATTGAGTAAGTAAACTCATTGTGATGTGCCATATTTGTGTGGTATGTGTTTTTAAATGTATTTATATATTAACTGTGTAATTAGTGATTCTATAATTTGTATTATGTAATTTATTATTTATGATTGTGACAAGTCATCTGTTTGAGCAGATATTCGCTAGAATCCAATGTTACATGACAATAAATATAATTCTGTGCTCTAGAGGAAAAGGGTATTAACTCCAATTTTGGCAAAATTAAGTTTGAAAATCTGCAAGAAATGCTTTATAAAAGTTGCGGAAACCACTTTAACTCCACTTTTGTATGCGGATGATTTTTAAAATTACTACTATTTTTAACTCTAATTGATAGTGCACTCATAATTAACTAATAAGTTATTTTATTTTGAATTATTTTGTTGTTATTGTCTTACTGATAAGCCTAAGAATTTGCTGGAATTCTGTAATTTTTTCAAACATTGTTGTGAATAAATTGCTGCTCTTTATCAGAATAGAGTCAGCACAATATATTTTGTTTAAGTTTTGTTATCGTTTGATGAACTCAAGTTACATTGGGTTTAACACAAATGTACTTAAAACGCAGAAAGACGTAAAGAGTATGAAGTCCGGTGGGTGGTCAGTGGGAAGTAGAAGTTAAGAATGTTGTTCAGTCATTTAAATCTCTTTATCAGAAGATATTTTATTTGGTCTAAATTTTTAAAAATTTTTCACACCTTCAGAATTTTTTTACAAAAGAAAAAACTTCATGTTTTTGGTTCTTCTGAAAAATTACAAAAATGGAGTTAACTTCCTTTACTTCTTAGGTACAGATATTATTATTATTATTATAAACTACATACAGAACTTTTATCATATGAAGACCGCTTTTACAGATATTTTCATGTCCTATTTCATATAAATAACGGCAGCAATGAACTGTCTCAATAAACGTTTTCGTTTCGAGTGACATATCTAAACTTTGTGACTAACAGTACAATTTATATGACGAACACGTGTCAATCGCAATGCGTTCTGTTTCAATCTGTCCTGTAGATGTGTTCAGTTTCTGTCTGCATTATTCTACTAAAGCTCGCATGATCAGAACGCACTCTGCTTGCCACGCTTCGCTACTAACCACAGCATACAAAAATTATTTTGCACGCTACGATCACTTGCCCAGAGCGCAGGATGTAGATTGCATTCTGTGTGGCAGGCCCTTAAATCTTCTTTTTGTGTACAGTGTAATAGTATAGCCTTACCATCTACTTTATACCCTCCACATTACACCTTCACTTCATTCACCACAGGGTCTAGCATCTAGCACACGAGAGATAAGTACATAATGTGCTCTTGGTTTTTCTTTAATAGTGATGGTGTTTTTTAATCATTTGGAAAAAATCTGGTGTGAAACACTCACAAGACTGACTCTTGCCACTGCAAATAATTACCAATATAACCTAACATTAGAAATAAACAAAAAACATAACCTTATTATAATCGTGAGTAAATTATGCAAAATGAAAACCAACCTTAGTTTGGCTTAATAATATGGAAAATCATAATCTTTTAATTTCCTATAAACTTCATTACATACACTTTTGTCGTTAAATGCATACAAAGGCTGAAATCTTAAAAAATTCATTTTTTTACAGATTTTCATGAAATAAAAACAAAAAATTGCTAATTACCGCTAAACTAAGCGTTATACAAAGAAATGTTTCAAATAAAAGTTGTAGGTTTCTAAATTTTCTACAACTTTGATTGATACACTTTTGCCCTAAAAAACAAACTTAAGGCCGCAGTCTTTAAAAAAAACACTTTTTCCTACAAGAGCACAGCCTTCCCAAGAATTTCAGCAGACATGCCACCTATCCTATCATATAGAGCATAAAAAGTGTAGTAAATGAGGCGATTTTTAAGAAAATTGTAGGAGCGATTTTTGAGACAATCGCAAAAAAGTGAAAAATTAACCTAACAAAATACTAATACTGGTTGACCGATTTTGATGAAAATATTCGTTTTGGGTCCTCTAGAAGTACCTAACCTAAGTTCCAAGTTTCAACTTCATACAATGTTCTGTTCTCGAGATATTTTGTACACACGCACACATACACACACGCACGCACGCACGCACACACACTCACGCGCGCGCGCGCACACACACGCACGCGCGCGCACACGCACACGCTCACACACACACACACACACTCACACTCACACACACACACAGACTAATAACTAAAAACATGTTTTTTGGGTTCAAGGGGTATGAGCCCATGTATATCCAGGTATAACATGTATATCCAGTAAAAACTTGATTTCAAAAATCAAGATGAAAACAATACTTTCCTTCCAATATATTCATATAGGCAACAGAAAGCAAAAATTGGTAGAGTAGGCCTAATCTTGTATTTTTTATTGTGCTTCAGGCCATGTAAGTTAAACTTTGTTAGCCAGTTAAAAAACTATAAATATTTTAAGAAAAAAAGCTTAAATTTTCCCACATGAAAAAATAAATTTTACATTAAACTGTAAAGTTGTGGTATTTCTAATACATGTACTGTATAGAGTTATTTAGAATTCTTATCAGGAAAACGATGAGTAATTTTGTTGTCTGGTTTCATTACACACGAAAATTTATCAGTACAAACTTTCAACGGGCGAAATAAGCATATTAACTTGGTTTGGGAATATCCAAAAAAATGATCAAATATCTTGAATTATTTAAATAATGTTTCCCAACCCTCTTACCCATTTATAGCACCTGTGTATCAGGAGTATCCTTTGTGCGCCTGCCTTGATTGCTCTCTTGGCACTTCTAACTGTTCCAGTGACACCAATCCTCATCACAATTAATAAAAATTAAAAATCATAATTAAAACTAGAAATACATGTCACAGGGAGCTGGAGACAGAGTCTGTTTTCTTTCAAACTCTTAGGAATCTAGATCATGAAGGGCTCATGGGAAGAACAGGCGCAGTCACAATTTTTGTAAAATAGGGTTTTGCTGTCATCTGTTAGATAATTCTATGAATATCATTTTTGGTAAAAATAGGTTATGTCCAATGTACTAACAATTTAAAAATGTAGGCTGCAGGGGAACAATAGCTTAGTCCATCTGTGTTACGGACAAACAGGCTAAGTCACAGCTAAAATATTTTACTCAACGATTAAACACGACTTAAAAACGAAAAAGCAACCTGTAAACAAAACCAAAAACACTTCAGTAAATACAGAAAAGATTTCTAAAAAAGACCAAAAACAAAAAAAACACTTTTCATCATTAGTATTGAGCATTAAAATTTTATTCATTAAATTTTTAATAACTGGATGTTTTTTTTGTCATCAGTCTCTCGACTGGTTTGATGCAGTTCTCCAACCTGTTCTATCTTGCGCAAGTCGTTTCATATCTACATACCTGTAACACCCTACATCTTTTGTAATTTGCTTTATATATTCTAATCTTTGCCTCCCTCTACAATTTACTCCCTCAATGTTACCCTCCATTATTGATAGCCCAATACCTGGATGTCTTAGGATATGCCCCACTAGCCTATCCCTTCTTTTGGTAAGATGCTTCCATATACTTCTTTTTCATCCACTCGCCTAAGAACCTCTAAATTACTTATTTTGTCCACCCACCTAATCTTTAACATTTTCCTATAACACCACATTTCAAAAGCTTCTATCCTCTTCCGTTCTACAGCCCCTATCACCCACGTTTCACTTCCGTATAATGCTACACTCCAAACATAATGTTTTAAAAAATTTTTCCTAATCTGTAAATCAATGTTTGTAGTCAGTAAGCTGTTTTTCATTTCAAAGGCTTTTCTAGCTTGAGTAATTCTACTCTTGATATTACTCGTGCTTCTACCATCCTTTGTTATTTTACTCCCTAGATAGCAGAATTCCCCAACTTCCTGTATGTTTTCGTTGCCTACTTTTAAATTTCCCATCTCTTCTAAACCACTCTTGCTGCTGCACAACACTTTCGTTTTGTTCTTATTAATTTTCATGAAGTAATCCTTCCTCAAGATCTCATCCATTCCATTTAAGGCATCCTCTAGTTCATTCTTTGCCTCGGCTAATACTACTATATCATCGGCGAATCTCAACATTTTTATTGTTTCTCCTTGAATTTTTATTCCTACGTCAAATTTCTCCTTCACTTCATTTATAGCCTCTTCTATATACAAGTTAAAAATTAGTGGTGACAAAGAACAACCTTGTCGTACACCTTTTCTTACAGCAGCCTCTTTTTCGTACCCCTCGATTCTCAAAACAGCCGTTTGATTCTTATACAGACTGTAGATAACTTTCCTTTCTTTGTATTTAATTCCTAGCCTTTTCAAAGTTTTAAACATTTTACTCCAGTCCAGATTGTCAAATGCTTTCTCTAAATCTACAAATGCCATAAAAGTAGTTTTATTTTTCTGTATCCTTTTCTCAATAATCAGTCTCAGAGCCAATAGTGCATCTCGAGTTCCCATTCTCCTTCTAAATCCAAATTGGTCATCGTCCAATACTTCTTCTACTCGGTGTTCTATTCTCCTGTATATAATTCTTGTCAGTATCTTAGATGCATGGCATGTTAGGCTGATGGTTCTGTAATGTTCACACTTCTCCGCTCCTGACTTTTTTGGTATTGGAATCATAATATTTTTTTTAAAGTCCGATGGTACCTCTCCACTCTCATACATTCTGCACACAAGTTTGTATAATTTGTTTTGAGCAACTTTGCCACATCGTAATAATAATTCCGATGGTATGTTATCTATTCCTGGTGTCTTATTCATATTCATATCCTTAAGTGCCCGATCGAATTCTTCTCGTAGTATAGGGTCCCCTTTTTGATCTTCTTCAACATCAGTTTCTTGTTCTATCGCATCATATTCTAATTCTTTTCCCATGTAGAGTTGAATTACGTATTCCTTCCATCTTTCAGCTCTCTCTTGGCCATTCAACAATGGTTTACCACCTGCGCTTTGTAAATTAACAGCTTTCATCTTTCGTTCTCCAAAGTTTTCCCTTATTTTTCTATAAGCTGCGTCCACTTTACCAACTACCATTTTACTTTCAATGTCCGTACATTTCGCTCTGATCCACTCTTCCTTCGCTTTCTTACACCTTTTGTTTATGGTATTTCTCAAGTAGCAATATTGCCTTTTACCTCTCTCGTCCTTTGCGTTTTTATATTTTCTTCGCTCATCCATCAGTTCTAAAATATCATTAGTAATCCACGGTTTCCTACCTCTTCTTTTAGTATGTCCTAACCATTCTTCCGCTGCTTTCACTACCACCTCCTTGACGTTTATCCACTCCTCCTCTACATTTCCTGTGTCATTACCTCTTTCTTCTATCCCTTTTTGAATACTCTCCTGGAAACCTACCTGGTTGTCTTGTTCTCTTAGTTTGTCTACATCCAACCTAGCATTTCCCTGTCCCTTCTTCAGTTTTTTAAGTTTAAGCCTGCTATCCATTACTACTAAGTTATGATCACTCCCTATGTCTGCACCTGGATAGGCTTTACAGTTCATAATCTGGTTTCTGAATCTTTGTCTAACCATTATGTAATCTATTTGGTATCTTCCCTTGTCACCTGGCATCATCCAAGTGTATAACCTCCTTTTGTGATTCTTAAAAAGTGTATTGCCTATCACTAAATTATATTTGGAGCAGAAATCTACCAGCCGACTCCCTCTGTCATTTCTCTTCCCTAGACCATATTCTCCGACTATCTTTCCTTCTTTTCCTTCTCCAACTACTGCATTCCAGTCTCCCATAACTATCAAATTTTCATCACCCTTGACATATTTTATTACTTCATCTAATTCCTCATATACTTGTTCTATTTCTTCCTCTCTGTGTGAAGACGTAGGCATGTAGACCTGCACTATAGTGGTAGACTTTGGTTTTGTATCTACTCTAACCATGATAATCCTATCACTACACTGCTTATAGTAAGTCACTCTTTGTCCAATTTTTTTATTCATTACTAGACCCACTCCGCCCTGCCCTCCGATGGCTTTAGTGTTAATAACCCTATAATCCCCGGACCAAAAGTCTTGATCATCATCCCAGCGTACCTCACCAATGCCTACAATATCTAACTTCAACCTATCCATTTCCCTTTTTAAATTCTGTAACCTACCAGTTTGTTTTAAACTCCTAACATTCCATGTTCCAACTCGCAGAATTTCAGAAACTTTTATTTTTTTGATGAAGTCCCCTCTGATAGTCCTCGCCCGGAGATCCGAATGGAGGACTAGTTTATCTCCGAAATGTTTTACCAGAGAGGACGCCATCATAAATTTTTCATATTTTGAAGTTCTCAAAGTTCTTGAAGATCTGCATATACTAATAACTGGATGTTATGTTAAGAAAAATTTGTAATAATAAAATTAACAAAGTTGCATTGTGTACGTAGATGTTGGTTAAACAACTTTAATAATTATTTTAGCAAAATAAACAACTTTAATAAAGTTATAAATGTCATACTATATTTATTTTGACCTGATATACAGGAGAAAACAGGCCGAGTCAAAGGACTCAGCCTATTTATTGTGGTTTCTTTTGTAGTATGAGGAGTTTTATCATTTTTGTAATGTCTATGTGAGTTCATTTAGTTAAAAATCAACCAAAATATTATCTCAATATCTGTAGGTGTATGCTAAAAAATATTAATTCAAAAAAAAATATTAAAAATAGCATAGTGGTGTACTTGGAAACTTTAAAAATAGTTTCCTAAAAATACTGTTATATGTGATGAGCCTGTTTTTCCCATGAGCCCTTCATATATGTTGGACCTCTTGCTTTTACTGTATATAAGGATTTGGAAGCCATTGTTGCCACTCATGGTCCAGGATTGGCACATGGACTTGTGTCTCATATTATTTCTGTTTTTGAAATGTTAAACATTAAATAAAACTAGCCTTCAATCTTGAGAACAAGGTTGTTAAGCTTGAGCAAGAAATCTCAGGACTACATCTGAAATTGAAGCAAGAAAAAGAAAAAATGAATTCCTATTGAACGAGTCTAATAGGGTTGAAAATGAGGCCAAACTGCTTATTAATGAAAATAAGAGGCTAAAAAACCAAGCAGATGTAATGAAGTGTAAAATCTCATTTCAACATCAGGGCTGAAACTCGTGGATTAAAAGATTCAAACAGTGACTATTGCTGACTGCAAGTTTCTGGATGAGATGGTTAATTTTTCTGAATTGAGTGCTAAGGATTTGGGGACAAAAAGAAAATAAGTGATAAACCATCACTTATGAAAAAAATGAAAAAAGAAAATGAAGTTAAACAAATGAAAAATATGAATGAATAAAATATGAATATAAAAATATGAAGTTAAACAAATGAAAAATATGAATGAATGAGTTTAAATGAAGTTAGACAAATGAAGTTAAGAAAATTAAAAGTAATAACTGTTTTGATTCCAATAACTACAAAAATATGCAATTTATTCAAATTAAATTAGTAAGGAAAGAAATAACGATACGGATAATCTTAATAATACAAGTACTTCAAAAAACTGTTCAATGGTAGTGTGTCAACCGTTTCCACATTCTGTGACAGTCTGGGTCGTTCAGTGGCCAAGCTTTGAGCTCAGAGGGATTCTGATGATAGGTCACTTTTTTCTAACAATGTTTACCCATCTGCACCTTTAGATTATATTATTTCTAAAATCTATCAGTCGGAGGAAGTCACTGGAAGGAATTGTGGTGACTGGATTTTTTTGTCGGCTGGAACTAACAATTTTTCAGATAAAGACAGGGTTGGTGACATGTTTTTTCTTTATAATCAAGTTGATTAGTGTTTTTGTGAATGGAAATAAATTCCAATATGATATCTGTAGTGATAGGTATAAAGGTCTTAAGTCAAAAATTGTCGATTTTGAGTTAAGTAAACAATTCAGTTTAGAAAACTTTTCTCTTTCAATTGGTGCAAAGGGCTTAAGTGTAGCTAACTCTTGAAGTGAATTATGTTGACTGACTTCATAAAAATTTTCTCTTTGCATAACGGTATAAAAGTCTTAATTGTAAATAATACCTTTAGATTTAGTTTCTCAGTCTTTTGTAGTTGTACAAAAGGTCTTAAGTTGAGTTAAGACCTTTATACCAATAGTAGTTTATTTAGTTTAGATTTAGTTTTCAGTCTTTTTTAGTTTTACAAAAGGTCTCAAGTTGAGTTAACCTTTATACCAATAGTTGTTTATTATTTCACTAATATCAATTGCTGTGATCAACTGGAAAAAAATCAAATTGAAATGGTCGAAATGACAAGAAACCAAAGGCAAACTCGTGACGTAAGTAACTGTAGTAAGAATTTACCACGTCAAAAGGTATTAAGTTACACTGTAAACGGTATAAAGGTCTTAAGTCGTGAATTGCCGTCCGAAAAAAGGGCCACAGCGTAGACGTAAACGGAATTTTAATTTTCGTTGTTAAGTAGAAAACAAAAGAAATGTATAACAAATTATAAAAAAAAATTTGGAAGAGACAATTGCAAAAACTCTCCTTAAATAATAAAAAAAATATATAAATTATACTGTCTCAAATTTTCATTTACTTTTCCTGAAAAATGACTATTTTCAAGTTAAGACCTTTATACTTATCACTACAGATATATCAATCAACAAACACTGGTTACTGCAGGATGAATCCCTTTATTTCAGTATACCTGGTTTTCAGATGGTGAACTGTTTCTTTAGGGAGGAGTCTGTTCATGGAGGTGCTTTGCTTTATATTGCTGATCGCATTGATTTTACTGAAACTGATATTAAAGAATTTAGTTCAGAAGGCCATTGTGAAATTGTTGGTGCTTTTGTAAGGCCCTGAAAGATTATTGTTCTGTCTCTTTACCAGCCTCCTACTGATGATTTTTGTATATTCCTCGAAACTATTGATAGAATTTTTAATTTGTATAAATTCAATAATGCTAAAATGATTATTTGTGCAGATTTGAATCTGGACATCAGATTTGATACTCCGAGGGTATGGAATTTTCTCAATTTGATTCGCTCTCATGGTCTCTTTTGTACTAATTCTCAACCTACTCGTAATAGCGCGTTTAGATAACATTATTACAGATTTTTCTACGTGGGAGTATTGTGTTGAAATTGTTGAACCGTTATTATCGGATCATTCTGGAATTCACTTCATAATTACCAAAGTCAAGGGCAGTGAAAGGAATACTCACTCTCCTCCTGCTCACACAAGGTTAATTACTATGGCTGGTGTCAATTTATTGCGCGAATGTCTGTTATCATTTGAATGGGAGAATGAGATCCTTTTTACAGATTGAAGCAGGGTTTAATAGATTCATAGAGGTTATTTTTCATAATTTTTCCATCTGTTTTCCATTTAACAAGGCTAGTTAATATAAGAATAATACAAAAGGGCTTAGCTGGTTCACTCCTGAACTAAAAAATATAAGAGACAATCTTCTCATGTTATACGATCATTTTCCTGATTAAGTTCTCTGATGACGTGAAATTGCATTACTACTCCTTTAGGAAAAAAAACAAATTAGCCATATTAGAAGCAAAAAGAAAATTTAACAGTAGTTATATTGTCACATCCACCAATAAGTGCCAAGCTGCTTGGTAGGTAATTAAACGAGTAGCTGGTGTTCGTTCAATTAAACATCAATATCCTAATTCCCCTAATGATTTTAATAGATATTTTATAAACAATGTTGATAGTCTAAAATTAAATGTAAAGGGTAGACCAAATTCTGAAATTGTAGATAATAGGCATTTTCTCAGAAATGGTCCAGTTAGTAAAGCATCATTTTCTTGGAAAATCATTAAGATAGATGATGTTCTGAAGGTTGTTGCAAAATTCAAGCCATCAAAAAGGCCTGATTATTTTGGTATTAGTAATTACATAATTAAACAAGTAATATAAATATAATAAATTGCTTCTCCCTTAACAAGATTGATTAATATTATTATCTTTTTGGCTGGAAATTTTTTTTCAATCTTGAAGTTTACCAGAGTTACACCTATCTTTAAAAAAAGTAATAGGGATCAGCCTGAAAATTAACGTCCCATATCTAATATTTGTATAGAATCAAAAGTGGTTGAAATAGTTATGAAGAATCAACCTGTATTCTTTCTTTGAGAGAAACCATTTGTTGTATTCCTTGCGATTTGGATTCGGAAAGGGAAAATCTGCAGTTTAAGCAGTTGAGAATATTGTTAATAAAATTCTGGATGCTGATGAAAATAAAAACTTTCTCCAGGCTACACTTTGTGACCTAAGCAAAGCCTTTAATTCGATCACTCATGATATTATTATTATTATTGATAAACTGAGCTATTACCGTATCAGAGGAGTTGGCATTAAAATTATTACACTCATATTTGGTAACAGACTACAAACAGAGTACATTGATGGTTGCTTTTTGGAGAACTTGGAGATTAAGAATGGTGTTCCTCAGGGTTCTGCTTTGGGACAACTCTATTCATTATTGTAATGAATGATCTCACTGCGAATCTGTCCTCGGATCCAATATTTTTTCTGACGACACTACCCTAGTTAGCCGTACTGATATTGAAGACTCCTTAACACTCGGTTCAAATGCACTGTTTCAAAAAGTCTGTCAATGGTTCAGAGCAAATAGTTTATTTTTAAACCAAATTAAAACAGAAAATATAATTTTTTCCTTGAACCATATACATCAAGAATATTCTTCCTCAGTAAAATTGTTAGGTATCAATGTTGATACTAAACTTAGCTGGGGGGGGGGACATTAGTAACATCACTCGTAAACTTTCACGTGTTATATATTTGATTAGGAAATTGAAGTTACATGTGGGTCCTGATATGCTGAAGATGGCATACTTTGCTTTTTTCCATGCCCACTTATTATATGGAGTTAAACTGTGGGCTAGTTCACCAAATAAGGCTCATGTATTAATCATGCAAAAAAAAGTAATGCGAATATTAGATAACGCATCTCCAGTAGAGCACTGTAAGCCATGTTTTAGAAAATATGGTATTATGATAAGTTATTTGCTTATACATATTTATAAATATACTTTCAACGAATTTAGTATGCTGAGCAAAAGCCAAAATAAATCTAAAATAATATCCTGTACATCTTATTTTAATAGGCTTCCTGAGTCCCTTAAAAACTTAAATTATAAGGAATTTGAGAAAAAAATTGAGAATCTTATTAACAGAAAAAGCCTATTATACAACTGATGAATATTTAAATGATCACATCAAAGTACAGACTAATGATGATTGATGGTTGTTTTTATTTTAGTTTTATGTACCTTTATTTATATTTGTTTTTTGTATTTTATGTATTTGTTATTTGACATGATCTATTCCAACTTTGGTTGGCTAATGATTGAAACATGTAATAGTAATAGTAACAGCTGTATAATGAAACTCATAATTCTCAGAGAAGATAACTCTTGACTGTACTATTGTTCAGCATTGATGAGCTCTGAACATATGTATTGCCCCCCACCCACTCCATAGCTAGCCAATAATGTGCCAGCAATGTTGCCATTACTTGCTTTCATAGCTCTGGTATATATTTTGTCAGCCATTTGTTTGGTCTTTCAATAACAATTATAACCTTTGAACATACAACCAGGTGATTATTATAAAGTATTGAAAGTTAACACGTTCTATAATCTATGTGTTCAGTCGAGATGCAAGACACGAGTGAACTGTTATGAGTGAGTGGCTCTTATATGCATGCGTACATTATGTTTGTCAGGCTGATACATTCATACAACCTGACAATGCTGGAAAACGTTCTGATTGGTCTAAATGTGTGGAACAGCATAGTTCATCAACGATGAAGGAATTATAGCCTCCTTTACACCATTACCTCTACTGTTCTTAAATGCTTCAGTCATATAATTGGCTGACCTAGTGATAAGAAACAGAACTATTTTTTTGTAGCCCTGGAACTAGCAGATTAACAGTAATAATTTATCACCATCTCCCTGTTATGGGCAGATGAGGAAATTTGAGTATTATTAGAAACATATGGTTGGATGAAACGCTTATTGAAGTAATAAGTTAGTAGGGGTAATAAATGATTGGTAAGTAATGAATTTAACATATTTTTAAAATTTAGACTTATCAGTTTAATCTTGACATCTCCTACACTCCCTTTTGGAGTCTCCTGGATGCAGTTAACATAAAATTCTCAAAGTTGTACAAGGCACCCTCAGAAATATCTTCAAAATAGCTGGAATATCAACCCAAGAATGTACAATATTGTAAATGTACAGAACTTCCAACACTCCATGCAGCATGCTCAGAATTTGAAGTTCACTGAGTGAAAGCATGTCCTCATAGTTGTTAAATTTCCAACCAGTTCTATATTCTAACTTATGGATTGGTCATTACTGCATGCTCCCAGTTCCTCATCTGAGACTTCTCTCCTATAATTCCATGCTATTAACCAATATGCAAGAACAGGACGCACAAGGTTCTAATAACAAGAATAGTAATCAATAAATCACAGAAAGTGGATGAGGATGACCCTTCTTCAGGTGAACAAAAACCGAACCCACCGTAAACAGGCTCATTCATTATTTCATAGCGCTTTTAAATGGACACAGAATACCGTATAGGAATGCTTTTATTTAAGACGTTATTACAATTTTCTTTTTTTACTTTCCCTTGCACTACGTGAATATATAAGAGAAGGAAAGTATTGTTTTTAAGTAAATTTTTCAAAATTGAGTTTCAACCAAATATACACATTTTCAGGCCCCCTAAACCAAAAGAAACATGTTTTTAACGATTGTTCTGAAAATGAACAAAATATCTCAAGAACGAAATTAAGTAAGAAGCTAAGATTTGAAATTCAAGTTAGACACTACTAACCTGTATCAGTCATTTTACATGCTCTCCAGTTCCTTGCCTATGATTTCTCTACTGTAATTCCATACCATACACCACCAACCAAGGACAAAATATCAAAGTTCTCAACCACTACAATCATTAGTACAAATTTGTCTTGTAACTTTGAGTGGTAGGACTTGACATGAACATTGCATCAAAATCGGTCAACCCGAAATACTAGTTTATTAATGCAAATTTTTACTTTTTGCGATTTTCTCAAAAACAGCTCCTACGTTTTTTTCATTTACAGTACGTTCAAAATGGTAGCTATAGCCGTGCGTGCTGGAGTCCGCACGGCCTGGACACTGCTGGGTCACTAAGAGAATGTTACTGTACTTTTTTTCATAATTTGACAATACGTACAATAAATACATCTACATTTATATTGCCTTACTTCATTATTAATATTTTTATTATGCAAATCTAAAATAGTTATACAGAGTGATTCACGAAGATATGCAGAAACTTTAGGAGCTCATTGTACATGTAAGAATAATGAAAAAAGTTTATATAAACATGGGTCCGGAAATGCTTCGTTTCCGAGTTGCGGCTAGCGAAAGTTTCGTCCGGGTTTCAGCTCACCAGGTGAAATGAGGTCTTTCTGAAATTCTTATAATGTAGATTAAGGGGTGAATTCAATCGTTTCTTATGGTTTTTGATCTGATAAATTGAATAAAACAGGTCCCAGAACTGTCAGTTAAATAGTTTTTAAGAAAACCAGTGTCAAATGCAAAAAATTAAGTGAAAAACACATTTTTTCATCTTTGTGCAAGAATAACTTTGTTATTTCACCAAGAAACAGTTAAATTTTTTGAATAAAACAAGTTGAAAATTTTATTCTGAACAAACCGGTGTAAATAAAGTACACAGAAAACGAATAGATGTTTGATTAAATGAATTTTTAACATAACAGTACAAAGTAAAATTAACCGGAAAAACAAAGATGAAAAATTGTGTTTTTTCACACCATTTTTTTGCATTTGACACTGGTTTTCTCAAAAACTATTTAACTTACAGTTCTGGGACCTGTTTTATTCAATTAATCAGGTCAAAAACTATAAGAAACGATTGAATTCGTCCCTTAATCTACCTTACCAGAATTTCAAAAAGACCTCATTTCACCTGGTGAGCTGAAATCCGGGCAAAATCTTTCGCTAGCCGTAACTCGGTTACAAAGCATTTCCGGACCATGTTTATATAAACTTTTTTCATTATTTTTACATGTACAATGGGCTCCCAAAGTTTCTGCATATCTTCGTGAATCACCCTGTAAACAATTAATGTTAAATCTAATACATGTATTAAGAGTAAATTTACATTCTTTTAGCCGGTGCAACGTAGATTCCAAATTTTTTGATGTCTGTACTATGTCACTTTAAAAAGTTAATAAATTAAGTAGATAAAACGGCGCAGGATTAACAAGGCTATCAAATAGATCATTTTCACTGTCTTCGCTAAATTTGTCACTGCTACGTTCTTCAATTTTAATTTTGAAACGATCTAAGACATTGTCTCTAACAAACTCTCTCTGGAAGTACTCGCTTTCAACTTGTTTTACTTTGCTACATACAGATTGCCATTCATCTATTCCAATTCTTGAACAACCGTAATTAGGCCTACACAATGACACTACATTTTCTATTTTAAAAGTTACAAAATAAGGAAGTGTAATATGATTTGTATGCTTCTTTTACCGGATTCAAACACGGACTAATTATTCAAATCATGAATTAAGGAATCACATGACAGAGAGTGTGTCGCGGTAAACAAAGAGATTATTCGATGAATACTAGTTTTGACTACAGCCGGTGGATAATTTTGTTTCCCGCGAGTGTCCTCTCTGTCGAAGGTCATAGCTATCATTCCAACAAAACAACTGTACTACATTCGTTATACTCTACAAGATAAAGTACGTGCTATGTCTGCTAAAATTCTTGGGGGCCTGAGCTCTTAAGGGAAAAAATTGTTTTTTTAAATATTGCAACCTTAAAATGCATTCTAGGGCAAAAGTGCATAATTAAATTTGTAGAATATTAAAAACCTAACAACTTTTATTTAAAATTATTTTTTTCTAAAATGTTTAGTTTAACATCAATTAGTGATTTTCTGTACTTTTTTCATCAAAATCAGTAAAACAAAATTACATTTTTTTATATTGCGGCCTTAGTATGCAGTTTATGACAAATATTTAATTATTAATGTGATCTATACTAATAAAGAAGAAACGTATGTTTGATTGTTTGTTTGTATGAGGTAATTTCTTTGTTGTATAGCTTAGAGTTTCCTGATCAATATAGGCTTTTTTGCAACTTTAAGTAACTTTAATTAAGTGAGTTAAGCAACTTAAACTGTGACGATGTTGCATATTTTAGTTTATCGGGTGCATAGCACTTTTATTTTTTCTTAGTCCTCTGGATGGTGTATTTTTTGGGGTAGAAGCACGATTCAACTTTTACATTTCATAGAAAAACAAGAAGTATAACATTCGATACCAAAAACATTAAAAATTCGGAAATATTCAAAATGTTTATTTTTGTACTGTATTTCTCATACATTTGTTTTCATTCGACAGGAAGTGAATGAGTCATACATTTCCAGTTACTCTGCGTACTGCACCCACGTATTACTGTCTCTTATCTCAGCCACATATAAACTGTTTCTTTTCCATCGGTATTCTTCTATGCATTCTATTCAATTCTGTTAAATCGCGGGGACTAACATTTAAAACGTGGGCATCGATTTGAGACAAGAGTGCTTCCTTCACTCA
The DNA here is from genome assembly GCA_035578175.1 of Catonia carolina. Taxonomy (NCBI): domain Eukaryota; kingdom Metazoa; phylum Arthropoda; class Insecta; order Hemiptera; family Achilidae; genus Catonia; species Catonia carolina. The sequence goes on from JAQMRL010000012.1 coordinate 27,911,659, forward strand.
TGGACAACTTTATGTCAGACTTTCTAGAGCTGGAAGTGCAGAAAAATAATTTATTTTGCTGCCACAGGGCCACGAAACCACAAATATTGTATATAGAGAGGATTTAAAATAATTTAATGAGGCCTAAATTAGCTGCTTATAAGCGAAGCAAGCGGGGGTTGCTAGTACAAAATTTAAAAAAATCTATAACTTTTATTTCAAGCATTTTTTCTAAAGAGCCTAGTTTAGTGCCAGTGATTTCCCATATTTTAAGTCGACAGTAGTTGATTTTCATTTTACATCATTCACTATGATTAAAATTAGTTAATGTTTTTATTTTTACATTGTTTACTGATTACTAAATGTAGGTTATAATTTTTATTATTTACACAGAGAGAAAGTCGTGTGAGTGTTTCACACCAGATTTTTTTATAATATTTACAAAAACCTTGGCTTGTGCATGGGTAATAACTATGAGGTGATAAATAATCTAATGTGAAACACACACAACTTACTTTTGCCAATGTAAATAATGAAAGATATAACCTAATTTTAATTATGAATGAATGACGCATAATGAAAATCACCTCTGTAGAACTTAAAAGTATGGGAAATCACAAATTGACACAACTAAGCTCTTTAGAAGCCGACTGCATTGGCGTAGTTGTTAACGTGCTCGCCTCTCACCATGCGGTCTTGGGTTCGAATCTAATTCAGGCACGACATATTTTCATATGTTACAAAAAAAATAATTTCATCCTTCACTGTCTGCTTTAGCAGTAATTGCAGAACAGTCGGACGTTAAACCAAAAAAAAAGCTCTGTAGAAAAAAAATTATAGAAATAAAAGTTGTAGCTTTTTTTTTATTTCTTGTAACTTTGATTATATACAATTTTATCGTAAAATGCATAGTACTAAGGCCACAATCTTACAAAATCCCATTTTTTACCAATTTTGGTTAGCAAACTACAGAAAATTCTAATTGACACTAAACAAAACGTTGTAGAAAAAACACTTGAAATAAAAGTTATGTATGTTCATTTTCAACAACATTAATTATATACACTTTTGCTCTGAAATGCATATTAACAATGCAATCTTAAAAACATTTTTTACCACAAGAGAACAGGCCCTAAGAATTTCAGCAGACATGTTGCTTACCCTAACTTGTAGAACATAAAAATGTAGTAAATGAGATTTTTAAAAAAAATCGTAGGAGCACTTTTCAAGAAAATCACAAAAAAGTGAAAAACTGCATGAATTAACTGTTTCCAGTTGACCGATTTTGATGAAATTGTTTGTGTTGGATCTCCTAGAGTTACCCATTTTATGTTCCACGTTTCAACTAAGTACGATATTCCGTTCTTGAGATATTTTGTTCATACACAGACCAATCACTAAAAACATGGTTTTTTTGGGTGCAGGATGCCTGAAAATGTATATTCCCAGTGAAAAGTCGACATGAAAACTATACTTTCCTTCCCTTTGTATTCACAAATGTCAAGAGAAAGTAAAAAATACTAGACCTGACCAGAAATCGAACCAAGGATCCTGGCATAGAAGCCAATTGCACTGACCACTACACTAATGAGTATAAGGCCAAAAGTATTAAAGCAATTTTTACATCAATTTCCCAATATAATCTGTAAATAATCATTATAATTATCCGGATTTCTGGATACCTGAATAATTTTCACTGCTTAAGTACGGAAAATTGAAGTTACGTAAAGAAAACAGAACATACTAGATGATTGGTGTGATTAGAAGATTTTTCAACTGACTCATATACATAGGTTATGTGTACATCGCTGTACAATGTTTTGTGTCAATTTTTAAAAATCTGAGATTCATAAGACCCACATAGACCTGATGTAAGATTTATATAGTAACCTTTTAATAATAAAGAGGGAAGTCAGACTTCAAGAAAAACAACAGTAAAAACTTCTACATGACATTCAAACAACACTTGACAGGCTATCAACCTTTAAGCTTATTCTTTCAGAGAGAGACTGGTACACCAGCAGTAAACAATAAGGAAAATTGCAAGATCATAGCTGAATACTTTGAGAAGTTGCTAAATTGTGAAGAACCCGAAGAAAAATGGTCAAGAAAAGAATCAAGACTAAGAAATAAAAATTCATCTCCCCAAATTCAAGAGAACTTTGGAGGACAGTCACAGAACTGAAAAACAATAAAGCTACCAGAGACAACCACCCAATTTGATCACTGATTTTGTTGACATGGATTTGAACAGAAAACCCCAGTGGAATTTGTTAATGGGTAGCTATCAGCTGGTCACCATACAAAGAGTCGCTTGCCCAATCAGTGTTACTTAAGTGAGGAATCTACCTATGAATTTTAAAAAAAATTTAAACACTTTTTAGAGTTTTTGATTCTCTGAAATGTGTTTTTTTAAACACTGTATTTATGTTGTAAGTTTAGTCAGAAAATTAATAAAAAAAAACACAAAATTGTGATCTGTTTCCATGACAACAGACTTGCTTTCATACAGAATAAACAAAACACTTTGATTAAATTTTTCAACAGTTTGAAACATTTTAATTTTTCAATTTAGTTCACTTTTTATTTAATAACATAACATTTCATATGTATATAACACTAGGCCTACTGTTCATGTACAAACACCAACTGAAGGAGAAACATATGCGCCAGAGAGATTTCAAAAACAACTGTAACTCAAAACTCTTGGTATATTCTTTAATTGCTTATTTCTGAAACTTATGACCTTTTTTTGTTTAGTAAATACTAAAAAAATCATAACTTTAGTGGTTATTAAGAAAAATGAATAATTTTTCCCCACTGACTCGGCATATTCTGCTATAGAGACCTAAGTATTATTATTAAGTCTTATATAGTTACTTGAGTCACAAGTTTGCCTCTGGTTTAAACGAGAGGTAAAGGGGGAAAAGGCATCAGTGCAACCCAGGTAACCCACATAACGTAACATGCGGAAACTTATGTAGCATATCTGTACGAATATAACTGTTTTTACTACAAACAGAAATGTTGGTTTCTCAAAAACATGGTTGGACTATTCACAGTGCTGAACAAAATCTAATATGCAGTGAAATAAAATGTTTTGAAGTTGAAGCTAGACAGAAATGCTTTTCTGTGCCTCTTAACAAAAGCCATGAGCGAGGGGGTAATTACTGTGATGTTTCTCTTTCCATAATTCAAAAAATAAAGAAGGAAATTAAAGACGTGAAGAAGCTATTCTTCTTCAACTGTTGTGTTGACACCTGGTAAAAAAAGGAACTGGTTAGGTAGATATTAGGACTGATAGTGAAGACAACGATGATAGCAAAACCAAAGAAGGCGATTCAATCCTAGTAGATTTAGTTCCAATAGAATAAGGTAATTACAGCAAATCAAACATTTTTAGTCATGTAATTAAGCTATAGGAAATATTTCAGATCAGATTTTTTACTTATAAGATTTGTGAGAAAACAATTTACTCAGAATAAACCACAGGTTACAACAAAATGTATGTAATAACTGCACAGTGGTGAAATGTGTCTCACTGTTAAGGAAGGCAGCACTGTCAGATTTTCAGTTCCCTTCCAAAGACAATCTTGTGACTAAAGTATCTATAGCAGAATTATTTTTATGGAGTTTGAAGTTTGTAAGAGCAAAAAAAAAGTAATAAACATTTTCTGAGGTAGTGTACTATCTTATAGTAAATACCAGTGTCCCCAGATAAATTTACGCTCTTTTCTGTTTTTAAATCAAGTTGATTGCGCAAATATAAACAGAGATATATATGATTATTTTCATGAAGTATTGAATTTTCACTCTTCTCCCTTGGAGAGGGGGTTGTGGTTGTCAGAGAGTTATGAAAATTTAGTATTACATTCTCCTTTGTGTCCCAAAATATTAGCTTCCTACTCCTTAAAACAAAAAGTTTTTTTTTTTTAGACCCGACTTGATTTCCGTACAATGAGAACAAGTCCTCATAGCAATTAGTTTTTCTATCAGCTCTATATTCCAACTTATAAATTCGTCTTTTCTGAACACGCTCCAGTTCCTTATCTGTAACATGTATAATTCCATACCATCGAACAATATTCGAGGACAGGACGCACAAAGCAGTCTAAATACTAACTTTTGAAATTTAAAATCACAATTAATCCAAGTTATGAGTTCTACATTCCTTTGAGCTTTTTCAGCTATTCAAGACACTTGCTCACGGAATAACAGCTTGGAGTCAAATAATAATAATAATGAAGTAATAGAGAATGCTTTAGAAATCAATAATTATGTTAGCAAGTGTTATCAGAAAATACTTTCACATATTTAACAACAGATTAGGTAATAGTTGGATATCATGAAGCAAAAAGTAACAAAGTTGTAAATCAATTTGTGTTTAGACCAGTTTTATTTATGAAGAACTGTGTTGTTTAAGTCAGCAGCCGAAAGACTGGTTTGAACCTCTACAGGTTTTACTAAGTAAAAACGAGGAGTGAGGTGGTTTACAATTGCCTTCCTCTCGGAGTTGAATGAGTACACTTATCAGCATGCCAGGCCCTCCAAAAGCACCCACTTTCCACCCTGAAAATGACACCTTCACTATATTCCTCTTACTCTTTCCTGTATCTCTAGGTATCAACCCATCTAGTACATGGTTTTGTCCATAGTTGGATGGGATAATTTCCACCACCTCTAGCATAATAGGAGAGTAGTTTATTGTAAGAAATATTGTATTATCGTAATTTATTTTTTACGTAATGTGTAATATTTTGGAAATTAATAAATTACTATTATTTACTATTATTCACCAAAAGGTCTGGCTGTATAGTTTTTTTTTTTTTGAGGCGAAAAACCTTAGCGAGCTGGCTGTATAGTATTCATTAATCTCAGAGGTGATAACTCTGTTTAGTGTCTTTTACACCTCTACCTCTTCTGTTCTCAAATAAATCAGTCGTATGATTGGCTGACTATGTGACGAGAAACAGAACTATTTTTTGTAGCCCTGGAACATACAGATCGAGTGCAAATAATTTAACACTCCATCTGCCCACTATGGGCAAATATGAATAATTAGAAACAGTTATTGATAGTTTAAATAAAAAGTAAGAAAATGATAGGGTTAGACGGGATCACTAGTATTATTGTTAAAGAATGTAAAATTTTTTAATCAACTCCTCTCCTTCATCAAATTAAATTCTTTCTTGGAGTACGTTTATCCCAAAAGAAACTGAGCGAGGATAAATTATTGTTACTTTTAATAATGGTGACAGCAAATTAGTTGAAAATTATAGGCCCATAGGTATCTTAAACACAATTAGCAAAATTTTCCATAATGTAATCCTCTTTAGGTTACGACAGTTGTTCAATAAGTACTTAAAAAAAGATAGAAAAATTATTTTGTGTAAATTTTTTTATTTTTCAACATAATCTCCTTTCAGCTCTATATACTTTTCTAAACGTATTTCCAACAATTTTAAGCTGTTCAAAAAGTAGGATTTTAGAAAGTCCTAAAAATACTCATAGAAAAATGGAAAATAGTGAGTTCCAAATAGTGATTAAACACTTGTACTTAAAAGGCTTAACACCCAAAGAGATCAAAGCTGAGTTGGATAAAGTTCGTCGCACATATACTCCTGTATTTGCAACTATTTATAATTGGGTAATTGAGTTTAAACGTGGCCATTCATCCACAAGAGGTGAACATTGTTCGGGACATCACTACCTCTGAAATTTTTGGTAAAATCCACGATATGGTTTTGAGTGATTGACGAATCAAAGTGCGCAAAATAGTTGAAGCCACACGCATATCGCAAAGTACAGTGTTTTCAATTTTGCATGAAAAATTGGATGTGAAAAAATCTTGGCAAGATGGGTACCACGTTTGCTCTCTGTGAAGAATAAAGACAATCATGTGGCAACTACGAAGCTGTTTTAACGCTTTTCCATTGCAATCCTGATGAGTTTTTGCATCAATATATAACTGTAGACGAAACATGGATACACCACTACACTCCAGAAACAAAAGAGCAGTCAAATCAGTGGGTTTTTGAAAGCGAATGGGCTCTGAAGAAGGTGAAGACGGTGAAATCAAACAGCAAGTTATGGCCACAGTTTTTAAGGATGCACGCGGAATCATCTTCATCAATTACTTGAAAAAAGGAAAATCAATAACTAGAGGGTATTATGCGTCATTATTTGAAAAAGAAAAATCCTCATCCATCAAGACAATGCACGGGTGCACACACCTGTGCAGTTTCGATGAACAAAATCATGGAACCAAAAATTTGAATTGTTACAACATCCACCTTATTCACCAGATTTGGCCCCAAGAGACTGGTTTTGTTTCCAAACTTGAGAAAATGGCTCAGTGGACAATGGTTTACATCGAACGAGGAGGTCATTGCTGAAACAGATGCCTATTTTGAGGACCTTCTGAAATCCTACTGTTTGAACGGCTTAAAATAGTTGGAGAAATGTTCAGAAAAGTGTATAGAGCTGAAAGGAGATTAAGTTGCAAAATATAAAAAAATTTACCCAAAATAATTAATTCGTTTTACTATATTTTTCTAAGAACTTACTGAACGAGCCTCGTAATAGGTTTTTGACTGAAAACGTTATCATCAGCACGATTTCCAAAAATAGGAAAGTTAAGTAAAACCTCTATTGTCTAACTTGTTGAAAAGGTAGTTGAAAAGGTAGGTTGATGCATTGGATGCAGGAGAGAAAGCCATAGCTGTGTTTTTAGATCTAAAAAGAACTGTTTCGACTGCGTTGATTATGAAGTCTTGTTGAAAACATATAAGTCGTTAGGTGTTAGGGAAGTAGAAATGAAATGGTTGTCTTATCTTATACATAGATTACAATTCGTAGAATTACTGAGAGTTGTTAGGGGTTACCTTGAAGTCAAAGCTGGCATTCAACAGAATACAATTTTTGTTCATATTATACAGTAGAACTTTGATAGTTCGACACTTTGTGGACTTAGAGGTTGTCAAAGTATCAAAATGTCAAAATATTCAGAGCATATGGCATATTACATACAGGAAGCATTAAATACACCATTCTAATATGAAAATTGCACAATTTTAATGAATACAACAAACTGACGTGCTCTCTTCAGTACAATACCGTACACAAGGACAACAAAGGGTAGGGGAATGAGGAGAAAGTGAAAGGGGCTGACCTGCCTGCTGGATTAGTACTTAGTCCATGTCATGTCACCTTGCCACAAGCCATGTCGACGTACACAGAATGTCGAAGAAACGAATGTTTACTGTATATATAAATAAGTTCCCAGAAATCACACCTAACATCAGAGCTTTATAATTTGCTGATGACACTTAAGTAATAAACCAAAATTTACTATTACTCTCAAACCGAATACACATGTATCAGCAGAGAATCCTGAATTAATAATATTAGCAGTCAATAGGAAAACATGTATTGTTATACGTAATATATCCTAGAACATGTACAAACAGTGAAATTTTTAGGAGTGTCACACTAGGTAGATCTTTATAAAGATACTTTTATACCGATCAAACCTGTGGTAAAATATCTGGGATATTTTCATTAAAACAAACTGTAAGATTGAATGATAAAAAATTGCTAACAGCAGCTTACAATGTTTCAGTTCTACCTCATATCAGGTATGCCATTAGTTTGGGGTAATTCATCACAGAATAACATGTAAAGAGTTTTTAATATTCATAAAAAGGCAATAAGGTGTATGGTGGGAACTAATCGCATAACCTTATACAGACCATTATTTAATGAGCTTCAATCACTTAGTTTCCTCTTTGTACATCTTTGAAGCAAAAAAAGCAAAATACATTTTTCAAATAATTTAAATATCCACAATCACAGACAAGAATTAAAATTGATTTAGGTACTAAGTTGCTAACCACAACACTAAATTGTTTGAAAAAACCTAATATACTGGTTGAAAATACATCAATAAATTTACGAGAGTTTAAAAAAATTGCGGTAGGCCCCTAATCAAAATTTATTTTAAAAAACAATAAAATAATACCGATTGATAAAAATTTTTATAGTTTACAAGAATTAATTCCTTTTTATAAAGTTTCTTGGTTAAAAAATTAATAAAATTTCTAAATATATGTTGAGGTTAATTGTGTATTATTTGATAAAAATTGAATGACATGATTATTGAAGTAAGCAATGTGAGAAATGGTAATAAATAAATTGGCAATTAATGAATTTAAATTTATTAGTTATCTTGACATGTCTTATTAATTAACTCCTCTCCATCAAATTAAATTCTTTCTTGGAGTAGGTTTGCACTTTCTGAAGTCTCCTTGATGCAGTTAAAAAAATAGAGAAATAAGTAACTTTATTAGTACTGTCAGTACAAACATTAATAACAAATGGCTTCATAGAAAACCAAGATGACTATGTTATTCTGATTCGATATCACTGGATGTTAATTACAAATATTACAGACATACTACATTAACTTAACCAATAAAAAACTAAATGTTCACTATTTATAATCGCTTCACATGAAAATCAAGTAAGCAAAACATTACAGAATAAGAGTAAAAAGAAACAAATGACAAACTATTTCTACCTAACCTATAATGCTCATTGTATAGCCAAGTACTTCTTTGCACTTCAAAACACAACAAAAATCCAGTTAAATTTCAGTGTTAATTTACTTTTTATTTATTAGAAAATTTCACAAATTAGTTACATAAAAGAGAAAACAATTGGTAACCAGTACATATTAAAATTATATGAATCAAAATTTACAAACAGAATCTATAAGGTATGTTATAAAGCTAGGATTAACTTACTAATGATTAATTAAATAACCCACAAAATGTTCGTTACGAATTTTATAAAAACAATTTATATTAAACACGAGTAATATAACATTAATTACGGATTAGACTTAACAGTTAATGTAAACAATATTAACGACATTTTTTAAAATAATCATATTTATTCCCATAAAAAGTTAGTAAAATATTTCCACCTAACATTTTCAGTTATTTACAAATCGTATTTCAACAAACAACAGCCGAGAAAATGTAAATAAATAAACAGAACTAAGCTGTTCGGGTCATCATAACCTAAAAGTCGAATTATCGGTGAGATGTAAATAACTATTCTAGTATCATACACACTTATTAAATGAAAACAATTTTAAGGTTTATTTAAAGATAAATACAAAAAATGAATATTATTTTTTACACTATAATTATTTATAAATGATTAATCAGCATAAATTAATGTTATCAATAAACACGGGAATTAATCAAATTAAACCATATTCGAGACAGATCCAGTTACAGTAGGTACTTCTACGTTAAAGAACCCGAATGTTTTATAATCAGTTGAAATTGATAAATAAAATCTAGATAACGATCTAAGATGTCATATATTATCTGGGACCATCACAGAATTAAGTAACATTTAAAATAAACTCACCTATGAGCAAACGATATTAAATCCATCACTTTTTAAACGCAAACGATTGATTTATTTTCGCTATGTATGTGAAGAAGATAATTTCAAGCGAATTGTGGTGTTTTAGATGACAACTAAATCGGTGGTATACTTTCCCATCCATACAACATAAAAATTCGTTGCACAAAAATTCGCGGCACCCGAAAATATTTATATAAAATTATTTATATACAACGAATAACAACGTACAATAAACTATACATAATAATTTAATTCATAACGGACAAGAAAACTTATAAAATTAAATCGTTTATCTTGGACACAGTAGCACAAAAGGCAAAACATTTTAATACATGACCCTACCATACACAGAACGCATACATATCAGTCCAGGGTTTTTGTAAAACGGCGCATGCCCTAAAACAGGAACACGGTTTCTTTCTCTAGCAATCACCTCGTTTCTCAGGCAACGTACAGAAGCAAGCACAACGTCCCGCACGCACCCACACACACAAACACACTATACTCGCAAAAACAGCTCACTCTGTTAGAATACTGTTAAAACGGTAAGATAAAACAGGGTAGCTTTAGCTATCATATAGACCCGCGATTTTTATCTGTTTATTTTACTAATAGATCGATCTACCTGTAAAAAAACTAAACAAATTTATGTAAATTTAATGTACTTTATAAAATATATTTACTTTTAATATCTTTTTGTTATTTTCTGAAATTTTATACGCTAAGATAGGTTGTGACCTACCCTTCTTAAAATTTCGTTAACGTCTCAAGGCCTTTCTGCAAAGCAACCTACTTTCGTTATATCAAAATAAGACTCCAATCTGGGATCCTATAAAATTCATTAACTTTATTATTTTCATAAATCAAATATAAAATTATTTTTCCCATAATTACTGAACTTTTACTTATTAAAAATGTAAATAAATATTTCATATTTTTATTTTCTTAGTAAATACTTTCATTTAAGAACATGGGAAGACTCGTTTTCTGAGTATACAAAGTCAGCCGGAATTTCGTCGTATTAATGGAGAGAAACTATAGCAGATGTGTTCTCGAAATTAAAACCTAAAATTCTGTTTGCTTCTCTACGGTGCAATCACTTTTGACTGAATTATGTTCTGGTCCTTAGTATTGCTACTTGAGTCCCTGTTAGTTGCTAGTTTAGAAATTATTTATAAAAGTTATAAGTGAAAAGTCGCCTCGCAATCCAAATTTTTGCCAAGTTTAAAGTGATGAATATCAGACATTCTTTGTAAGGAAGATCAAGAGAAAATTACTCTAGACTAAATCGAATGTACAAAGTAGAAATTAGTACCACACAAGAAACATCTGCTTCTTTAAGACAAAGCGAGAAACGAGCTTAATGAATGACACGTCTCTCAATTAGCTCCCAAATTAAATAACATGCTACTCAAAAAAATATCATAAAGTGAAATTGAGGAAAATGAAGGATGAAATACCTAAAATAAAGGATGAAACCTCGAAGCAAGGCCCACTTTAAGAAAATTACCACAATTTTCTAATTTTTATATTTTTCTGTCTTTATACTCTCCTTTTTAGTTCCACTTTGTTGTGAATGTCTATCTCCTTCCGCACTTTTACTTTCTCTTGCCCTATATAAATATATATGCAAGAATAACTCTCTTGAGAGCCTGTTTTCTATAATACATTTTACTTTCTCTTGCCTATATGAATATATAGGAAGGAAAGTATTGTTTTCATGTCGATTTTTCGTAATCGAGTTTTCACCGGATCTATACGTTTTCAGACCCCCTGAACCCAAAAAACTTGTTTTTAGCGATTGGTCTGTGTGTGTGTCTGTGTGTGTGTGTGTGTGTGTGTGTGTGTGTATGTGAACAGAATATCTCAAGAACGGAACATCGTACGAACTTGAAACTTGAAACTTAAGTTACATATCACTACCGGACCCGACACGAACATTTTCATCAAAATCGGTCAACCGGAAGTAGTAGTTTATTCGTATAATTTTTCACTTTTTTGCGATTTTCTCAAAAACTAGTCCTACGATTTTTTTTTAAAATCAACTGGTTTACTACATTTTTTATGCTCTACAAGATAGGGTAGGCGCCATGTTTGCTGAAATTCTGCTTGAGGCTGTTTTTACGTAAAAACATTTTCTTTTTAAGATTGCGGCTTTAATATGCATTTTAGCGCAAAACGTTATATAATAAAAGTTGTAGAGAATGTAAAATTCTACAACTTTTATTTCAAACATTTTTTTGTATAACGCTTAGTTTAGCGGTAATTTGCGATTTTCTGTTTTTTTTCTCACGAAAACGTGAGAAAATCGATTTTTTTAATATTTTGGTCTTGGTATGCATTTTACGACAAAAGTGTATATAATTAAATTTATAGAAAATTAAAAGATCTACAACTTTTGTTTAGAGCATTTTTCTCTACAGAGCCTAGTTTAGCGTGAAAGCGTGATTTTCCGTATTTTTAAGCCAAACTGAGTTCGATTGTCATTTTGCGTCATTCACTCATGATTAAAATAAGGTTATGTTTTTGAGGTTAGTTTTTGTTTATTTCTAATATTTTATTAATAATGTTAGGTTTATTATTAATTATTTGCATTGGCAAGAGAAAGTTGTGTGAGTGTTTCACACCAGATTTTTTACTTTCTCTTGCCTATGTGAATATATAGGAAGGAAAGTATTGTTTTCATGTCGATTTTTCGAAATCGAGTTTTACCGGATCTATACGTTTTCAGACCCCCTGACCCAAAAAACAGGTTTTTAGCGATTGGTCTGTGTGTGTGAACAGAATATCTCAAGAACGGAACATCGTACGAAACCTAAGTTACATACCACTACCGGACCCGACACGAACATTTTCATCAAAATCGGTCAACCGGAAGTAGTAGTTTATTCGTATAATTTTTCACTTTTTTGCGATTTTCTCAAAAACTAGTCCTACGATTTTTTTTTAAAATCAACTGGTTTACTACATTTTTTATGCTCTACAAGATAGGGTAGGCGCCATGTTTGCTGAAATTCTGCTTGAGGCTGTTTTTACGTAAAAACATTTTCTTTTTAAGATTGCGGCTTTAATATGCATTTTAGCGCAAAACGTTATATAATAAAAGTTGTAGAGAATGTAAAATTCTACAACTTTTATTTCAAACATTTTTTTGTATAACGCTTAGTTTAGCGGTAATTTGCGATTTTCTGTTTTTTTTCTCACGAAAACGTGAGAAAATCGATTTTTTTAATATTTTGGTCTTGGTATGCATTTTACGACAAAAGTGTATATAATTAAATTTATAGAAAATTAAAAGATCTACAACTTTTGTTTAGAGCATTTTTCTCTACAGAGCCTAGTTTAGCGTGAAAGCGTGATTTTCCGTATTTTTAAGCCAAACTGAGTTCGATTGTCATTTTGCGTCATTCACTCATGATTAAAATAAGGTTATGTTTTTGAGGTTAGTTTTTGTTTATTTCTAATATTTTATTAATAATGTTAGGTTTATTATTAATTATTTGCATTGGCAAGAGAAAGTTGTGTGAGTGTTTCACACCAGATTTTTTACTTTCTCTTGCCTATGTGAATATATAGGAAGGAAAGTATTGTTTTCATGTCGATTTTTCGAAATCGAGTTTTACCGGATCTATACGTTTTCAGACCCCCTGACCCAAAAAACAGGTTTTTAGCGATTGGTCTGTGTGTGTGAACAGAATATCTCAAGAACGGAACATCGTACGAAACCTAAGTTACATATCACTACCGGACCCGACACGAACATTTTCATCAAAATCGGTCAACCGGAAGTAGTAGTTTATTCGTGTAATTTTTCACTTTTTTGTGATTTTCTCAAAAACTGGTCCTACGATTTTTTTAAAAATCGCCTGGTTAATTTAATTTTTTATTCTCTACAGGATAGGGTAAGCGCCATGTTTGCTGAAATTCTTAGTGAGGCTGTTTTTACGTAAAAACGTTGTTTTTTTAGGATTACGGCTTTAATACGCATTTTAGCGTAAAAATTTATATAATAAAAGTTGTAGAGAATTTAAAATCCTACAACTTTTATTTCAAACATTTTTTTGTATAACGCTTAGTTTAGCAGTAATTAGCGATTTTCTGATTTTTTTTCTCACGAAAACGTGTGAAAAATCGATTTTTTAAAGATTTCGCCCTTAGCATTTTATGACAAAAGTGTATAATAAATTTTATAGAAAATTAAGAGATCTACAACTTTTATTTAGAGAATTTTTCTCTACAGAGCCTAGTTTAGCGTAAAAGTGTGATTTTCCGTTTTTTTTAAGCCAAACTGAGTTCGATTTTCATTTTGCGTCATTCACTCATGATTAAAATAAGGTTACGTTTTTGAGGTTAGTTTTTTGTTTAGGCATATTTCTAATATTTTATTAATAATGTTAGGTTTATTGTTAATTATTTGCATTGGCAAGAGAAAGTTGTGTGAGTGTTTCACACCAGATTTTTAGAGTTTTAATAACACCTTGGTCCGTAGGTTGTAGTTTCGATGTAGTATTTGGAGAGATAAAAACAAGCGTCACGTTTACTAACTTTTTTGAGACAGATGACGGATATACAGGGGAATTGTCCACAAAAAGAACAACTTTTCTCTTTTGCTTAGCCATGTTTTTAATGTCGTAAAAGTTTTACCCGTTTGAGAACTGTTCGTCCACATCATCGTATTTACATATTTTTGATCGTACATAATATACGAGTACTACTAGTACAAGAGTACCACACTACTCATACGTTGACCTCAATGGTCAACGTACTGTATTGTCACGTTGCCCTCTCTCAATGTTTCGGGTTGGCTAGTGTGTTATGGGAGGGCTACATGGAGTTCTATTTATATTTTCACTAAAATTAAGTTCAATAAATAGAATTTGTTTTCGATATATTGAAACATTTCTCCATTAAAATTTCACGGGACTCAGGAAATACTTCGATAAATAGAGAATTTCGATGAATAGAGGTCCGTCTGTATATAGGGAATGAAGGTATTGTTTTCATGCCGATTTTCCGAAATCGATTCTTCACACGTTTTCAAACGCCCTGAACAAAAAACATGTTTAGCGATTGGTCTGTATGTGTGTGAACAAATATCTCAAGAACGGAAAATCATACGAAGTTGAAATTTAGAACCTAAACTTAGGTACTACAAGGGAACTCGACATGAACATTTTCATGAAAATGAGTTAACCAAAAGTAGTATTTTATTCGTGCGGTTTTTCACTTTTTGGAGTTTTCTCATAAACGGCTCCTACGATGTTTTTAAAAATCATCTCATTTTCTACTTTTTTTTTGCTCTGCAGGATAGGGTTAGCGCCTTATATGCTGATATTCTTGGAAACCTGTGCTTTAGTGGTAAAAAATGGTTATTTTATGATTGCGGCCTTAATATGCGTTTTACAAAAAAAGTACAGTATACATAATCAAAGTTGTATTCAAAATTTTATTTCAAACATTTTTTTTCTGTTGTTGTTTAGGTCATCAGCCGAAAGGCTGGTTTGAACCTGTAGAGGTTTTACTAAGTAAAACGAGGAGTGAGGTGGTTTACCATTGCCTTCCTCACTGAGTGGAAAAGTACACTTATCAGCATGCCGGGCCCTCTGAAAAGCACATATTTTCCACTCTGCAAATGACACCTTCACTTCATTCACCACAGGGTCTGGCTGTATAGTGAAATTCATTACTTTCAGAGGAGATAACTCTGACTAGTGTCTTTTACACCTCTACCTCTTCTGTTCTTAAATTATTCAGTCATTTAATTGGCTGACCATGTGATAAGAAACAGAACTATTTATTTTAGCCCTGCAACTAACAGATTGAGTGCAAATAATTTGACACTCCACCTGTCTGTTATGGGCAATTTTTTTTTCTATAATGTTTAATTTATGGTAAGCCAATAACGTAATGTTTATATCATGGTCAGCCAATTATATGACTGAAGCATTTATGAGCAGAAGAGGTGTAAGAGGTTTAAAAAACCTTAGTCAGAGTTATCTCCTATGAGAGTAATGAATCTCCTTATACAGCCAGACACTGCGGTGAATGAAGTATAGGTGTCATTTGCAGTGTGAAAAGCAGATGGTTTTCAGAAGGCTCGACATGCAAATAAGCATGTCCACATAGTGAGGAAGGCAAGGTAAACCCTTCATTCCTCGTTTTTATTAGTAAAGCCTCTAGAGATTCAAACCAGCCTTTCGGCTGATGACCTAAACAACAACAACGTTTACGTTTAGTGCCCAAAAGTGATTTTTTGTATTTTTTCGTCAAATCCATTAAAAACATATTTTTTAAGACAGCCTTAGTATGTATTTTACGACAAAAACTTATAGTACAGAGTGTTTTGGTTAGTGTTACCGTCGCTTTCTGAGCTCATTGTACTAGTAAAAATAATGAAAAAATTTCACATAAACATAGGTCCAGAAACGCATTGTTAACGAGTTACGGCTAGCGAAATATTTCGCCAAGACTTTGGAAACCTGGAAGAAATGAAGATTTTTTTGGAATTCTAGGAAGGTAACCTAAGGAACGAATGAAGTTGTTTCTTATAGTTGTTGAGCTGTTGAATTAAATAAAACAGGTCCCAGAACTGCAACTCTCTTAGTTTCCAGGATGTTCTACGTCAAACTCAAAAAATAAGTCAAAAAACAAAATTTTTTACGTTTAACGTACAATAACTTTGTTAAATAGGTAATAAACACACAAAATTTTTAAACAAAACTTATAGAGAATTTAATTATGAGAAAATTGGTGTAAATAGTCATTAAGAATAATAGTTATTGAAATCAAATTTTATTGGAGCACTTACCGTATGAAAACGAAAAAATTTCAAGAAACAAATCCAGATTTTTAAAATATCAGTAAAATAACAAAAAAGAAAATAGTGTATTAAAATAGCGTTATACAAAGAAATGTTTGGAATAAAAGATGTAGATTTTTAAATGTCTAAAACTTTTTATTATATATATATACTTTTGCCCTAAAATGCTTATTAAGGCCGAAATCTTAAAAAAAACAAGCACAGCCTCCCAAAGAATTTTAGCAGACATGGCGACTACCCTATCTTGTAGAGCATAAATAATTTAGTAGAGACGATTTTTACAGAAATCGTAGCAGCCGTTTTTGAGAAAAACGCAAAAAAGTGAAAGCTTGCACGAATAAACTACTACTTCCGGTTGACCGATTTTGATGAAAATGTTCATGTCGGGTCCTCTAGTGGTACCTAACTTAAGTTTCAAGTTTTAACTTTTTACGAAGTTCCGTTCTTGAGATATTTTGTACACACGCGCGCGCGCGCGCACTCACACACACACACAGGGGGAGAAAGGGTGGAAGAGGGGGAGAGAGAGACCAATCGCTAAAAACATGTTTTTTGGGTTCAGGGGGTCTGAAAACGTATATATCCGGTGACAACTCGATTTCGAAAAATCTACTTGAAAACCTATATTATACTCATTCCTATTATATTCTTTTGCCTATATATTCATACAGGCAAGAAAAAGTAAAAAAATCCCACAACCGAATCGAACCCGTCAGGTCTGACATTTTTATTTATCATCATCTATCTTAGGTAGTTTTAAGAATATAGTTTTTTTATAGGTAACTCTGATCTAAGATGGAGTAGAGTATAAAGCCTTTAATTTGTGATTCAGCGGAATACGTTTTTGTCTTCTGTGGGTAGTTCCATGTCAGTCTCCTGCCTAGTGTAAAGCCTAAATACTTAACGGTTTATGTCGAGGTATTAGGGTAATATATTAAACAGGTGGACAAGTTTTCCGACCAAGTGTAAACGTAATAGGTGATTTTTTTTCATTCAATTTAATTTTCCATAGTTTACACCGGTGGGATATTAGGTTAAATTTTGCAAAATTTATGTAACAGTGTTGTAATCTTTACCTACGTAAACACGTAAATATAAATATAATATATGAACGCTTATTAAATAAACTAAGAAAGAAACAGCTGATTTTTCCTGCATGATAATCAAAAATCATCGCCAACAATACTTACCTAATAAGGTTAGTCGAGTCTGTTACTTTTTATTACTATTTTGATTGACATGGATATTAGGAAAACTGAAATTTAAGGAGGGATGTGTAATACACCATGATTTTGTTTGACCTAAATTTCTCAAACTTAAATTTGTAATATCATTTGTTTGCAAAACAACAAAAGTAACTGCTAAAGAAACATGAAATAATGTGATTCAAATTATTGCCTACTTTTAAATATCGCATATTAACAAAAGTGTTTCGGAACACGAAACGGAAAATCGGCTTTCATCTAAAGCAACAGGATAAAATATCCTGTAAGAGATTTATGTCAACGTTGTGAATTTGCTCTAAAAGAAAAATGTCTGGTGTAAGTATTGTTATTTTTTATTTCCATAACTAATGATACTTTTCGGAAAACCATCGTTATTTCAGTATTATGAAAATATGCCTTCAAAATATTAAAAAACATTCAATTTGGCAAGGTCCCGGGAGTGTTTTCCTCGCATAGGGCCAATTTTATATCATGTGAGTAGACTTTAGACGTTTTTGGAAGTTCTTTTTGTAGCTTACATTCTCAGCAATCACTCACAGTAGGCTTTTCTCCTTTCTTCTGTCCACCCGGTGTTCTGTTTTTGCTCTACATGGAAGCCTTTGAAGTCCGTAATTAGTTGTCTGAATTCGATCTTACACAACAAGGTGGAGAGTTCCTCGAATTGCACCGGCCATCTTTCCTCGTCTGTTCGCTTACTTTTCGCTGGTTTTTGGGTTTAATATTTCGCCAAAGTACTTGCCGCTATCAACTTTCCCAATTTTTACGTATTGTGTCTTCAAGTGACGCGGGGCTGTTTTGATGTTTATGTATTTAGTTTACTCGAAGGAAACCTGTAGTCCGGCTTTTTCTCCTTGTTCTTTTAATACGTTGGTTTGTTCTGTTGATATTTCCGTGTTCCTAGAAACGATTGCTAAGTCGTCTGCAAAATTAAAACTGTTTATATCGTTTTTTGATTCACCAATGTGTACCCTACTTAGTTAACAATCCTTTATCGGAAACCTTAGAAGTTTAAAAATAAATATATTTTTTTTAATTTTCACTTTCTCTTGCCCTGCATGAAGTATTGGTACAAATAGATAAAACCGTGTTTTTACCGATTGGTCCGAGTGACAAAATATCTCAAGAACGAAATATCGTACGAAGTTTAAACGTGGAATGTAAGATAGTCAATAGCTCATAGTGCCATAAGGAGACCTAGTACAAACATTTTCATTAAAATTAGTCTACCGGAATTTGTAGTTATTTGTACAATGTTCACTCTTTCAGTTTTCTCAAACGGCTCTTTTGATTTTGTTTAAAATCGCCTCATTTACTAAATTCTTAACTAAATTAAATGCTTTATAAGCACCATATACTACTAATAGTGCCATATTTTGATATGGTAAGTGCCATGTCTGCTGAAATTCTTGGGGGCTGTGCTGTCGTGGTAAAAAAAGTTTGTTTTTTTAAGACAGCGGGCTCCATTTCAAGGCAAAAGTGTATATAATTAAAGTAATAACTATAAAAACCTTTAACTTTTATTTCAATGGTTTTATTTTTACAACGCTAAATTTAGCGTCAATTAGTGATTTTCTGTATTTACTCAAAAAACCGGTAAAAATATGGGATTTTTTAGACAATTGTAAACATACAAGTATAGTTGTAGGAAATTGACAAAAGTATATAACTGTTATTTAAATATTTTTTTCTAAAGTTTTGACGTATTTTTAAATTCTACATAGTTTGTTTTTAATTTTACATCATTCACTCATGATTAATATTAGGTTTTGTTTTTAATTTTACATTGTTTACTAATAATTAAACATATGTTATATTTGCATTATTTACATTAACAAGAGAAGTCGTGTTTTTATCGTAACTAGTTTTAGACTAACTAACAATTTTATTCAATCTTAAACTACCTAACGATTACAATAATCAGAAAAATAAAACTCAATGGCTACTTTTATTTTGTAACATTAACAATTATTTTAAGATATAACTGAAGCTGTTCTTACTTTTAAAGATTAGTATTTCCTATTTCTATTGTTATTTCCTATATTAAATATACTCACGTGCAGATCTACAGCTACTCTTTCTTAAATATATACATATCATACATAATCACTTAAGAAACAGACAAATCGTATGGTTGATTAATGAAATTCATAAACAATATAAAAAATCTGGTGTGAAACTCACACAACTTTCTCTTGCCAATGCAAATAATGAACACTATAACCTAATATAAGTAATAAAACATTATAAATAAACAAAAAACTAAACTTTATTTATAGTGCCAAAAAACATAACTTTATTTTAATCATGAGTGAATGATGCAAAATTAAAACCAACCTTAGTTTGGCTTAATAATACGGAAAATCACTTTTTGACGCTAAACATTTCTCTGATAGATTTCTCTGTAGAGAAAAAATGTTTGGAATGAAAGTTTTATATCTTTTAATTTCCTATAAATTTGTTTATACACACAAATTTGTCGTTAAATGCATACTAAGGCCGAAATCTTAAAAAATCCATTTTTTACAGAATTTTCATGAAAAAAATATCACTAATTGCAGCTAAACCTAGCGTTATAAAAAGAAATGTTTGAAATAAAAGTTGTAGATTTTTAAATTGTCTACTACTTTTATTATATACTTTTGTTCTTAAATGCATATTTAGGCCGAAATCTTAAAAAAACTTTTTTTTCTACGAGAGCACAACCTCCCTAAGAATTTCAGCAGATATGGCGCCTTCCCTATCATGTAGAGCATAAAAAATGTGGTAAATAAGGTGATTGTAAAAAAAATCATAGGAGCAGTTTTTGAGAAAATCGCAAATTTGAAAAATTACGCAAATTAACTACTACACTTATGGTTGACCGATTTTGATGAAAATGTTCGTGTCGAGTTCTCTAGTAGTACCTAACTTAAGTTTCAAGTTTCAACTTTGTACAATCAAGAATTTCGTTCTAGAGAATTTTTTTCACAGAAACACACACACAAATCCCTAAAAACATGTTTTGGGTTCAGGGAGTCTGAAAACTCGAATATCCGGAGAAAACTCGATTTGGAAAAATCTACATAAAAACAATACTTTCCTTCCTATACATTCATATAGGCAAGAGAAAGTAAAAATATAAATTTAATAAACTGAAATAAAAGTAGGTATAGGGTACAAATTTTTATTTTCTAGCATAACATAGGCCTACTCTTTTTCTAAAATAAAATATTCCTTGTAAAACAATGCATAAGATTTTTTATAAGATAATTGTTACAAATTAAACTACTAATATAAGATTTCCTAAATGAAACAAATTCAAGGTTTTCTGGCGCTTCAGTCTTTCTCTTGACGTTTGAGTTGTTGAGGAGCGGCCCAGCATTCGTATGACGTAGAAGTCGGCCTTCGTGACTTCTTGCGAATCTTTTCTTTTCCTCATCCACTGTTTCGATGTTCAAATCCCGAAGGAGGTTATCATTTTGAATAAACTACTGAGCATCGACAATATTCCATAGCACTTTATTTTGGAATCTTTGTATTATTTTAATATTGCTGGATTTCGTACAGTTAAAGACCGAAATTCCAAATAGGTTTTAACACCTGTTTATAAATCGTTATTTTGTTAAAAGTTGACAGGACCGACTTCCTACCTATTAACTAGCATATTTAGGTAATTGGTTTTCAAAATGGGACATTTGAAAATTTATACAAGAAAACATTTTTTATAAAATGCCCTCCGCTATGATTGTATAAACCAATACAATAACGTTGTTTTATTTTTGATTTCAGTCGACTTTGAGTGATAGACTAAAAAACGTAGAAGACGAAATTAACGAAATAACTTCGCTTATGTCGCTTAACGACTCACCCTCAGCAGAAAGCGTGTGCAGAACATCCTCCGAAGCAAGTACGGATCGTACATCGGCGTCGGCTCATACAGCGTCTTCTAGATGTCATCAAAATCTCAGCGGAAGTCAGCTCAGACGTATTCACAGCAGAAACACATCTCGGAGTGATGTTAGGCTGGTAATGTGTAACCAAATATATGTGGTAAGAACCACTCGCGCTTCTACCTATAATAGAGAGCACAAGTATAGTCTTATGGGAGGACAGTAGGTCTATTATTCCACCCCTCGTCATGCCCTCCTGTCAATACTTAGCATTTGATTGGGTGTTCGTTAATATTAAGTCTAACAATTTACCGGGTGAATCCCGGGTATTTTCAATTTTACTACAGAGATGCTCAGCGGAACCTCTCTAATCAATTTAAATTCCCATATGTACAATTTTATTACAATATATTATAACATATATTTCAATATGTACAAAAGACTTATATTGTGCTCTTGAATTTAACATAGATTCTAATCGTGCACTAACACTGACACTACCCAAGCTCAAATGGTTTCTTCCTTTTCAGCCTTTGCACCAGATTATCTTTGTCAAGCAGCTGGATTGTTTCAACGTTGTCATGGCGGTAAAGCCTTTCTTCATGCTTCAGTGCGAACTTCTGGATTTCACTGGAAACGAAGCCCTCTCTGTGAAGGTTCTTGTTCCTGATGAACCAGGGTGCTTCAACGATGTTTCTCAGCACCCCGAGGTAGATTCAGTAGCGAGTATAAAACACCGAAAACACATACAAATAAAAACTAAGTCGTTCCAAACTGTAACATCTCCACAGAAAAAATGGCGAACAAGGTTCGTGTCCTCTACGTGCAGGCGAGCGCTGTGAGCCCTGGTGGTGAACCAAACAAATATTTTCCAACTCGAAAACTCAAGTTTGTGACGAACTTGGTTCGTTAACCTTCAAACACAGGCAAAATAAGGACGAACCAAGATTCCATGAGTATAAAACTGTACTCAGTATTTTCCACTAACTTAAAATTAATTCTATATTTACAGCAATAGCTGATCACTAGATGACAATTTATAAGCACTTGTATTGCATAATTTACAGGGGGACAGTTTCCAGTCTTTCAGATCCTCAAGTAATAGTACAGCCCAAAGCGATGGAACAAATACAATCAATAGTAATCTAACAAATAACGGAAGTGGTAAAGATAAGGACATTTCTTTACCACCAAAAATATCACCCAGTAATCTACCGTCTCTGGCTGGAGACGATATTACAACACCACATTTTGACACATTGGGGACTTACCTCAACTGCTACACCCCTACATCTAAAGGTAATTTAAACATCTCTGTCAATTTTAAATAATACTGTAACACATAATAATATATATTTTATTGCATCACTAAAATATACAGCACAATAAAAATCAACACAGATGGCTTACTATTCTCAAAACTTAAATAAATTAATACAACGCTATAATAATAATAATAATAATAATAATAATAATAATAATAATAATAATAATAATAATAATAATAATAAAAATAAAAATAATAATAACTTAATAAAGTGGCAAAATTAGATATCCTTAAGGTTTAGAATACCAGATTAGGGATTCATTATTAGGTTTGACATAACGCGTATACTGAATTTTCAAATTAGGCTATGTAAAAAGACAAAGAAAAAGACAAATCAGTGAATAAGGCCAAACATTAGAATAAAAATAAGGTGTGAAACACTCATACGATTTTCTCTTGCCAACGTAAATAATGAAAAATAGAACCTTTGTTTAATCATGTGTACTCGATCTACTAGTTTCAGGGCTACAAAAATAGCTGTTTCTTATCACATGGTCAGCCAATTATATAATTAAAGCATTTAAGAACAGAAAAATATGAAGTGTAAAAGACACTTTACAGAGGTTATCTTCTCTGAGAGAAATGAATTTCATTATAAAGCCAAACCCTGTAGTGAATGAAGTGAAGGTGTCATTTACAGGGTGGAAAGTAGATGCTTTTCAAAGGGCTTGGCATGCTGATAAGCATACTCAATGAGGAAGGCAATCGTAAACCACCTCACTCCTCGTTTTACAAAGTAAAGCCTCTTGAGGTTCAAACCAGTCTTTCAGCTAATGACCTTAACAGCAATAACATAATTTAATCATCAGTGAATTACACTAAATGAAAATCAACATCTGGTTCGACTTTAAAATACGGAAAATCACTAATCACTAGTGCTAAACTAAGCGTGTAGAAATCTTGCTAGAATTAAAGTTGTAGAGTTTAAAAAAAATTTGCTATTTAATTACATTCACGTATGTCGTAAAATGTATAGTAAGGCCGCAATTTTCAAAAATCCCATTTTTTACCAATTTTGATAAGTAAAATACAGAAAATTACTAATTAATTAATGCTAAACTAAGCGTCGCGCCGTAGAAAAATATTTGAAAAAAGTTGTAGATACAACTTTAATTACATAAGACTTTTGCCCTAGGATTAATATTAAGACTACAATATTAAAGAAATTTTACCACGAAAACACAGACCCTCCAAGAATTAAAACAGACATGACGCTTACATTATCTTGTAGAGCATAAAAAATCCAGTAAACAAGCCGTTTTTTTAGAAAATTGCATAAAAGTTAAAAGTGCACGAATAAACACTATTTCCGGTTGACCGATTTTAATGAAAATATTTGTGTCGGATCCTGTAGTAGTAGTAGCCTACCTAATTTCAAGTACTTAATTTCAATGTCGTGCGCTATTCCATTCTTGAGGTATTTTGTTTACACACACACACACAAACAAACCGATCGCTAAAAACATGTTTTGGGTTCAGGAAAGCCTGAAAACGTGTACATACGGTGAAAACTCGGTTTTGAAAAATCGACATGAAACAATACTTTCCTTCCCTATACTTATTCATATAGGGAAAGTAAAAAAATTCACGTAGAAAGTAAAAAACATTTTTTACCGCGAGAGCGCAACCTTCACAAAAATTTCAGCAGATATGGCGCTTACCCTATCTTGTAGTTGTAGAGAATACAAATTTAGGCGTTTTTTAAAACAACTGTAGGAACCGTCATTGAGGACATTGACTAAATTGAAAGTAACGAAACAGTGAAAATGGCCCTTCATAGTGTTGAACTTATGAAACCGTGTATTTCCAGTAAACTTAATTCCAAAATATCGACATGAAAACATAACTTTTCTTACCGATATTTCATATAGGGCAAGAGAGAACAATAAGTATGTTAATGATTTATTGTTTTGTTTGTTTTTAGGTAATCAAACAATTCTTGCAAAGCTGAATGGGATACAAAGCGAGGGTGCTAAACCTGCTTCAGCACCAAGCAGCACTTACAGCTTGGATCCACCGACTAAGAATTATAAAGAACTGTTGAAGGTTCGTTCAAAGAAATTGGTGCAGTAATCGTTTGCTACTTGTGGTTACTTTTCCGACTGTAAAATTATAAAAACATTTTGTAACATGGTATTGTTTTACCAGTCTTCATTCAACGCAGTACTCACTAAAGCGGTAGTAGGTAAATACAGGTGGAGACGTAAAGCATTACGATTCAGTTATGGAAGAACGATTTAACATAAAAAATTGAAACAAAATATTATTCCCCTCTAAATCATACCCAAGGATCCATTACAAATAAAACTCTTCCCGTTCAAATACAGAGTGTACCCTAAACGGATGCCTGAGTTCCAATCTCAATATTTTCAAATATTCTACAGTACATCATTTTTAACGTATTTAAATTTTCAACATTTTGGTGAAAACAGATTTCAAAAATATTAACGCATTCCAAAATAGTGACCATAAACGTAATTGGTATGGTCACTTACGGAACACTCTGTATAGGCTTATGATAAAATTAAATTCGTATAATAAATACCTTGTCAAGATTTGGTACTTTCGAACAATATGTCACAAGACCATATTCAAATTTCCAAATTTGAACAAATTAAAGAAAATTGACGTAATCCAAAATTTTCAAAGGGGGGGGTATGTAGGGTTGTAAGTCATTTGGAAGCTAAGATGTAAAATTTTTAATTTAGCTTTTTAGTAACATCTTGTAAATTAGTAATTTAATTGACTCAAAGTTGGTTGTTCCCAAAGTTGGTAGTTCCTCAAAGTTCAAGTTCCTCAAACCAGTTTCGTTTTAGCAACAGCTTGTAAATTAGTTACTTATTTTCAAGAGAGGTTACCGTTTATTTAATTTGTGTTTTGTTCTCTTAAAAGGAGCTAGAGAATGAGAAGTCGAAAAGGATCACAGCTGACAGAAGTTTAGAAGAATGCAAAAGTGAGCTGCGTAAATATAAACAAGAAGCCATGAGGAGCAAAGAATTATACACAAAATATTGTGAACTGAATGAGGTATGTCAGATTTTAAATAAAAGTTTATTTCATATATGTTTGAGATGTTACTTTATTCAGACTGATGCTTTTATAATCTTTTTATTCATTTCAAATTATAATTTTGCATGTTGTCTCCTTCAAAATAATTGCCTTGGGAAGCCAGACAACAACGGAGACAGTTTTTCTACTCATCATAGCAGTGCTGGAAACGAATACTGAAATTGGTTGGTTACAGAAATCCACAGCACCGTGCTGCTAAATGATAGAGGGGTAAGCGTTGTTTTCTGTTAGGTTCCGGGTTATGATGGACTTTCAAGAAATGAGGCCGCTGATCTAGCCACTAAGGAGGCCGCACGCCAATTGGCTTTCACACAATATCTGACTGTCGGATTTTGTGGGTCTGGTAAAACGGGTCATCACGGATTCTTGGAAGGTGGAACAGACTACCCTATAACCGACTCACCGTTGGGCAGTTCGGGGCGAATGGATGAAGCTTTCTTTCTTCATCTACCATCCTTCTCACCGTCTGAATTATCAGGAATTGCCAAACGGTCAGACGTAAAACAAACAAAAAAATAACTCGTTTGGAATGTTACGGGCAGTTGTGCTGTTGGGTGGTATTTCATTCTCGACCCAATGCCGAATAAAGGTTTTCAACTTGGATGTCGGAGGATTGTGGTAACAGTAAGACCGTTGTTATTTGTCCGGAATTGTCAAATTTATGGAATTTTTGTCGAGTTATTAATATTTGGTTCTTGTGGTGAGGGCCCTAAGAGAGCCACATGACTTTGTTAAGGTGTTTCTGTCAATTTATGTGAGCCCATTTTTGATAGGCAGACACCACATTGGTAGAATTATTACTAAATGCTTGATATTTTTAAGGTCTATTATTTTAGGAAAAAATTGTAATATGTAGTTTGTTATCATTTTTCTGATCTGTTTGATTAAAATGAATATCTCTAATCTTTTAGCAACTGGAAAAGGAGAATTTAAAGCAATCAGAGTTATTACTGTCAATGGAAAAAAGAAATGGCGGCTCTGATGTGGATATTGAACTGACAAAACAGAAATGTGAAACCATATTAAAGGTAAGAATTCTACTCATAAATTTACCATTGGAAATTTTTTATAGGGCATAATAAAAAAATGGGGTAATCTGAGACAAAACTAAGGTAACCGATGTCATGAAACTTATCGCGGATGTCAATTGGTAGTAGAGATGATTTGGTCATGAACCGAGACTGAGCAGTGAAACAAATAAACAGATGGAGTATCTCATGAAACCAAGAGACGTTTTGGTGGACCACAGATGTCTAGGATTGGGGGGATAAGAACGGCTACAACCGGGAAACATGGAAGAAATTGGAAGGGGCTTTTATTGAAAATTGGATGGATAAGGGGTAAAGACACTTCTTCTTTAGGCACCTTCACTTTTCAGAGGTCGGCGATCATATCAGAAATTCTTACTTTTGACAGTTTTTTGTGTATTACGTCCGGCTGTTTTGCAATTACTGCTGATGCAGACGATGATAATGGTGATAGATGAAGGTAAGTGATAAAAAAATGGCAGACCTGATTGGGAAAGTTAAAGTTAAACGAAAATTAAAAACCTACACCTTCTATTTCAAACACTTTTCTAAAAAGTTTAGTTTAATGTCAATTAGTGATTTCTGTATTTCGCTCATTAAAATCTGTGAAAAATTAAGACTTTTTAAGATTACGTCCTTAGTATGCATTTTACGACAAAAGTGTATATAATCAAAGTTCTAGAATATTAAAAAACCTACAACTTTTATTTTAAGCATTTCATCTTCAGAAGAGAAAGTCGTGCGTGTGTTCACACCAGATTTTATTTTTTGTTTTTATGTACAGGTATATAACCTTCTTGGTAGTTTAATTAGTATTTAAGTAATTAACATGTATATTTTGTAATTACTAACACACTAATAGATTACCGTAATAGTTGCAATATTATAAAATAAACTTAAGAATCACTCAATTTGTTGTACCTTTGAACATGGGAAACCGTAGTTGGATAGATTATTTTCCCACCACGAGTTAATGTAAATAGTTAGGCCTATAAATTTTTAAGTTTTAACTAAGGAAATTAACTTTGTAATTTAATGGTTTTTTTATGTAATGAGAAAATAAATAAATAAATAAATAAATGAAGACAAAGCTTATTAGCATCGGACTATAGCAACTTCATCAGTTTTATCTGCTTTGGTGTAGTTAGCTATATGATTTTTTTCTAAAATTTCTCTGTGTGGTCTCATATTTGTCTCGTTTATTCAACGCTGCAGGATCTCCAATCAGAACAAGAAAGATCATGGTGCCAAGAACGAGAGTTGCAAAGGATGAAAGAGTGTATGGAACAATCACAATTAAAAATTCAAGAGCTAATGGGTGCCAGAACAATGGCTGTTGAATTGGCGCATGATCTGCAGAAGAAACATCATAAGTATGTGTCTGAACATCAGCAAGAGTTGCAACAACTGAAGGTAACTCCAACTTTTTTACTTTCTCTTACTCCTAAAGTTAAAGAAATTAATGTTTCATGACGATTTTTTTACTGGAAGTAGACTTTTCAGTACCCCCTAAACCCAAAAAAAACATGTTTTTAGAGATTGTTCTGTGTGCAAGTGTGTGTGTGTGTGCGCGCGCGCGCGTGTGTGTGTGTGTGTATGGGTGCGTGTGTATGAAAAAAATTTAAGAATGGAATAGCATAAGAATTTTAAACTTTGAACTAATTTACTACGGAATTGATTTGACGAACATTTTCATCAAAATTGGTCAACTGGAAGTAGTAGTTTGATCGTGCAATTTTTCAGTCTATTTGTGCAGTTTTTTAAAGATTGCGGTCTTAATATACATTTAAGTTCAAACATGTATTATTATTATTTTTTTTATTATTATTATTAAATAGGTAGGAAATTTAAAAAATCTACAACTTTTATTTTTCAAACATTCTTTTCTGCAACCCTTAGTTTTGCATCAATTAGTGATTTTCTGTATTTTGCTGATCAAAATCGGTAAAAGAAGTGGGATTCCTTAAGATTGCGGCCTTAGTGTGCATTTAACGACAAAATTATAGGTCATAATCAAAGTTAAAGAATATTTAAAAAGCCTACAACTTTTATTTCAAGTATTTTCTTCTACATAGCTTAGTTTAATGTCAATTAATGATTTACCGTATTCCTAAGTCCTATAAAGGTTAAGTTTTACTTTCTCTTGCCTATATGAATCTATAGAAAGAAAAGCATTGTTTTCATGTCGATTTTTCGAAATCGAGTTTTCACCGGATCTACACGTTTTCAGACCCCTTTAACCCAAAAAACATGTTTTTAGCGATTAATCTGTGTGTGTGGGCGCGCGCGCGCGTGTGTGTGTGTGGACAAAATATCTCAAGAACGGAACATCGTACAAAGTTGAAACTTAAAAATTAAGTTAGATACTACTAGAGAACCGAACACAAAGATTTTCATTAAAATCGGCCAACCGGAAGTAGTAGCTTATTCGTGTCATTTTTCACTTTCATGCGATTTTCTCAAAAACGGCTCCTACGATTTTTTAAAAATCGCCTCATTTTACTATATTTTTTATACTCTACAAGATAAAGTAGGCGCCATCTCTGCTGAAATTCTTGGGGAGGCTGTGCTCTCGTAGAAAAAAAACGTTTATTTTAATATTTCGGCCTTAATATGAATTTTAGGACGAAAGTATATTAAAAAAGTTGTAGACAATTTAAAAATCTACAACTTTTATCAAACATTTTTTGAGTATAACGCTTTGTTTAGCGGTAATTAGTGATTTTCTGCTTTTTTTCATGAAAATCATTTTTGTAAATTTTCAGCCTTAGTATGCATTTTACGAAAAAAGTGCAAGAATCAAATTGAAAGTAAATTAAAAGATAAACAACTTTTATTTGAAGCATTTTTTCTACAGAGCCTAGTTTAGCGTCAAAAAGTAATTTTTCGTATTATTAAGCCATAGTGAAATTGATTTTCATTTTGCATCATTCACTCATGATTAAAATGAGGTTATGTTTTTTGAGACTCATTTTTTTGTATCTAATGTTTTATTACTAATATTAGGTTAAATTGTTCATTATTTGTATTGGCAAGAGAAAGTCGTGTAAGCGTTTCACACTAGATTTTTCTTTTTAAGTTACTCTATTAACACTGTGTCATCTGGTTAAAATGTTGACAGAACAAGAATGCAGAACTAGAAAAATTACAAGATGAAATTATACGTGAACGTAACACTTTTCTTCAGCAGCTTCACAATATGGAAGACATTTCAAGAAATGCTGAACAACTTGAATCGCAAATAGACATGTACAAAAAGAGCTTATCCGAGGCTGAAAGTACTATACTGGAATTTTCCAGGTAAATCTAATTAAAATTATACAGTATTATTTAGAGTGGGAGAGTGAAATGAAAACACAAAATCAAATGTAATTTTTTTGGATAAAATATGTAGTAAAGAAATAAAAATTGATCTAACACTTCACTTGGATGAGCAAATAGATTGCTTATATTAAAATCTAAGGAAACATATCTATATACTTTTTTAAAAGCCTTGATAATTTTAGATTTAAAAACATTAAACATGGTTTTCTACTCAATGGTTGTTCAGCCAGTGCTTTCCTACGGCATTGTTGCTTGGGGAGGAGCAAAAAACACAATGCTAAAATTAAAATTTTTAAGTATGGTCACATTCCCACCGGGGCAACTGGATTCCGGGCTAAATCTTTCACCAGTCGTATCTCGCTAACGAAGCAAGAACTCCAGAAACATGTGTTATAGTAATTTTTGTGTATGTGTGTGAAATATTTCAAGAAAGGAATATCGAACGAAATTGAAACTTAATTTAGGTACCACTAGGGAATTAACAAAAACATTTTCATGAAAATCTATCCAACACAATAACACAATAAACGGAAACAATTATTATGTGGCTAACCTTAACACCAAATTGTTTGAACAAAAACCTACTTAAGCAAGGAGAAAATGCATCAAAGAATTACCCCAATTTTTGAAATTTTCTTATAATTTGCACTTTTTAAAAATAAATCTGAAAAATTACTTGATTGGTGAAACTTTTTGTAATGTACAAGAATTTCTTTCTAAATAATATTATATAAGAAGCGAATTCTAAGAAAACTGTGTACTAGTGTGTAAATAAGTAAGCTGTAGTAGAAGATCAACGTGTAATTGAAATATCTATGTATTTATTCAGGTGTTATGTTTAACACCTTGTGTATTAACTTCTTGACATTCCTATACTTAGCCGGGACCCTCCTGAACGCAATTAAAAAAGTTTATTCATGCCATCTTTCACTTATATATAATTTTTCTCCTACGATTTTTTAAAAATAACCTCATTTACTACATTTCAATGCTCTACAATAGGATAAGCGTCCATGGCTGCTGAAATTCTTTGGAGGCTGAGATCTTGTGGTGAACATGCATTTTTTTGTATTGTGTCCTTAATATGCATTTAAGGAAAAAAGAATACAGGTAATAAAAGTTTTAGAAAATTAAAAACCCTACATGTTCAACTACGACTCCATTTTATGTTTCAAACATTTTTTTCTACAACGCTTAGTTAAGCGCAAATCTGTGATTTTCTGCATTTTGCTCATCAAAAGGTTGCGGCATTAGTATGCATTTTACAGCTGAAGTCTTTAATAAAGTTATAGAAAATTTAAAAAACCTGCAACTTTTATTTCAAACATTTTTTTCTAGTAGTCTGAATTAGCGTCAATAAATGATTTTTCGTATTTTTAAATTGAAAACAGAGGTTGATTTTTCATTTAGCGTCACTTTCCATTATTTACAATATTAAGAGAAAGTCGTGCAAGTGTTTCACATCAGATTTTAGCTATGTAGTTACACTATGTATATTGTCCATTAGTCACATTGTTGTTTTTGTTTTGTAGAAACCCAGAAAACGTACCTCAAGTTAAAAACATGTTAGATGCTCAAGAACAGACCTTCAAAGCGGCATTGACGGAGAAGGCTACCACTGAAATGGCTTTACTAGCAAAATATACAACGCTTGAAGTTGAATTACAAATAATTCAGGAAGATTACAATAAGAAGTAATTATATAAAAAATACAGTTCATTAGACCCATAAATTAGAGTATAAGTCAAGTTTCCATGCCGATTTTTCGAACATGCATGCACGTGCACGCGCGTGTATGTGTGAACAATATAACTCAAGAACGATAAATCGTACGAAATTGGAAACCGAAAATCAAGTTAGGTACCATGATGGTAACTATCCGATACGAACATTTTCATCAAAATCGGCCAACAAGAATTAGTAGTTAGCTTTTTTACGTTGGAAGAGAGGAAACCATCGTGGCCCTGACTTCCCGAACAGCCGGGGTGTGGGACTTTAACGCCCAACCAAAACCTCATCTTGTGAATCACATCCACAACACTTTCGCCCAACCACTGCTTCACATTATAGTGTTCAGTGCCCATAACAGGCAGATGGATAGTTAAATTATTTGCACTCGACCTGCTAGTTCCAGGGCTACGAAAAATAGTTCTGTTTCTAATCACATGGTCAGCCAATTATATCTAAAGCACTAAGAACAGAAGAGATAGAGGTGTAAGAGATACTAGTCAGAATTATCTCCTCTGAGAATAATGAATTTCATCATTATACAGCCAGACCCTGTGGTGAATGAAGTGAAGGTGTCATTGGCAGAGTGTAAAGTAGATGATTTTCAAAGGGTCTAGCTTGCTGATAAGCATACTTTTCCACTCAGTGAAGAAAGGAATAGTAAACCATCTCACTTCTCGTTTTACTTAAAAACCTCTAGAGGTTCAAACTAGCCTTTCGGCTGACGTAATATCAACCGTGGTGTAAAACCTCTCCCGAAATGTTATAATTGTGTAATTTTAATTGTTATGATTAGCTTACGATGTGGTAAAGCCACGATGAGGCAAAGTTCTTGCTCATTCTTCGACCGTTTCCGGTGGTTTTTAATATTAGATAAAAAATAAACTAAGAAACCACTACTAAACGGTGGATATACGCTACAATATTTAACAAATTAAACGTAGGATATAAGAAAAATACATACTGGGTGTCCCAAAAGTCCGAGTACAGCAAAATATTTCGAATGTAAGGGAAATTTTAAGATATATATGCAAATGTGAACCTCGAATACAAAATACTATTTTATGATGAATCAAACGATTTTCTTCACCATCTTGAATGTAACTATTTTTTAAATGGAAGGTGGTCATGTGACACATAATTTCAAGATAATTTGAATGGCGAAAACCGCACATCGATATCTTATACGATTTGGAAGATATCGCTTTTCTTTACATTTCAGCAACACCTTATTAATACCTACATTTATATATAACTAGCGGGTCCCGCGTGGCTTCGCCCACGCAAACGTAAATAAAGAATCGGCTGTTTAAGTATACTCTGTATTTTTTATGGGAAGGTATTTTTGCGAATTCTACCATTTAAAATAAAAATTTTGCAAAATCCTTTCTTAGCGACAGCTTTCCTTTCTTAGAAAACTTAAGTTGATCTATAAATCAGGACATCTCTTTTTATATAATAGATAGCGACCCGTCGTGGCTTCACCCATGCAACTTTAAGTCTATGATTCTGTATTTTAATTTGCTAATAACTTAAGTCACAAATATAATTTTTTTTTTGGAATTACGTATAAAGAACAATTCACACACATCAGTCACGTCACCGTTCCGAAAAGGAACCGGCACGGCCACTCGAAATCAAAAATGATGACAGTATTCACACACGTACGTCAGTTTTCCTTCCGTCAAACTCCATTGTCATTTTACATAGAGACAAACTCGTCCGTAAAAAACAAAATATCGTCGAGAAAAAATATCGTTTTGACGGCGACAAGACTGACGCGCCGAATTCGGGACGGTGCCGATGCTCAGTGTAGACAATGTCATTAATTTTCAAGAAAAAATATTTTTCTGTGACTGACAGTTCTCGGAATGACGGAACTAAGACGTCGCGTGGACGGATGTGTGTGAATCGACCCTTATGGTGAAAAAATGAAAAAGATAAGGATTATAATAGTATACTGCCTGAATTTACATAAATACCTGTTGTTTTATTTTAATTTAAGTTAGATTTAAGAAAATAACTTTACCGTATGCATTTTACTGCATTGGTTGAGATACATTTTTTAAAATTAAATTTTAATTGTTCGGTTGCAAAAATCATTTTTACAATTGTCAGTCAAATACATTATGTGATCTAAGCAATGAGATTCGTATCTTGGCATAATAAGTAATAATATTATAAAGCATAAAAAACATATCACTTATTATACTAATTACATTAATTCTGGTTAAAATCTAGTGTTAGGTCAAAAGATCAAACACTACGTACAGTACAACATCCGGTGTGACAAAAGTAAAACATAGATTAAAATCGTTGTTAAAGTCAATTCAACTTCTGGGAAAATAGCTATAGTTTTGTAATTCATCTACTATTTACGTACGATAAGAATGCGATTAAGAATAAAAGGCGAGTTTTAACATCCGGTGTAGGCCGACTGTTACTGTTTTAAACGAATCTTATATATAATATAGGCTACCTATGCGTATTTCTTATGGGACGAAATTTTTGCGATGTCTACTCTTTAAAATCAAAATTTTGCAAAATCCTGTAATAGGATTTTACATAAAAAAATTTGCAATCAAATTTATTTAATCAATAAAACGGAAATAATTGAAAATTTTTATAAAAAGCCCGTTCAAATCATTTAATTCTGAATATGTAAATTTGTAATTTTTTGTTTTGGTGGTTAGGTCTACTATTCGTAATAAAATTGATGATTAATCAATAAAATGTAAATTTTAATTTGTAATTTTTGTAAAGAGAAAAAGAGGCTACGACGTGCCGCAAGCCTAGAGATGCAGTACCGGTATGCTATGGAATATGCCTATGGAGGGGGTAATTGTGTGTCGGACGGAGAACCAGCCACTTCATAAGCGTTGCGCTTCACGTTGATCCCTCATCCTCGCATCAGTGGGGGGGGGGGAATTTTTGCTATTTCTTCCCTTTAAAATCAAATTTTTGCAAAATCCTTTCTTAGTGCGCGCTTACACAACATAAGAAAGCTAACTTCCAAATTTCAAGTCTAGCGTCAGTAGTTTCGGCTGTGCTTTGATCTATAAATGAATCACCCAGGACATGGTGGTCCTTTTATATAATAGATTAGCAAACCCCGCTCGCTTCGCTTCATAGCAGCTAATGTAGGCCTCATTCAATTATTTTAAATCCTCTCTATACACAATATTTTGTGGTTTTGTAGCCCTGTGGCAGCAAATAAATTATTTTTCTGCACTTCCAGCTCTAAAAGGTCCGACATATAGTCGTCCATGAGTGAAGGAAGCACTCTTGTCTCAAATCGATGCCCACCGTTTTAAATGTTAGTCCCCGAGATTTAACAGAATTGAATAGAATGCATAGAAGAATACCGATGGAAAAGAAACAGTTTATATGTGGCTGAGATAAGAGACAGTAATACGTGGGTGCAGTACGCAGAGTAACTGGAAATGTATGACTCATTCACTTCCTGTCGAATGAAAACAAATGTATGAGAAATACAGTACAAAAATAAACATTTTGAATAATTCCGAATTTTTAATGTTTTCGAAATCTAATGTTATTCTTCACGTTTTTCTATGAAATATAAAAGTTGAATTGTGTTTCTAGCCCAAAAAATACACCACCCAGAGGACTTAGAAAAAATAAATGTGCTATACACCCGATGGACTAAAACATGCGACATTGTCACAGTTTAAGTGGCTTAACTCACTTAATAAAGTTACTTAAAGTTGCGAAATAGCGTATATTGATCAGGAAGCTCTAAGCTATGCAACAACGAAAGACTTTTCAAAATCAGTTCAGTAGTTTCTGAGATTACCTCATACAAACAAACAAACAAACAAACAGACGTTTCTTCTTTATTATTTTAGTATAGATATAAAACTACTTTACCAACCATAACACAGATGTTTACTAACAAAAAAACAATCTTAAAACAAAAGAAACAATCAAATACACAATAATCAACTTATCCGGCATTGCAACAGTTATAATCCTTAAATGAAATTAAGGATATAAGTTAAAAAAAGATGAAAAAGTTAAAAAGATGTCATGAGAACGAAACCATATGAAATACGATGTGCGGTTTTCGCCGTTCAATTTATCTTGAAATTTTGCATTAAAATCATGTGTTGCATGATCACGTTCCAATTAAACAAATAGTTACATTCAAGATGACAAATTTTTTTGATTAATCAAAAATTAGTATTTTGTATTTGAGCGAAGTTTACATTTGCAGATATCTTGAAATTTCCATTATATTCCAAATATTTTGTACTAGGACTTTTCCCTTTTGTTGGAAACACGGGTGTCCAACGTAAACACGGTTCACTGTAATTAGTAAACTGGTAAATATTGTATTATTGTTTATGGATTGTTTTAACAATATTTGAGAGGCTTTTTAGGGTGAGCGAATTGGAGCAAGAACATAAGAAAACGGTTGAAGAACTGAACAAGAAGTTGGAAGAACAAACATATGAGATATCAAAACTAAAATTGCTCACCGAGGAACTAACAGAAATATCCAATCAATACAAAGCGCGGTATGTGTAATCTTTGTTACCTTTTAGTTTTGATTTGCATTATTATACGTGTGACGTTCAGTTTATGCAGAATAGCATGGGAGTAAGTCACCTGGGAGGACGAATGCAGGGAGAATAAAACTGAAATTGCGGTGAAAAATTTCCCTTTTAATAATGTTAAATTTAAACATTTTTATTCTGTAATGTTGAGTTTGCAATAAATCAATTGATCCTCAACTGCCGCTTCGTTGTTCAAAACGGACTATTTTTGTTTTTTACTCTCTTGCCTATGTGAATATAATAATAAGGAAAGTATTGTTTTCATGTCGATTTTTCGAAATTGAGTTTTCACTGGATATACTCGTTTTCAGACACCCCTGAATCCAAAAAAATGTTTTTAGGGATTGGCATGTGTGTGCATGCGCGCGCGCGCGTGTGTGTGAGACCAAAATATCTCAAGAACGGAACATTGTACGAAGTTGAAATTTAAAACTGAAGTTAGGTACCACTTCAGGACCCGACACAAACATTTATCAAAATCGGTCAACCGGAAGTAGTAGTTTATTCATGTCGTTTTCCACTTTTTTGCGGTTATCTCAAAACGGCTGCTACGATATTTTAAAAATTGCCTCATTTGTTTTATCCCTAATGTGTGTACGTTGCAATCTGTTCAATTCAGAACAATAAGCAACCCCATGACCCAATTAGATGAGGATGATATATGTATGACGTATGAATGAGGTGTAGTCTTATACAGACTCAGGTCGACCATTCCTGAGAGAGT
The DNA here is from genome assembly GCA_035578175.1 of Catonia carolina. Classification (NCBI taxonomy): domain Eukaryota; kingdom Metazoa; phylum Arthropoda; class Insecta; order Hemiptera; family Achilidae; genus Catonia; species Catonia carolina. The sequence continues at coordinate 27,948,771 of JAQMRL010000012.1, forward strand.
ATGTTGAAAAGTTGAACCCCAACCATCAAAGTACACTGGTAACCACAGTCTAGCATTCAAATCCGTATAAAAGTAACTACCTTTACTACGATTTGAACCAGGAACCTTCGTCTCCGAAAATCAGCTGTTACACAGCTGATTTTGGCGACGACTTTACCTTTAGACCAAACCGGTGGGTTGTCGCCTCATTTAATACACTTTTTTAGCTCTACAAGGTAGGCTAGGTGCCATGTCTGCTGCAATTCTTGGGGAGGCTGTTCTTTCGTAGAAATTTTTTTTTAAGATTACGGTCTTAATATGCATTTTAGCGCAAAAATTAAAAATTTAAGCTAAAGTTTTAAGCCAGACTAAGGTTGGTTTTTGATTTTTGCATCATTCACTCATGATTAAAATAAGGTTGTTTTTTGAGGTTAGTTTTTTGTTTATTTCTAATATTTTATTACTGATGTTAGATTATATTGTTCATTATTTACATTGGCAAGAGAATGTTGTTGGAGTGTTTTACACCAAATATTTTACAAAAGTATTATTGCCTTTGTGATGTTTGCCTGGGAATTTACCTGTACAAAATGGAACAATTTAAAAAGAAATTAGGGGACGATTAGGTGGATTAGTTATTGTTTAATTAGTGATTTTCCGTATTTTTAAGTTCTACAGAAGTTGATTTTCATTTAGCGATTCAGTCATGATTAAAATTAGGTTTTTACTTTCTCTTGCTGTACATGAATAGATAAGAAAGGAAAGTATTGCTTCCATGTTGATTTTCCGAAATCGAGTTTTCACCGAAAATACACGTTTTCAGGCCACCTGAATAAAATCTTTTTTAGCGATCGGTGTGTGTGTGTACAAAATATCTCAAGAACGAATTATCATACGAAATTGAAACTTGAAACTAGGTACCTAGTTAATATTTTCATAAAAATCCGTTAACGGTAAAAAGTAGTTTGAGCGATTATTCACTTTTTTTGCAGTTTTTTTGTAAACTGCTCTTACGAAATAATTTAATTTACTACGTGTTTTATGATCTACTAGATAATGTAAGCACCATATCTGCTGAAATTCTTTGGGGGTGGCTGTGCTCTCATGGTAAAAAATATTGTTATAGAAAATAAAAAACTCTACCTCTTTTATTTTTAGCATTTTTTCTACTTTGTCCGACTGTTCTGCAGTTACTGCTAATGCAGATGGTGAAGGATGAAATTATTTTTTGTAATGTATGAAAATATGCCGAGCCTGAATGGGATTCGAACCCAAGACCGCATGATGAGAGGCAAGCACGTTACCAACTGCGCCAATGCGGCCGGAATTTTTTTCTACTAAACCTAGTTTAATGTCAATTAGTGTTTTTTTTTAATTTAGTGCTACAGAGGTTGATTTTCATTTTGCGTAATTCACTCATGATTATAATTGGTTATGTTTACAATTTTAAATTGTTTACTAATGATTAAACATTTGATTAACATTAAAATTGTTTTATTATTTACAGAATTTCTGAATTATCTGATGTGAATAAACATCAAGAAGTGTTGATTAAATGCCAGAACGAAGCGATTAGCAGTAAAGAAGAACGTGTTAGATTAACAAATCAGGAAGCTGATTTGAATGTACGCCGCGCAGATCAAGAAAAGAAAGCTTTAGTAATGGAACATGAAAAGAGTATCAACAATTTGAAGTAAGTTTTGTTTTTATGTAAAAGTGTTTGTTGTTAGGACCGTTTCTGTTCCCACTGTTGACTAGCAGCTAGCAGAATAGGGTATAGTTTGTCCAGTCTGAATTGGCGCACGTAGCTGTAGAATTGTAATCATACCTCTCTTCATCCCTCACCTGCATTTACAAGATACTCACAAACAACGTGACAGAAAATAAGCGCATTGTTTATTTATTTTCACGATTAGAAGGATGAAATGTGTAAACAGTCTGTGGTCTTAGGAACACCTGTACTTATATAGCTATTCAAGTTGATGTACCAATTCAGTTTGGACTTACTGTAATGGTGACGAACAACTAGCAGCTAGTTGAGTTAAAGCGCTAGTATTCACTAGCACGCTGGAGACTTTGAACATGTTTAATTCTATTAGCGGCTAGTAGGGGAGAAAAGGTCATGTGATTGACTAGTGCTAATAAACTAGCTCGGTGTGAACGTTTGGAAACGTTGCTAGAGACGAGTCATTTATTAAGCAACAGCGAGTAAGCTGTTTTCAGGAGCAGCAGATGTTTAGTATTGCGGGTAAAGTTTGTTAGGCGAAAAGTAGTAGACAAAAGTGGAGTTATGATTAAATTTCGAAATTTTAAGTCACTCATTCGCAAGAAACTCGTATATTCTTTTGGATCTTCCAAAGTGAATTCCATCACAAGTCTTAAAGAAGTCCCAAACTTTTCTCTTCTAATGACCCACTCGCTGCGTTTTTCTTTTTCAGTTCTCTCTCTCTCTCTCCCCTCCCCCTCTCTTTCTCTGGCATGCTTCGTGTACTCTAATTCTCAAGATTGTCAAAGTTGTACGGTTTATACCAACAGAAGACTTGATTTATTAAGTAACATTTACTTTATACCGCAATACACAACCCATCTCACGTATGCCTTTAGAGCACTGGCATTAATTAACTAGCTCCTTGGGAACTGTCATCTACGCGCTTGTAGATCCTGCTAGTAGTAGAAGCTAGTAAACAAGCATTGTGGGAAAATGCCATTAAAGTTGCTATTATTCCGCAAATTCTTTGAAAGCAATGCATTTTTGTCAACATCAATCTCTCTGTTAAAAAGAGTTTGTGGCAGCCCAAGTAATTAATTTTTTTTTTTTTTTTTGCGCCCTGAAGACTCCAGGAGGAGTATAGGACATGTCGTCAGATATAAAACCTGAAATATATATATAAGAAACACATAATGTATCACTACTATCAAGAAAGAAATTCTTGTACGCTATAAAAAGTTTCACTGATCAAGTAATTTTTCAGATTCCTTTTAAAGGAATTCAAATCCTCACAACATTTTAAAAATTGGGGTAATTTATTCATGAATTTTCTCCCTGCATAAGTAGGTTTTTGTTCAAACAATTTTGTGGAGTGATTAGCCATATAATAATCATTTCTGTTTCTCGTGTTATGATTGTGAACATTGAAATTCGGCATGAAATTATTTTGCCTAACATACATAATCACCTCAAAAATGTAGAAAGAGGGAACTGTAAGCAATTTAAGCTCCTTAAATAGTGGCCTGCATGAGGTTAGCTGGTTAGCTCCTACCATACACCTAATAGCTTTCTTTTGAATTTTAAAAACCCTATTCATATTACCCATGCTAGAATTACCCCATACTAAGATACCATAACGGATATGAGACAGAATGAGGCCATGATAAGCTGCCATTAGTAATTTTTTATCATTTAATCTGGCAATTTGTTTTAGTGCAAATACCCCAGATGATATTTTACTACAAACTTGATTGGTATAGAAATCCCAAGACAAAGATCTATCTAGAGATACACCCAGGAAATCTTCTGAACGGGTCAATAACATGATTATTAATCACAGTCATGGATCTTACAGGTACAAAAGTCAAGCAAGGGTTTCGTACAAAAGCCATCAACTTACACAGGTTGTAAGAACTGCATAGATTTTGGAAAGAAAAACCAATTAGTACTCTTTGGAGCTGGTCTTTAATTTGACTATTAAAACTTGAATCGTCAGCAAACAAAAATGGTATTCAGGGAAAGACTGAGAATCAATAGCGGATTGATAAACAGATTTCCATTCTCTTACAAGGGTGTCAATATATGGCTATTGTAACACCTAAGCCTTGATTCGTTTGGGATCAGGGTACAATAAATAATAAACAGTCTTCCTTAAACTTATAACAATTATTTATTAATGCAATTATTAAACTTAGATTACTAACAAATTACAATTAAATTACTTAAATTAAATTAATTATAAAAAGGTAAAGCTTGAACTAACAACTAACAATAACAATATTTTTACATTTAACTATTACTTACCTACAACCGAATACAATGTGTCCACCACTCAGACCTGTTCTTAAAGTACAATGTATTCACACTAATAGCACACCGTATGACAACTTGAAGTGACTAAATATTGGTAACTAACTCGCCAACAAAAAAGGAGGTAACTTTTTTCAGTTTTCTAGAAAGGCACAGAAAACAAAGTGGTAACAAAAAATAGAAATCAAAGGCTTTCTATTATTATAAAGCAATAATTAAAAGGTACATGGTACGAGAACGAACAAATTATAGGGTTTCTGAGAAATTTTTAAATAAACCATGAAAGTATATAGGCCTACACCAATTCAGAAATTTATAAAACACTAGAAATTGTATTAAACTAAATTACAAAAGAATAAAAGAAATTATTAGAGCCGACATTACTACTGCACCCTTTTCAGGTAGTCACATAACAACAATACACTCTTTTTCAGGTAACAATACAATACCAGGTCTCGCCTAATTATCTCACCTCAACCATTTATAGTATTAAAAAGTGCAAATCAAAAAATTCAGTCATTTTAAAACATATTAAGTGTAGCTTCAGAGAGATTGATCTAATGATATTTGTATTTATTTATTTCCAGGAAACTGCTAGATGAAGAACGAGACAAGGTACGAGTCAAAGAAAAGATAGCCGATGACCAAGCCGAAACAATAATTCGTTTGAAACAAAACCTAACAGAAAAATCAAAAGAGTTACAACGAAAACAGAAAGAATATTCACAGATTGAGAACAGTTTGAAACAGGAAAAACAAGAGAGAGAAAATTTGTACTGTGACGTCCAACACTTGAAAATGCACAGATCTCGACTGAAAGAAAGCATAAGCGAGTTACAAAGTAAACTGGAGACTGCATCCAAATTAAATCCTGTTCAAAAGAAGCATACCCAGATGCTTGAAGAACTTGAAAGAAAAGTCGCACAAAAACAAGCCGAATGGGATTCAGAGATATCAAAATTAACAACTGAGCGTGATCAAGCGAGGGAAACAGCACAGTACGCGATAGAGAATTTATCAAGTGCGATGGAGGAATATCAAAAAGAATTAGCTAATCAAAAAAATCTTCAAACGAAATTAGCGGCGCTTATAAGGGAGAAAGAAGAACAATTGAATGTAGCAGAAAATAAAATTACCAAATTAGAGAATGAAAAGGAGCTTGTGGAAACTTCATCGAAATTAGATAAAATGCGTTATACAATTCCTGAACGTTTGAGTGCTTCAGAAACAACGAATAGCACTACGATGGGTGTATCGACCAGGAGGCATTCTGCATTAGAGTACTACAACAGCCTCGTCAGTAACCAAGAATTGAATATTAACCAGCAACAGCAACTCCTTTATTCCTTTAATTATTAACATATGTTGCCTGACACTCGACTCGACATAATCTTATTAAGGTTTGTATGCACCATTATTCACCTACAAACTTCTTCCTTCCCCTTCTCCTTCTTTTTAACAGGATATTGCACAAACTTGGAACTTCAGCTAGGTTCCAAGGCTAGGGGGCTAGGTAGATTTCGGGGCTCTACACGAAAATTTTCATAAAAATCTATAATCAGGAAGTAGTTGGTTTATTCGTGCTATTTTCTGAAAAATGGCTACTACGATTTACTAATTTTTTTATTCTCTACATAGCAGGGTGAAATTCCATGTCTGCTGAAATTCTTGGGGGAGGGCTGTGCTCCCATGGTAATAATCTTTTTAAGTTTGCAGCCATAATATCCATTTTAGGGCAAAAGAGTAGGTATCAATTACGAAAGTAGTAGAAAATTAAAAAGTCTCCATTTTTATATCAAGCTTTTTTATAATGCTTGGCTTAGTGTTAATTAGCGATTTTTTGCTGATGAAAATCTGTAAAGAAATTGGATTTTAACATTGCAGCTGTAGTATGCATTTAACGATAAAAGCGTAATATAATTAAAGTTATAGGAAATTAAGAAACCTACTACATTTATTTTAAGCAATTTTTTTCTACTGAGATAAGTTTGGCCTCAATTAATGATTTTTCATATTTTTAAGTCCTACAGAGGTTGATTTTCATTAGGCATCAATAATTCTTTTATACTAGTGTTTACTCATGTTTAGGTTATATTTCATTATTTACATTGGCAGAGTTTTTACACCAGATTAATTTATCATCTAGTAATAAAATATTTATAAAAACGTACTAAATGTTTGTTACAGGTTATCACGTTGACAGAAAACTACTGAAAGCTCCGAAAAAAATAATATTTAACATGAATATATACATATATAATTGAAAAAAATTAAATTACAGATGAAGAGACAATTTATAACCTAAATTGTAGGAATCATTACACTGCCACCTAAATCGACTTATTGTCGAAAGCACACACATATGCACCTCACAAATTTTCTATGTTTCTTCTAGTAGAACAGTTTGCAATGCAGAGTAATATTAAAAAAGGACTCTTATTAAGATGTCATAATTTGCTAATGCCGTTTACAGGCATTTAATTGTATTGTTATTTTTGTTGTTATATTTTTGTGAATGAATTAACTAGTCTAAATTCAATATAATTTGTCATTTTGTATTTTATACATATTTTATTCTCTGTATATTGTTTTATTACATTTTCTGATAATTTGTATGTATATTTTTAACTCTTTATTGCATTAGTTTTGTTAGAAAAACAGCCACAGTAATTAATTAAACCATATTAAATTCTCATATTTGTTTTCGTTATTTGTGAGTTTATGTAAGGTGTGTGTACTAGTCCACATTGTTGACTTTATGAACTAGAGTTGAAAGTTACAAATTCAAATATGTTTGAGTTTTTTGTTATCAGTCTCTCAACTGGTTTGTTGCAGTTATCCAAGCTGTTCTATCTTGTGCAAGGTCATATCTATAGACCTGTAACACTCTACATCTTTTGTAATTTGGTTTATATATTCTAACCTTTGCCTTCCCCTACAATTCACTCCCACAATATTACCCTCCATTACTGATAGACCAATAACCTGTATGTCTTAAGATATGCCCCACTATCCCTTCTTCTGGTAAGATGTTTCCATATACTTCTTTCATCCACTCGTTTAAGAACCTCTAAATTACTTATTTTGTCCATCCACCTAATCTTTAACACAATGTATGTTAAAGAGCCAATAATGCATCTCTAGTTCCTTTTCTCCTTCTAAATCCAAATTTGTCATCTTCCAACACTTCTCGGTGTTCTATTCTCCTGTATATAATTTTTATTAGTATCTTTGATGCATTGCACGTTAGGCTGATAGTTCTATAATGTACACACTTCTCAGGTCCTGATTTTTTGGTATGGGTATTATATATTTTTTGAAGTCCAATGGTACGTCTCCATGATAATCCTATCACTCACTGCTCATGGTAGGTCACTTTGTCTTATTTTTTATTTTTAATAGCCCTATTATCTATCCCCTGACCACATGTCTTAATCATTGTTCCAATGTACCTCACTAATAACTACAATTTCTACTTCAACCTATCCACTTCCCTTTTTAAATTCTTTAACTTACCAGTTTGTTTTAAACTTCTAACATTCAGAGTTCCAACTCGAAGAATTTCAATTCTTTTTTTTAAATATTTTGATGACATTGATGATTTTTTATTTTGTTGATAGTCCGGGCACTCGGGGATCTGAGCAGAGGACTAGTTTACCTCTGGAATGTTTTACCAGAGAGGACAGTATCATAATTTTTTTCTTATTTTGGAGTTCTCTAATCTCTTGAAGACCTGCATATATTATATAAGTAATGCTAACCAGAATCATACATGAGGGAGTTCCCCATGATAATTCTAGTCAGGCAGAAAAAAGCTGTAGTTTACTGTTGCTTTGAGCATTTTGTTTGACAGACTGAATGCACCAAGCCACTGTCTGCCAGGGTGGGATGGGCAGCCCTTTTTAGTTCCGTTCACTATGCTAATGAATGGTTACACGGCTACCAACAGGCAACATAACATGGATGGTATCGATAGGATACTATTATTCCTAGGGTTGATAGAACTTTCTAGCTTTATATCCCGGCCGGTTCCCTGAAGCCGTAAAAGGAATTAAGGGGTCTCCTGCCAGTTAATGACCGAAGCCCTTTATGGCCCAATGCTTCCGTATAAGATTATTTAGAGATGTAAGTAAAAATAAAGTTTTAAAAAGCACTTTTTTGTATCTACAATTGAGAAATGTGGCAATATTGTTCAATCTGTTTGTTACAAAGAAGTTTCTGTTAACTACCTACAGTTCAATAAAAAAAAATAAGATTAATCGTAAGCAAGAGAATCTAGTAATGGGGATCAGGTGTGAAACAACTGTAGGCTAATTATCTCTCGTACACAGAAACATTGCGATTGTAAATAATTGTCTCCTTTGCCACCTCTTATTAGGTAGGCCAATGTGTTGGCTGCTGACAACACATGAAAATTGGGCAAGGCAGATAAATCAAAACAAAGCAACATCACAACTACGAAGTTCCATTCTGCTACTGTCAAAAATCAACATCCAGCTCAGAGTGAAACAAATCTGTCGTGGAAATAAATTTACTTAGCTAAAACCGTTGCGTGCTTGCCATGTGAAAGAACAAAGAACAATTACCTCGCGATAAAGAGGTCGTAAAACTAAACAAAAGAATCATAACCATTTTAAGAATAGTCGAAATCAATATTTTAAGGTGTAACGAAATATCGAGCTTACGCATTTACGTCCATAGGTACTCATCAGAAAATTATTTATTAAAAATCGCAGACTGACAGTTTAACCACAAAACAAACTGTGACGAACATTCCCAAAGCGAACATAAACTTTAGTACAGCATCAAATCTCGCAGAATTAAACCAAGAAATAAAAGGTTTCACAACAAAAGGAAGTGTGAATTTTAAAATGTCATGAGTGATTAAAAACTGGTACAACTGTTAAAGGTGTATGTACAGTCTCATACTGTTCAAAACTGAACAGTACCTACTGAAAGACTAGAAATTCAAAAGTAGCCTACAACTCCGAATTTTATTGTGAATGGTTTGCAAGCATTGGAAGGAATTTTCTTATTAATAATTAAAAAACGACAAAACAAATGTTCTAGAAAATTTCGTTTTCCGATTTACGGTGTCGATGGTGCACAGCCGCAACGCGAGAAAAAAAACAGTAGTCGTTCAAAATAATATTTGTGTCATGCATCTACGGTAACAAATTTTTAGTAGCATTACCCATTAAATTTACAAGAATACACTATGTTTTATTCGATTTATAGGTACACACGATGTAAAACAAAGAAATCTTAGCCGTATAGCTTATAAAAAAATCATTTTTGTTAAATTTCAAGTTTATTTTTATAATAGGGTACGTATCATTACGATTTTTAATGGTTTCAATAGACGGAAAAGTTTCATGTTTTTAAATTATAAAATTGTTTTAGGCTATTTGACGATCATATAGTTTGATTCAGAAACATTCAACTTCCTTGACAAGTAGGTTAGTCAGCTGTGTAATGTTGCAAGTTTCAGCCGTGTGGTTGTGGAATATTGTGGTTCAGTGTTATAGGTTAGTTAAGATTAAGTAATATTTTGGTTAAGTTATTGTAAAAAATAATTTTTTAACGATTTATGTGTTAATCACAGTACGTTATAATAGTATTTTAATTTTTTTCAAGTGACGAGCGTTTTATTTATTTAGTGTGAGACATGTGCCAACATATTTGATTAACCATTTTTTTTAAGTAGGCCTATTTGGGTAGATTTATTAACAGATTAATGTTTTAGTAAATGTTAATTATGTTAATCTGTCTAATTCTTGTCAGTTGAGATTTTTCATAAAATTGTTTCAAAGTATAGCACAGGGTCATTCAGGTGATTATAAGTTAAACTGTTGTGCAATAGTATAACCTAAACCAAGCGAAGTATTTATCGGCAGAATTAATGACTGTGTGTACAGGTATGTGGCGCAATGATTCGATGACAGCTCTGTTTTGTTGGATATGTTACGTTCGGTACTGTAAATTGGTTCAGTTTTAAGCCCCAAAAAACATAAAAAAAATTCTTAAGCATAAGGGTAGTGTTGAAAGATGAGTAATCAATGTAAGGTAGTTTCGGATTATTTGAATATAATATGTTGAACAATTAAACACTTTTGATAGAACATTGAAAAATTTACATAAAAGTTAGTTATGCTTTAAGGAGGCCAATAAGCCAAGATGTCTTGTAAAATAGTTTTAAATGGATTGTCCTCATTTTGTAAAGACCTTTATGACTTTTATTCACAAAACTCATAAGTACATAACTTTCTGTGGCTAACTACAACATTAAATTCTTTGAATAAACCTACTTATGCCAGAGAAAATACATCAATAAATTCCATACAGTATTACGATACATGTGGGTCCTGTCAAAAGTCAGAGTCACTTAAAGAATTTGAGCTGTTTTCAAACGATAAATCATCTTCAGCTCTATCCTAAAAAAATTGCTGAAGCCACACTTCTTGAAAAAATTCACAATATTTTTGGAGTCAACATTATTGCAGGAAGTTTTGACCTATTAGCTGGTTGCAGACGTAATGGTGTAAACTTGGATATGTTCCTGAAAAACTGTTATTGGCTCTCATAATGTGCCGGACTTGACTGTTAAAAATATCTGAGCGGTTAAAACCGCGGAGAAATCTCTGTCATGAATGTTAACAAAAGTGTTGCACCACCACGCGCAAAGCTGTACCCAAGTCTGTTCGGTTCGGTAGCACAGTATCAAGAAAAAATCTTTTTTCAACATTAAATACTCTTAATGTTGCTGTTAAATGTTCCTCAGTGGTAATTGCTTTTCTAATAATTGTATCGTTTTTTTTTGAAAGACTATTTCTCAGCAGCAATAATAAAAAAATTAAAAGTGTTTCCATCCATTCATAAATCATTTTGAAAATCGTCTGGCTCATTAGGTCTTAATTTATTTAGTAGCACCATGGGGCCAATACGATTTCTCATATTTAACCAGTTTTTAACCCGCTTTTATCTTGGTGCATTTCAGTAAAGATTTCAGTAAGTTTATCTTGATGCATGATTGTTATCTTGGTGCATTTCAGTAAAATACAGATGCAGCATAGCGTAACATAAAGCCTGTTTCTTTCTAGTACTAAGCATATTACAAAGCCACTTGTACACTTTCACTGCATAAAACAAAACGGGATGTAAACTAAACTCTGTGCAACTTATCTTCTGGATCGTTAGTTTGCCCAACAGTCCAAGGACTTGCCAAGTTCGTGGATTTATGCGCAGTTTTCGCCCATCAACGAGCAGTTAAGTTTGTACAGATTTGACCATGGATTTCTTGATTCACTAATTAGTGGAGTGCCATGTATTTGGACTGGCGCAATGTCCGTCCAGACTTAATCGCGCCGAGTAATCCGCAGACTTACCTTTACATATTTGTGTGTGTCAAAATTTAATCCGTACAAACTTAACTGTCCAGATTTAATTGTAACAGTTAAATCTGCTGATAAATCTTTACGTCTGTGGCCAGCTATTCACTCACCTGAGTTATAGAAGGACGTTTAAGTTCCCCTCTGTTGTCATTTCTTGTCCCTGTGATATGATATCATCCACTTATTTCATTTGTGAAGAGGACAAAAGAGTTAGTACCTATCTCAGATGCAGGAAGCAAGTGCAATTTCATTAAATACCATTTCAAAAGAAATGACTAACCTGACAGCAATGAGACTTATCACTTAATTCAATATATACCGTAATTGATTGTTGACACATTATCAACGGATAAAACCCATGACCTCTGATACTGAATTATGATATTCTAAATAATTTTTCAACGGGAACACTTTTTCCAAATAAGGTTATTCTGTTGAATAGCATTATGATGGTAACAAAGTACTTTTCAGTATTTTGAATTTTTTAATGCTATGTACGAAACATTAACCCATTTGTTCCCGCTGTTTGAAAAATGGAACATTAAATAAACTTCTTGTAAATGTTTTTGTAAGGGTATATGTGGGATTTTTTTCATGTGATGAGTTTTAGTTGGCACTACTGTTTCTTGTAAAGCACATGTTCACAACCAACTGACTGTTTGCTGAGTGTACTACTAAGTTACTTTTCGTAAAAATTTAACACAATGACTAAAAGGTAAATATATTTTATAATTACTTATTTTTAAAGTAGGTTTTTATTTTTATGTATTAAATTTATGAAAAACATGTCTCCCAAGTGAGCAATAACATTGAAACCTTCAAATAAATTACAACATGAATTGTACAGTTCTTCAAATGTGCATGTTTTAATTTTGGAACAGCGGGCATGATTGGCAACACTATTTATATTGAGCGTCGTTCCATTATTGGAACAGCAGGAACTAATGACACCATGGTTTTGACTTTACAGAATACTAATACTGCTAAGAGAATCGGTTTTCAAAGCGAGTTTTAAGTATTATTATGTTTATTTTTGTTGTAATTATGAAATTAGAAATCAGATTTCAAGTCATCTCGCTAACTGCATACATACCCCTTTCAAAAACTTTAGTTTTGGTCGTAATTTGAGAAAACAAAATATGTTACTATTATTATTTATTGCCTATGATTTATACTTACACTGGGCAAATTCAGTTTATTTATGTTTTTCATTTACTTTTTATTTCAGACTTACTGTTAATGAGATTGCTGAGTGTTTAGAGGAAATTGAAAATGAAGAGAATGCCCTAGCTGCTTCCATTTACATACAACCACCTGAAAATGCTTCACTTTCTGACGAAGACAGCGCCGACGAAGAAAGTGATATAAATCGGCTTTCAGGCAACCAGCTTCAAGGATTTGCTGAAGCGACGGTTACAAAGGTTTTTGATGGGGAAGCTGTTCGTGTGCACATTGGTTCAACAAATCCTGAATCTGATAACGAAGGTATCATTTCAACACCAAATAGGTCAGTCAAAAATATTTCTAATAGACATTCAAATTTACCTAAACCACAACGAAAATGGATTAAATCAGACATTGCTCAGGATAAGCAAAAAGAGTGGATGCTTCCAGATTTTCTCTCTGAAGATTATTCTCCTGTTGACTTATTTGAATTATTTTATGATGATGAAATAATCAATATGCTTGTTACATATTCAAATATGTATGCTTTTCAAAAAAATGAAGCTAAACACAATGTTACATCTGATGAAATGAGAGTATTACTTGCAATACTGTTGCTTAGTGGATACGTTTCAGTTCCACGTTATAGAATGTACTGGGAGGAATCATCTGACTCCCACAATACTGCTACATCAGCTGCAATTTCTAGGAATAGGTTTGAACAAATTCTTAAATATTTACATTTATGTGATAACTTCAATTTAGATGAAAATGATAAATTTGCAAAAGTGAGATCGCTTTGGAATATGCTGAACAAGAGGTGGGTGAAATATTACCCTAATGATTCAAATATTTGTATTGATGAGGCCATGGTTCCTTATTTTGGAAGGCATTCCACAAAGCAACACTTACACGGGAAACTTATTAGATTTGGGTATAAGGTGTGGTGTTGCTGTACACGTCTTGGTTACCTTATACAAGGTGAACCATATCAAGGAGCACAAACAGGAAATACTAGACCTGAATTAGGCGTGGGTGTTGGAGGTTCTGTTGTGCTTGATTTGCTGTCTAAATTGCCAGATACTGCGAAGTACAATGTCTATTTCGACAACTATTTTACTTCAATTCCGTTACTAGAGGAATTAAAAAAGGAGGGTCATAATGGTACCGGAACTATTCGAGCAAACAGAACGACAAAAGCACCCCTGATTGATGGAAAAATATTACAAAAAAGACCTCGAGGATCATTTGATCAAGTGACTGACACAGAAGCTGGAGTTACTCTAATCAGGTACAACGATAGTAGTATAGTTACTATTGCATCTACAGAAGCTGGAGTTACTCCGCTTGGAAATGTTAAAAGATTTAGCTTCAAAGATAAAAGAAAAATTGATATACCCCAACCTGCTGCCATTATTAATTATAATACGTACATGGGAGGAGTTGATCGCCTAGATCAGAATGTCGCTGGAATGAGAATAAATATAAGAATGAAGAAATGGTACTGGCAATTATTTTCATTTCCACTAAATGCATCTGTCACAAATGCTTGGCAATTATATCGGTTAACAAGTAAATATAAAGAAGAACCTCTTGATTTATTGGCTTTCACTAGGAAAATCACCATTCCATATCTGCAAAAATATGCTGTTCGAACAAACATTGGCCGGCCTCCTAGATTAGTTCGTGCAGTCAACAAACGAGTAAGTGAAGAAGTTCGTTTTGATAGGATAGGTCATGTAGTAGTTCCAAAAGAAAAACAAAGCCGTTGCGCTCTTTGTAAGAAAAATACGGCGAAAAAGTGTATGAAATGTGACGTTGCTCTTCATACAAACTGCTTTCAAATGTTTCATACAAAATAAGTATTTTATTTATTAATTTATTTTACTAACTTAGAACAAAAATTGTGTTTTAAAAATGTTTGCTTGTAATGTGTGTATTTATTTTTGTATTTTATTAATAATTGAACCAAAAAAAATTGTAATTTTTTGAACATTTTTGTATGTATATGTTATCAGCACAACAGTACTTTCGTAAATTTGTAATCAAAATATATTATAGTGTTATATATAGTTAGTATATAAGTTCAAATAAACTTGTTTGTTTCAATAAATTTAAAATGAAAGAGAAATTTTTGTTTTTAACATGTACCCGTTCAAGCCCGCTGTTCCATTATTGGAACAGGCCCTAATCACCACTTAAAGAAAAAATTAAGAAAAAAAATTGCATTCTTATGTTTAATAACATTGTTAACAAATAACTTTTATAAAAAAAATGTAAAAAAGTCAGAAAAAAATAAGTTGGGAACAATTTTTTGGCGAATTGATTCGGATGTCTATACATCTGAATTATAATACATAAATAAAACAGTTTTTTTATTTTCCTGAAAAATTAAATTAGTGGACCTTTAAAATCTTTCTCCATTGTACTCTAAAATTATTATTCTTTATAATTGATAATTTATTGTTTTCTATTTCAGATGTAAATATTAAATAAACAAAATAATGTTACAAAATTCTAAAAGTGCTACAAATAGTGGGGTTGAGGATGGAAGTTCAACATCAGGGAGTGGTGGAAAGACTTATTCAGTATTTAATACCACAGATTATAATAATGCCGTATTTGGTACCGACAAATCCAGTAAAGACAAGAGCGAAACAAAAAATAAGTTCATCAGGATCTCAAAATTAATGAAATTGAGGCAGGTCAATGCATCTTCTACTCTTTCTTCAGTCGTATTAAAAAATGTTTTGTCTGCTGATGGAGATGTTAATGTGAAAGCTGGTAAGTACATGTTTTTTACTTTCTCTTGCCTATATGAATATATAGGAAGGAAAGTATTGTTTTTATGTCGATTTTTCGAAATTGAGTTTTCACCGGATCTATACGTTTTCAGACCCCCTGAAGCCAAAAAACATGTTTTTAGCGATTGGTCTGTGTGTGTGTGTGTGTGTGTGTGTGTGTGTATGTGTGTGTGTGAACAGAATATCTCGAGAACGGAACAACGTACGAACTTGAAACTTAAGTTACATACCACTACCGGACCCGACACGAACATTTTCATCAAAATCGGTCAACCGGAAGTAGTAGTTTATTCGTGTAATTTTTCACTTTTTTGCGATTTTCTCAAAAACAAGTCCTACGATTTTTTTTAAAATTGCCTGGTTTATTTAATTTTTTATTCTCTACTCGATAGGGTAGGCGCCATGTTTGCTGAAATTCTTGGTGAGGCTGTTTTCACGTAAAGAAATTGTTTTTTTAAGATTGCGGCTTTAATATAAATTTTAGCACAAAAATGTATATAATAAAAGTTGTAGAGAATTTAACAACCTACAACTTTTATTTCAAACATTATTTTGTATAACGCTTAGTTTAGCAGTAATTAGCGATTTTCTGTTTTTTTCTCACGAAAACGTGTGAAAAATCGATTTTTTTTATGATTTCGGCCGTAGAATGCATTTTATGACAAAAGTGTATATAATAAATTTTATAGGAAATAAAAAGATCTACAACTTTTATTTAAAGCATTTTTCACTACAGAGCCTAGTTTAGCGTAAAAGAGTGATTTTCCGTATTTTTAAGCCAAACTGAGTTCGATTTTCATTTTGTGTCTTTCATATATGATTAAAATTAGGTTATGTTTATTGAGGTTAGTTTTTTGTTTATTTCTAATGTTTTATTACTAATATTAGGTTTATTGTTAATTATTTATATTGGCAAGAGAAAGTTGTGTGATTGTTTCACACCAGATTTTTATTCTAGTACTTTGCGAAAAATATACAAAGTATGTCCAAAAAGTAAGTACCGTTTCATTATAACCCTGCTGCAGTGTTACATTGGCACTCCATGCATGCACTTTACTTTTCCCTTGTTCATTAGCTTCATGCTGACACCATTACGGTTGATAAGTCTGTAGTACGTTTTTTCTTAGTTGAGTCCTAGCGTAAACAAGCCACCGGGTGAGTGAAACGAATAGAACAGAGTGTTCGAAAAATTCTGCTTACACTACGTCTGCTCGTACCTTTCATGCTGTTGCATACTTTTACACAAAAAACCTACTATTGAATTTAAACCACATAGATAGAATTAGTTTATGAAGAGTGGACCGACTAATGTTGGGTAAATCAGGACCATTAATGACAACCGACAAAATCTTATTTAAAGTAGGTAACTCATTTCTAAAGGAAAATTTATGAATAATAAGTCTTAAAGCAGTTTTGTTGATACCATCAAATTTTTCTAAAGCAGGCGTTTTACATTTTCTTTTTTTAATTGAGATTTTTAAAACATCACTCTGTTTAAATTCTTTTCGTACTCTGTAAACACTTGAACAAAATATACCGGTAAATTCAGCAGTAAGTGATTCTATCTCTTTAATTTCTAGGTTAGGATATTTATTAGCAAACTTATTGAAAACATTAATTGCAATTGTCTTTTCTCCGCTTCGTAAAGGTTTCCCATTTTTATGTTTAATATTACTTCCGGAAGAAGAAGGTTCGTCCGCCATCGTCAATACATCTGTTGTCGCACCACCATGCACTAACACCCAAAACCTAAGAAAAAATTCGAAAATTGATGCGAATAAACAGAATTTTATATTATACCTATTACATTATACCACTGACGATTGAGTTGACAAAATGTAATGAGTGGGTGTTTTTTTTTAAATCACCGGTTAGCTTGCAGAGAGTTCACCCAAGGCCACGCGTGTTTGTGTGTTGTGTATTTACAGAGACTAACACATACACAGTTTGTTTACAACAGGACTCGCTTAACAAAAAAAGGACTATAGTGTTTTATGTTTACTGTGGTCATTTGCAATGTTTAAAACAATCGATGACTGTGAGATTATTCTGTTTTCCAGTTTTTAAATGCAAGGAACGTTAAGGCAGCCAAAATTTATCGGCATATTACAGAGATTTACGGTGAAACTGCAATGAGTGATGGAATGGTGTAAAAGTGGGTTAGTACGTTCTGTGCGGAGAAGGTAATATTACCTCATCTTAGCAAGTACGAGTGACAGACAAGGTAATATTACCTCGTGCATTCTCTTCAGTAGCTTGCTGTGCAACCAGTCCATTTATATTGTAAAACTCTATTCCTATCATTCATATATTTCTTATGACGCAAAAAAAAGTTCGAAATGTTGAATATATTTTTCCGTTTGCAGATGCGTGTTATTGAAGGTCAACCCCTAAGCTCCAAAGTTTACCTTACACTTAGTAGTCGACCATCCGTCCTTTTTGTAAAAACCAAAATAATAAATCATTTAGGAATTTCTCCCACTATTAATAATATTGCCTGTCAATAAGTCGTGATATTTACAGAATTTAGTTCATTCGGTTAGTCTTATTCAACAGTTTACCATTGATTTTTGTGCTGTTCTGTGGATGTAACTATTTTAAATGTAAATAGTAGTAACTTAGTATAATGGGTTTTTAACTATATTTTAAGTTTATACTATTGGCCTATTACTTTACAGTATTAGGCTATTGAAATAGCAATTATTAATAATTAATACAATCCTTGTATTATTTTATAAATACAAATATATTATTACTCATTCATTTGAAAGACAGATCAGTTTCTTATTTATTTCTTGTTCTATAAACAAATACTGAAAAAAATATATAGGTACATTAATACTTGAAAGGGACATAAAATTAATAAATTCCTGGGACATCTTTTAAGGACACCTGAAAATAGAACTAGCAGGAAAATAATAGAAAAACTGTGGTATAGTAAAAGTGATATTAAATGGATCACAGAATTAAAAGAAGATATTAGAGGGTTACAAATTACAATAGAAGATTTAAAACACAAGACAAATGCATTGAAGATATTGAAGGATGAACGCGTTATACTACAGCCGGGAAGGAACAAGCAACGATTGGGAAGAGTGGTTCCAGAGGAGGAAAGAAAATTGCGCTCGGAAAGGATGAAAAAATATTGGGCGGAAAAGAAAAGGAAGAGAGAAGGAAAGACTTTAAACGTAAAATGACTAAAGTGGTCCTTTGTAGGCCATAAAATTTTAATAATAATACTTGAAAGGGGTTATATAAATTATGTCGAACACTTTATGGTACTTATTATTTTATAAATTTCGAAAATTTTTGAAAAATACAGTTGGCCCTCTATTTATCAAACTTCTATATATCGAAGTTTTCTGAATCCCGTGAAATTTTAATGGAAAAATGTTTCTGTATATTGAAAATTAATTCTACTTATCAAATTTTTATAAGGAACGCACCCACATGAAAATATCTTTTTTCGATATGTGGACTGTAATTGATCTTTTAAAACTAAATAATAACTTATATGCATTTTTTTACGAGAAGTAATGTCTCGTTCTCGGTAAGTTTGAATGGATTCGGATGTGTATTGCGTGGTTGCATACCAAATTTCAATCCCGCGTACGGAGGAGGTAATATTAACCTCCAGTCCAAAAACTTACCAAATAATAATATTTTTTAAAATATTGATCACTACATCATTATTTAGGATAAAAAACAAAGTATTAACTATTAAAAAAAAGTTAAAAAATTTCCATCAATAGTTTGCGTACCAAACTTGATATCCGCGTTGAATGTGTTAGGCAGTTCAGTGAAGGATGGACAGCTGTCCTCAATGAACCACAAAGTGGGTGGCCTTCTGTTATCAGTGATGACATGGTCAGGAGAGTGGATGAGAAAAATGACTTGATAGTGCTCTGATATTTCTTTTCTGGTGCACTTGACTACCGCGGTCCTTGACCTCATATGGTCTGACTACACTTCCTTGCGCATGAAACATGAACATGGTGGGCTTTTTCTACAATTTTGGTTATATACTTTTTCCTCTAGAATGCATATTAAGGCCAATTGAAAAAAAACCAGAGCATAGGCCCCCCAAGAATTTCTGCAGACATGGCACTTAACCCTATTTTTTAGAGCATAAAAAATGTAGTAAACGAGACTTTTTTTAAAAAAATTGTCTAGTTTACTACATTTTTTGTGTTTTTGAAATAATCACAAAAAAGTGAAAAATTGCATAAATAAACTACTACTTCCAATTGACCGAGTTTGATAAAAATGTTCGTGTTGGGTCCCCTAGTGGTACCCAACTTTCAACTTCGTATGCTATTCAGTTCTTGAGATATTTTGTTCACACACAAACTCATCGCCAAAATCATGTTTTATTGGTTCGGGGACCTGGTATATCCGGTAAAATTTTGATTTCTAAACATCGACATGAAAATAATATTTTCCTTCCTTATATAGTATTCGTACTAGTAGAAGAAGTTCCCGTGCGCTTCGCTGCAAGTGCGTTAATAAAATAAACCAAGAAGGAAACGCTGGGAATAATAGACTTAAAACAAAATTAAGAATAATTTGTTTACAAATGATTTAAAAAAAGAAATGTAAAGATTAAAGACGTTTAAAGTAACTATTTTTTAATACAGTACCAAAACGAATAAGATAATAAAACAAAGATTAACTTTGGTTATTATTTTGTATGTATTCTTATCTTTTCACAAAACGAATTTCTTAAAAGAACTGATTGTAATTTTGAGTAGAATACTAATGTAAAGATTTAAAATCAGAACTGCTATGAATAACGAATGCTTACACACCATTCAGTAATCTTAAACCATCACATGACCAGTGCGCTATATGAGAGTGGGAGAAATTGGCTTACCATTGCAAACAAATAATGCGTTAGTGAGTATGTTTCCACAGCAAAGTTAACATAATCGGTATTATGTTAGTAAAAGTACTGACTTTTACTTTTAACCCAGAAAACTACTGAGTTTTCTGGGTTGAGAAATCTATTAAAAACAAATCTGAACTTAATATCTTCAGTTGTTGAGGAGTTACAACATATTTTCAGGTTTTTGAGCCCCCAGGGGCGTCATACGTCTGATTTTGGATTTTTTGGGGAGGGGGTTTTCAAAGAGTGAGGAACAAAAAAGGTTTCCTGTATTTTTTCTATTTTTTTTTAAATAGACTCATTTACTACATTTTTTAATATTTTACACGTAAAATAAGTGCTAAGTCTGTTGAAATTCGTGGAGGGCCGGCCTGTGCTATTGTAGAAAAAATAGGTTTTTTAAGATTGCAGCCTTAATATGAATTCTAGGGCAAAAGTGTATATAATCAAAGTTGTAGAATATTTAAAAACTTACAATTTTTATTTCAAACTTTTTTTTTTGTACAAAGCTTAGTTTAGCAGCAATTAGTGATTTTCTGTTTTTTGTTTATCAAAATCTGTAAAGAAGGATTTTTTTCAGATAGCGACCTTAGTGTGATTTTTATGGCAAAAGTGTATGTATATAAAGTTCCAGGAAATTTTGCAACTTTTATTTCAAGTGTCGATTAGTGATTTTCTGTATTGCAACCTGAACAGAGGTCGATTTTTCATTTTGCGTCATTCTTTCATGATTAAAGTTGGCTTTTGTTTTCCATTTTACATTGTTTGCTAATGATTAAACATAGGTTATATGTTTTATTATTTATAGGTATTTTGTTTTATTATTGGCAAGAGAAAGTCGTGTGTGTTTCTCATCAGATTTTTTTTTATATCTTTTCCTCACGATCTACTGATTAATTTTTAATTGTTTGATCTGTGTTTTAGATGCGTCAGTCGAACCAAGTATATCAAAAGTCAGATACTGTTCCGCCTGTAAAACTGCATTTGATAATCAAACTGATCAAAGGCAACATTACAAGTTAGATTGGCACAGGTACAATATAAAATTGACTATTAAACAGAAACAATCTGTGACTGAAGAACGATTCACACAAATTATGGATGAAAAGAACGACAAAGCTAATAATGATGATGGTATGGTTCTTTATTATATTGTATTCTTTTATAACTAGACTAACTGTGCGTCCCAGCCATGTCCCAGGTCTAATTTTGTTTTATTTAAATAATTTCTAAATTAGGGTTATAAAGAAATCAAAAATAAGATTTTCTGATTTGAAAAAATCTGATATACATTTGGACATCTCTACCGAGTTACATCATCTACTTCGTCTGAAACTTAATGAATAAGAATATTAGTTTAAGGGTTGAAAACCATTTACAACCCCATTACAGGTACAATTTTTTAATTATTAAAGTGTATTTTGTTTAAGTGTATTGTAGGTAAACATCTCCAACGAGTTTGAGCCATATAGCTTATCTGTAATTAAGTAAACTGAAAATTAATCTTAAGGGGTTGAACTTACATTTCAACCCCTTAAGATTAAATTTTTGAAATTGTTGAGGTAGCATCTTTACTTTCTCTTGTCTATTCGAATATATAGGCAAGGGAACTCTTAGGTTCCCTTCTATGTATAGTTAATATATAGGAAGGGAATAATAGGGAACTCTTCAGCCTTCTAGGGGTACATTTTGGAAGTTTTGAGAGGTAATTTTTTTAGTTGTTCTATGAATACCATCACTAAAATTCAGCCATCTAACTTAGTAAACAATGAATATTGGTTTACAGGTTGAATACTATTTTCATTCCCTTAGCTGTACATTTTGGAAATGGTTAAAGGGTAATTTTTGTATTTGAACTTTAAGGTAACATCTTCATCAAATTTCAGCCATTTAGCTTACCTGGAACTTAGTAAACAGAAAATATCGGTTTTTAAGGGTTGAACATTTTTTTCAATCTCTTAACAATGGAAGTTCAAAATTGTTTGTGTTTAACTTTTCCATATACCTTATTGGGAATATTCTCTCCAAATTTTAGTTTTTTAGCTGTTGTGCTAGTAGAGAATTAGTGATGAGTGAGTGAGTCAATCAGTGAGGGCTTTCCCACTTATTTGTACAAATAAGTTAAAGTTTTAATAACTGAAACAGAAGAGATGCTCTAAAAATCCATTTTTATTTTTTAGAATACATGTAGTAGATAAAACGTGTGAATATCTAGCTCAAAAACTATTTGATTGAGCAAGTCAAAACATTCAATTACTTGGGCTGTGAAATTTACTTTGACGGAGAGGTTGATGTTGACAAAAGAATACAGAAGTCCTGGGTTCGATTCCTAGTTTAGGTGTAGTATTTTTTTCTGGAACCTATTGAAATAGCTAAAGAATATAAATATTTAGGTGTTACCTTAACACCGCATTTATTATGGAAAAACACTTAGTTGATAAAGAAACTGTTTCAAAATGTGTTTTAAATAATGGTTAGGGTAATTTTAGCGTTCAGAATAAAATTCCCTTCTCTGTTAAATGGGTGGTTTACAAATCCACGTGTAGAGCTGTGGTAAGTTATGGGGCACAAGTTTGGGACTCTAATTGTGTAAGAAGAATGTGAGATCTTTCAATGTTTTGCGATAAAAAAGATATGATTACCCCGTCATACACCAGATTACTATTTGTATCTGGAAATAGGGTTTCATTCTTTATGGCTGTATTTTCTCAAATTGCATTTGAATTATATTTTTATTATTAGAAATGAATTAAGACTTGGTGATTAGAAAGAGCTTGCTGAGCTGAATTTAACATGTTGTACAGGTGGTTTAATTGTGTTTTGGAATTTTTTTCATCATTTATTATTATCCATCATTTCTTCATTGTCTACATTAGCAGTCATTTTCAATTCAGTCAGGCAAATAAAAAAAAACTTGTTATTGTCATTTTGTTTTCTATTGTAATGTGTATTATAATTTTAAAGTTGAAAATAAATTTTTACTTCTTGCTCTCTATGAATATATAGGGAAGGAAAGTATTGTTTTCATGTTGATATTTCAAAATTGAGTTTTCACAGAAACTACAAATTTTCAGGCCCCATAAACTCAAAATACATGTTTTTAGCGTTAGGTAGGTAGGTAGGTACTTAAAGTGGACCAAACCTGAACAATTTAATCAAAATCAATCAACCAGAAGTAATAGTTTATTCTGGCGATTTATTCTCAAAAGCAGCTACGATTTATAAAAAAAATCACCTCAACTTTATTTTTTATGCTCTACAAGATAAGGATTCATCATGTCTGCTGAAATCCTTTGGGGAGGGGGCTGTGGTCTCAAGGTAAAAAAATGTTTTATTCAAAGATCGGGGCCTTAATATGCATTTTATGGTAAAAACATTTGTAAACCAAATTGTAGAAAATTAAAATCTACAACTTTTATTACAAGATTTTTTATAGCACTTTGTTTAGCATCAATTGGCAAGAGAAAGTCATGTGAGTGTTTCACACAAGTTCTTTATTTAAGTATATTTTTTTCTACAGATGATGTGTCAAGTATATCTGGATCGGAATCTGACACTTCTTCTGAAAGTGATGAGGAGGAAGATGTAAAAGGTGCCCAAAAAATAGCTTCAGCTACTGCACTTGTTGGGAATAAGACAAAAGTAATATTTGAAAATAAAAACGGGAATATCGTCACATTTTATAAAAGTTTGTTCAGTATCAATAAAACTAAGGTTAGTATTGATTGTTCATAATTTCTCATGCTGTGTCTAAAGTATGGAATGAGACAGTATTGGTTAGAGGCAAAGTATTTGATACTCAGATTTCAACTCTGTGCTCTAGAAAAAAAATGCGCAAGTACAATTCTGGCAAAATTGAGTTAACCCTGTTTTTAAAATCAGCAAGAAGTGCTCAATCTAACTGTATACAGTGATTATTATTATTACATAACGTACAGTACATAAGAAATTGCGAGTTCTCGAAGTAATAGAAATTACTTTTGAGTAATAATTAAACTATTTTTGTGTAAAAATGTATTATTCTTATCTTTTCGTGATAAAAAGAGGCCACTAGGAATCGAGAAATTCATAGAATAAATTATATAATTACGCTGGCCGCATTAGTGTAGTTGGTAACGTGCTCGCCTCTCATCATGCGGTCTTGGGTTCGAATCCCATTCAGGTGCGCCATATTTTCATACATTACAAAAAATCATTTCATCCTTCACCATTTGCAGTAATTGCAGAACAGTCGGATTTTCTTGTTTAGGTCATCAGCCAAAAGGCTGGTTTGAACCTGTAGAGGTTTTACTAAGTAAAACGAGGAGTGAGGTGGTTTATCCATGCCTTCCTCACTGGGTGGAAAAGTACACTTATCAGCATGCTAGGCCCTCTGAAAAGCACATATTTTCCAACTCTGCAAATGACACCTTCACTTTATTCACCACAGAGTCGGATATTATAACAACAAAAAAAAATTATACCGCACTAGGAAGTCCAAATAGATAAAATTTGTTAAAAAAAATGCCCAGCATTCGCTAACAAAAGACATTCGCTGTAGCACTTGTAGGATCAGTCTAAATGCCTGAACAGCATTTACTAACTTTGGCAGTATGTCGTCAATTGAACAAAAGCTTTAAAACCATAGTAGGGTATATTACATGTTAAGGGGTCATTTGGCTCTTCGTGGTAAAATTAGTAAAATGTGATTTTTAGAGTGCGGCTTTAATATACATTTTACATCAAAAGTGTTTATAATCAAAGTTATAAAAAAATTAAAACCTACAACTTTTATTTCAAATAATTTTTACAGAGCCTAGCATCAATTAGTGATTTTTCGTAATTATAAGTCATACTGAGTTTGATATTCATTTAGTGTCGTTCACTCATGAATAAAAGTAGGTCATGTTTTTCAATTTACATTATTTACTCATGATTAAACATAGGTTATATTGTTCATTATGTACATTGACAAGAGAAAGTCATGTGACTATTTCACACCAGTTTCTTGATTTTTGTTTAGGTAAATGACTGTGCCACTATTGACGATACTGATACTGAAGAACTGACTGAATCAGATTATATAAATACAGCCAGTCAATTACCAGAAATTTTATCCAGTTCAAAATGGCTTATCATCATGATAGGTGGAGGTCATTTTGCTGCTGCTGTATTTAGAGGTAATATTTCTATCCAATTATCGCTTAGTATTTATCTTCTTGAAGCTTTCCGGTGAAAAAATAAGTCTCCCGGTCGTGTTATGAGCATTGTAGGAAGTAGCTTGGTGGTAAAAAAAAGAAGCAGTTTAAAGACTGGTTATCTTCACAGGCGGCCGATGTCTATGGCTTAGGCATACAAAAGCTTATAGAAAACGATGAAAAATGTTTAAACAAATATGGAAACTATGTAGAAAAATAAAGAAACATTAAGGAATTAAATGAAAAACTTTTTTTTTTTAAATCTGTGATGGTTCGTTTTATAAGAAATTGGACATCAAATTTGATCTCCTTCAAAGTACTCTCCTTGGCTGTCGATGCACTTATCCCAGTGTTATTAAATTTCTGAAAGGCTTCTTTTGGAACGGTTTTCAACTGCTCTGTCATGGCCATCTCAATGTCAGGAGTAGTGTTCCTTTCAGTTTCACTTTCCTTTCAGCATGGTTTTGATTTTTGGGAAGCGCCAGAAGTCACGTGGTGCTAAATCTGGAGAGTAAGATGAATGTGAACAGCCAGGAATTTTATTTTTGCCCAAGAACTCGCAGATCAGAGCGAGGTTGACAAGAAGAGGGGAGAAGTCTGGGAACAAATCTTGCACTCACTCGTCTCATTTACAAATTATTGGTTAAAATGCTTAGTACAGACTCATACAAGATAATCAGTTCTTTGGTAAGCTCATTAACCCTTACGAAACGAACTGTTTCTCGTAAAACAGAAGAATTGCAAAAATCAAAACGCGCTCTCAAAACAACTGTTTTATCTAACATCATTACTGATGAAAAATTCTGAAAAAATTACAGTTGATTCATATAATACGTACGTGCCTTTTTAATATAATTGCAAGAAAATCGCTTCATAATTCTTTGCGTTTAGGCAAGCAAAATTTTCATCCACAAACATTTTTATTTACTTTAGATTTTTTACTATAACGGGCTTAAATTTCAGTTTAGTAACAAAATTTATAAAACATGTTTTGTAGACAAGAGTTTACTGAATAAATGTTATTTTTTATTTAAATTTCCATAAATATTTGACGAAGTTACAAAATGTTCAACATGAGTCCATTTTCCCATCACAGGGAAGCATTAAGGGATAGTATTTTACATTTTTACGGTGACGTCACAGAGCCACTATTATATTTAGGCTACAGCTGTAAGCAAAGCAATGTAGAAAATTCTTTTCCATACAACCACGTGTTTTGAAAAATTCTGTGGGTGCGGTTAGAAGAAAAATATTAGAATAATAATAGAATAATATTAGAATAATAATAATATAATATAGAATAATATTAGTAGGAGAAAATATTGTTACATGTCCTTTGCAACCCTGCAAAGTGTCAAATTGTTTTCCTCTGTGATGGTAAACCCCTTCCTGAACAGTAAAATGGACTCATCTTCCCCTTTCAAGGGCAAATTCCATTATAGAAATGTCATAGCTTCAACAAAAACTAAAGAACGTGCATGTACGTTGACTTACACACGAGCTGGACAGACTTCCATTCAAAACAGACAATTCCTAAACCATAAATGCTACCAATGAAAGGACATACTGACAATTGGTCGTCTTCAATCAACTCACTTTTGCTTTTAAATTGCTCATACCACTGTAAACAGTCTTCAGAATTACCACATTATTGTCATACACTAATTTTAACATTTCATGAGCTTCGTCGGCACTTTTTTGCAACTTAAAACAAAACTTCTTGTTAACGCTATGTTCGAAATCCATGATGTGTGTCAAGACACTGTAAACATAACCTCACTTTTCTGGCTCTGGAAGCCTACTGATAAGTCACAACTTGTTTAAACTTGACACTTAATCTTGAACTTGTTTGACTTGACTAAGAATTAGGCTATTGGACTTATTACTTCAAATGTAATAAAATTTCATTTTACAGTTTGTTCGTAATAATTAAATTATTGTCTGTATTTTTGGGTCACTCCTCATACATGCCAAATTTCAGCTCCGCATTATCAGGAAGTTCAATATTTAGAGAATTCTTGATGAATCAATTAGTTAGGGATGACTTTTAGATATATGTGCAGAGAAAATATTGTATGGTGTTATTATATTGATTTTAGGTTCGGAGCCAATTCTGCATAAAACATTTCATTGTTATACTGTTAGGGCTAAACAAGGTGGCTCACAAAGTATGAAAGATAATAAAAGAGCCACTGCTGCAAAAAGTGCTGGTGCAAGTCTCAGAAGATATAATGAACAGTCTCTTCTTCAAGTAAGTCGTTGCAATTACTAAATTTTTACTATATTAATTATTACCATATTGTATTGTGATTATTATTAATAAATTATTCATGTATTACTTTCTCTTGCCTATATGAATATATAGGAAGAAAAGTATTGTTTTCATGTCGATTTTTCAAAATCGAGTTTTCACCGGATCTACACGTTTTCAGACCCCCTGAACCCAAAAAAGATGTTTTTAGCGATTGGTCTGTGTGTGTGTGTGTGTGTGCGCGCGCGCGCGCGCGCGTGTGTGTGTGTGTGTACAAAATATCTCAAGAACGGAACGTTGCACGAACTTGAAACTTGAAACTTAAGGTACATACCTCTACCGGACCCGACACGAACATTTTCATCAAAATCGGACAACCGGAAGTAGTAGTTTATTCGTGTAATTTTTCACTTTCTTGCAATTTTCTCAAAAACTGGTCCTACGATTTTTTTAAAAATTGCCTGGTTTACTAAATTTTTTATGCTCTACAAGATCGGGTAGGCGCCATTTGTGCTGAAATTCTTGGTAAGGGTGTTTTCACGTAAAAACTTTTTTTTTTTAAGATTACGGCTTTAATATGCATTTCAGCGCAAAAATGTATATAATAAAAGTTGTAGAGAATTTAAAATCCTACAACTTTTATTTCAAACATTTTTTTGTATAACGCTTAGTTTAGCGGTAATTAGCGATTTTCTATTTTTTCTCACGAAAACGTGTGAAAAATTGGTTTTTTTTAATATTTCGGTTTTAGTACGCATTTTACGACAAAAGTGTATATAATAAAATTTATAGAAAATTAAGAGATGTACAACTTTTATTTAGAGAATTTTTCTCTACAGAGCCTAGTTTAGCGTAAAAGTGTGATTTTCCGTTTTTTTAAGCCAAAGTGAGTTCGATTTTCATTTTGCGTCATTCACTCATGATTAAAATAAGGTTATGTTTTTGAGGTTAGTTTTTTGTTTATTTCTAATATTTTATTAATAATGTTAGGTTTATTGTTAATTATTTGCATTGGCAAGAGAAAGTTGTGTGAGTGTTTCACACCAGATTTTTTTTATATTCTATTTGTTTTATGTATACAAGGTATGGCAATTAAATAACTGACCTAGAGCTACAAAACATTTTATTGATCACCAATTTCATCATAAAGTTTATCCCCATTAGTGTACTCTCCTTCCCAATCCCTACAATGCTCCATACAATTTTTCATGTTGAAAACAATGCTGGAAGTTTGCTTCTGTCAGCTTGTTGAGAACCTCCATTACTTTTGCTTTCACTGCTTCCACACTGTCAAATCTTGTCCCCTTAAGCACCGTTTTTACCTTTGAAAATAAAAGAAGTCAAAGAGGCCAGATCAGGTGAGTATGGTGGGCGGTCCTATATGATTATCCCGTATAAAGCATAGAAACACTAATGTCACATGTTAACACAAGTAATATTTACTAAAATTGAGTTTGTAAGTAATGATCAGATTAACATATGAGGTCTGTTCAAAAAATAACCGAACTTTATGAATTACGCGCTAATGGGAATATTTAGCGACGTGCGGTTGGTGGCACACTGTTCTACGTCATTCCTTTTGTGAACACATTTTCTTGGATTGTTGATATCTCATTTAATTTTCGTGGTGTTCTGTTTTTAGTACGACGTGTTTAAGTGCTAGTGATGATTTTTGTAATGTGCGAAATTCGGGAGCAAAGGTGCAAAGTGAAATTTCGCGTGAAGCAGGGGAAAACTTTTGCAGAAACATTTCAACTTTTGAAACAAGCTTAAGGAGATGATTCTCTGAGTTGTACGCATTGTTGTAAATAGTTTTCTCAATTTGAAAGTGGTCGCCAGTCAATTGAAGATGACCCTTGACCTGGAACGCATTTGACTTCAACTGATGGCACCCTCGTTAGGAAAATCCATAATCTGGTGCGCGTAAATCGTCGATTGACTGTTAGAGAACTTTCAGAAGAGGTTAGCATCTCAATTGGATCGTACCATGAAATTTTAACTGAAAAATTGAACTTGCTTTGTGAGTTGCAGCAAAGTTGGTTCCCTGTTTGATAACCGAACAACAAAAAGAACATCGTGTGGAAGTTTGTCAGCAACTTCTTGAACAAGCCAATGATGATGCAACATTCAGGTAAAGGATCATAACAGGAGACGAAAACTGGGTTTACGGCTACGGCATTGAGACAAAAGTGCAGTGTTCACAATGGGTTGACAAAAATTTCACATTACAAAAATCGTCACTAGCACTTAAACATGTCATACTAAAAATACAACACAACGAAAAGTAAATGAGATATCAACAATCCAAAAACATATGTTTAATAAAGAAAGACGTAGAGTAGTTTGCTGCCAACCGCATGTCGCTAAGTATCCCTGTTTGCGCGTAATTCAAAAAGTTCGGTTACTTTTTGAACAGACCTCGTAAGTGTGTTTCTTATTAGAGCATCATATAGCCAGAACATTGTCAGCGGTGGCCCATATCATGGTATAGTTACTTGAGTCATGAGTTTGCCTTTGGTTTTAACGAGGGGTAAAGGGGGAAAGCATCAGTACGCATGCACGACTGTTTTTGTATCAGTTTGCCAACACAACAATGTAAACTATATTTAGAGGACATACAGTATATCATGGAACCTTTGTAAGTTAACTGTACGAATATAACTGTTTTTTACCATAAATGAAATGTTGGTTTGTCAAAAATCTTAACTGTTCACATTGCTGAATGAAATCTAAAATGCAATGTAATAAAATGTTGTGAAGATGAAGCTAAAAAAAATACCTTTCTGTGCCTCATAACAAAAGTTCTGAGTGAGCGGCTAAGTATTGTGGTGTTTCTCTTTCCACAATTTTAAATATGAAGAAGGAAGTTAAAAACAGTGAAGAAGATTATTCTTCATCAACAGTTTTTTTGACACCTGGTAAAAAAAGGAAACGGTTTTATTAATGAGGAAGTGATACCGACATGTGCAAAGTTATTACTGGTTTTGAAAGACAGGCTAAATTTTTGTTGGAAACTTTGTACATTAAGAAAAAATCTGGTGTGAAACACTCACACAACTTTCTCTTGCCAATGCAAATAATTAACAATAAACCTAACTTTAGTTATAAAACATTAGAAATAAACAAAAAACTAATCTCAATAAACATAACCTAATTTTAATCATATATGAAAAAGAGTGATTTTCCTTACTTTTAAGCCAAACTGAGGTTGATTTTCATTTTGTGTCTTTCACTCATGATTAAAATTAGGTTATGTTTATTGAGGTTAGTTTTTTGTTTATTTCTAATGTTTTATTACTAATGTTAGGATTATTGTGTATTATTTGTATTGGCAAGAGAAAGTTGTTTGAGTGTTTCACACCAGATTTTTTTTATAGCATTCAGAGTAAGGGGAAATCTAAGTTACTCTCTGGTTGGTTGAGTGATCTTAGTCAAATGTATTTTAAAATGTAACGCCCCACGTGCAGATTTGCCATCAGCCATCACTATCTTTTCCTAATTCCAAATCACTGCAGAAGTTCAGCTAAAAGTTAATATAATTTTTTGTTTATTTTAAGCAATTTTTTTTAAATAATTACTTTTTTTATTTTACAGCATGTTCAAGATATTCTTAGTTCTTGGTCAAATGATTTAACTGATTGTCAATTGTTATTTTACCGTGCCGTTGGTCCATCTAACCGTTCTATATTATTTGGCGGTAAACAACCACCTCTTGATAGAAATGATCCTCGCCTCTCAACAATTCCATTTCAGACTAGAAGAGCAACTTACAGTGAAGTGAAGAGA
Source organism: Catonia carolina (assembly GCA_035578175.1). Lineage (NCBI taxonomy): Eukaryota > Metazoa > Arthropoda > Insecta > Hemiptera > Achilidae > Catonia > Catonia carolina. The sequence goes on from JAQMRL010000012.1 coordinate 27,980,226, forward strand.
GTTTACTCTTTGCTTGCATCAGTTTATGTTTATGGTAAATATATTGGTAAAATTTTTTGTGTAGTTTTATTAGATAATGTGTGTCCTTAACCCTTTGAATGCCAGGGTCCGATTTTTTTCAGATGCGAGGGTTTTCTGAAAAGTGCCAGACCCGGTCACATTGGATGTCAGTAAACTGTTGCGTAAGAATAAATTTTTTAAACTGCTATTTATAGAGTAAGGTTTTCTGCTAATTTTGGTAAAAGAATTAAGCTAATATCTGTATTAGTTTTGATGAAATTAATTTTAAAGGGAATAGTGTCATTAGATTGCTTTTGACCTGGCATTTTTCACCAGCTCTCCACTACAAGGCGTGGCACTCAAAGGGTTAATACACAACTACCCTGCTAATCCGAACTAATTGGGTTCGGGACCTGGTCAGAATATCCGAATAAATATACATAGTAAAAAAATCTGGTGTGAAACACATAGGACTTTCACTTCCCAATGTAAATAATGAAACCTATAACCTATGTTTAATTATTAGTAAACATTGTAAATTGAAAAACATAGCTTAATTTTAACCATGAGTGACTGACTTAAAATGAAAATCAACCTCTGTTCAATTTAAAAATAAGGAGAAATCCCTAATTAGCTGGAAATTTACACAGACATTTGGTAAACAATCTTGGAGTGCTACATACTTGTGTGTTTGAAACGCCACATTCCAAGTTGCTGCTTTCTGTTAACGTTTATGTTAAAATATCACACTCCAGACTCGTGGTCTAAGTACGGGAAATACTTGTATGTTCATTTGTGGGCAAGAATGTCTAATTTTGTATGTTTAAAGTGTGAGTGTTAAGAATTCCAGCTGGTTAGTATATGTATGTATATGTATGTATACTAACTGGTTTAGAGTGTGTTATGTATTTGTTGAAATCAGTTGGTTATTGAAATCTTTTGTTGGTATTTTTAATTATTTGTTTTATTTATTTAAGTGATTTGTTTATGTTGGTTACAAATAATTTGTACCATGTAAAATATGAGTTCATTAAGTTATAAAAAGAAAAGAACATTGGCTATAGCTGTTGCATTTTTGCTCCCAACTTTCCATAAACTTTGATGGCATCTGTACAAGTCTATAAACTCTGACATGAATTCTTTATTCCAGTATGGCGTATCCATTAATACAGATGATACTAGTCAAAAATAAAACCCAAATATTTAACTAAACTTAAATAATAAAGTATAAATTATCCACAAATGTGATGGCTGAGTAATAAGAATGTGCGGTACTAGCCTGTTCAAAAAACTGTTGTGATGGGCTAAACATACGCTCCAAGTGTTTTGCGTACAGTCTCAATATGTAACATTCCAAGTATCTGGCGTGTGGCTCACACTAACCAATACTCTTGTATTCTTACTCAGTATATAGCATTCCAAAGCTGCGTACAAGCATTTATGTAAATAACTGGCTATTGACATTGAACTAGGCTTTGCAGAAAAAAATACTTGAAATAAAAGTTGTAGATCCTTTAATTTCCTATAACTTTGATTGTTTACACTTTTGTCATAAAATGCATACTAAGGTCGCAATCTTAAAAAAATCCCTTTTGATACTGATTCTGATGAGCAAAATACAGAAAATCATTAACTGATGCTAAACTGTAGATTATATGAAGATTTATAAGAACCTATATATGAAACCAAGCTGTTTTATTCCATTAAAACAAAAGCAATGTTTTAAGGATAAACACCACTTGTCCTTAGGAATTTAGAGCCATTTGTGGTGGACAAGCTGGACTTGTCCATAGGCTCCAATGCGTTAATCATCATCATAATCTTGTAGTTCTACAGCCCGTGGTGGGCTTTATCTTCCTTCACAATCCTCTCTCCTAGTTGCCAGAGGTTTATCAATTTGATGTGTGATAACATTTTGAAATACAGAGAGGGATCAAAACCCTTAAGAAAGAAATTCTAATGATTGCTTCGAATCATTTAATATTCCTAATAATGAATTTTTATTTCCAGAAAATGAAGAAGCATTTAAAAATACCTTTCAGTTGAATAAACAGCAGCAAAATTTATCCAGTGGTAGTAATGTTAGTCCAAAGAAAAACAAAACTGAGGAGAATAAAACAAATAGAGCCAGTAAACTAAGACAGTCCCCGACAAGAGAAAATGACGATGAAGAAATTACAAATATTGCCAATAGGATGAAATTAGAATCGTCAAGTTCTGGTAAGTGTTATTTTTACTTTCGCTCTGTCTGCAGTTGGGATGTTTTATATGTTGTCTGTTTTACTTCCGACTATTTTGCAAATTACTGCTAATGCAGACGATGAGGATGATAGATGAAAATGAGTGATGAAAAAATGTGAGACCCGATGAGGAATCCAACCCCAGATCCCTGAAGCCAGTTACGCTGACTATTACATTACTGGCTGGCCTGTTCTGTAGGGTGAAGTGAAAACATATTGCAGTAAGATACATTTTTCAATACTCGGATTTTATGACACCCTTAAAGCCAAAAAATTGAGTGGGTGTTACCAGGATATCTTTATTAAATAAAAAATAAAATCAGGTTATAAACACTCACATGACTTTTTCTTGTCAGTTAAGACAATTAAAAATATAACCTATTATGTTTAATCATAAGTAAACTAAGCACTAGAATAAAACAAATAGTCTTAATCTAATTGATTTCATTTGAAACCTTGAAGCCCATTGAACTATGTGGGGGGCGGGGTAGTTTTTAATTTAAGTTTTATTATAGTTTCCTTCAAGGCAAACAACATACGAGGCATGTCCAGAAAGTAAGTGTACTGATGCTCTCATGGCCAGAGGGATTTTATTTTTGACATGTTGGGTACACTAACGTGTAGCCTGAATTCTCTTTGCAATGAGACTGGTTCAAGGTCAGTTTGTTGAGAACTATCAACGTGACACGTTTCATGAAAAATGTCAATCCAATCTCCCGCTAAGTACAAAATACGTGGCGTCATCCATTATCTCGTTTGGAAGGGAAAACCTCCAGTTGAGGTTTATAATGAGGTGAAAACTGCGTATGGTGATAAAGCTACGAATCGTACGAGTGTGTACAAGTGTTGTCGCGAGTTTAAAAACGGTTGTACGTCTTTGCATGATGATCTGAGGAGCGGAAGACTTTCAATTGTGACTGATGGAAAAATAAAAAATGCACTCCGTGACAATCACATATTGACTGTGGATGAACTTTTTGCGATGTTTCCGCAAATCTCCAGATCTCTGCTACACGAAACCGTCGCAGAAACCCTCGGATATCAGAAACTGTTTCCGAGGTGGGTCCCAAAACAGCTGACAGACCAACACAAGTTAAATTGAATGAAGACTGGGCAAGAGTTTTTCAGGCGCTGCAAACTCCATGGGAGATAAATTTCTTTGCCCATCGTTACTGGAGATGAAACTTGGGTTGCACAATACAAACCTGAAACCAAAAGACAGTCTCAACAGTGGCGTCACTTCTCTTCACCTTCCGCCAAAAAGTTCAAAACCACAATTTCAGCCAAGAAAATCATGGCATCCGTGTTTTGGGACTGTCAAGGCATAATTTTAATTGAATATATGCCTCAAGGGGAGACCATCAACTCTGCTATATACTGTGAGACCCTAAATAAATTGCAGAGGGTGATTCAGAACAAGAGGAGAGGCATGCTGACAAAAGGAGTCTGCCTGTTACACGACAATGCCAGACCACAAACGGCCAACGCCGCAAAGGAACAGCTTGCCTCGTTTAAATGGGATGTCGTGAACCATCCCGCACCTAGCACCTTCAGATTCCTATCTCTTTACCTCCCTAAAGCTGCACATGGGTGGAAAAAGGTTTTCAACCAACAAGGAGGTAAAGGAGGAGATGGAGAAGTGAACGAAGGGGTTGGCAGGAAACTACTTCGAGAAAGGCATAAAAAAATTGATACCCTGCTTCACCACCTGCATTGAGAGGAATGGCGACTATGTCAAAAAATAGCTTACATACGTACTAAAGTAACCATGTATTGTTTTTGTTTGAATAAAACATTTTGAAACCTACAAAAATTCAGTACACTTACTTTCTGGATATGCCTCGTATTTACTTAAAAATGAAAATTTTAGCGACCTTTTTATGAGCATATTTAGTAGCCAATATGAATTATTGTAGCACCTAGAAGCCTAGGTTCATTCGGAATCTGGGTATAATAAATAACAAACAAACTTTCTTTAAACCGATTACTATTATTTGTTGACACAATTAATTATCAGACTTTTGGCTACTAACAAATACAGTTAATTAAAAAACTTAAGCTTAAATTAAACTTCACTATAATTGAGAGAGTTACTTAACTAACGAGACAGTTGATTCATGTGTTCATAACCACTTGCTACCTCTTATCACACACGCACTATTCATGTAATTTAGAACCGGTTCCATAAAAACACTATTTCAAAATGGTCCGACAACACTTTTCATTCACAATTAATAATCAAAATTATTGACTAACTCTCTACAAAGGCGCTAACTATTTTTTATACCCTAATAGGTTTTCTGGAAAGGAATAGAAAAATTAGTAAACAAATGCAATAAATACAAAGGCTTTCGTCCGAATTCTGGGAGCAATAATTAAAAGATAGTTTGTTTGAGAAAGAGCAAAATATAGAGATTTTGAGAAAGTTGTAAAAAAATCATAAAAGGGTATACTTAATTATAAAAATTAGAAAATATTAGAAGTGGTATAAAACTTAATCACAAAAGAATACAAGAAATGTCAGTAAGAGATTATCCTGAATGATACACTACCATTTCAGCCAACCACGAACTACTACTATTGAAGTCGCAATATAGTTGGATACATTTTTTTCATGATTGATAATGTTCTTACATTGGTTCTCATGTTGATTTATTCTTGAACATTTTTTAAAACATTAAGAAATTGGCATTTTTTTCAGATCAAGCTACTGAATATTGCAGTACTGCAAATGAAAACATGTCATTCAGTGAATCTTTGGAGGAGTTTGGCAATTCACCTGTACCAATAAAAGGAAAACTTCGTGGCACTGTTGCGAACATATCAAATGAAAATAGTACTAAAAGTTATAAACTAAATAAAAAGAAGAAGAAAAAGAAAACCGTAAAATCAATTATCAACAGTAAGTAAACTATGTTGTTTGATAAATGTTGTTAAAAATGGATATTTGTACAGTGTCTATCCCAAAAGGTCTGGTAATGAATTTCCATAGCCAGCCATTTATGCTTGCCACCCTGCTCAACCTCAAAATCCTTCTAAACGACCTCATTCGAAAGCCTCCAATTTTTCAGTAATGTTTTTCTACGAGATCCATGCCTCCAGCCTGTAAAACAACTATGAGAACACATAACTTCTAAGCAATCAAAGTCTTTTAAATTCAGTGTAAGGTCTCTACTGCGCAGAACCTTTCTCCTTTTATCAAAAGCAGTTATTTTTAGTTTATTTAAAGTCGCATTAACAGTGTGGTCATTAGTCACTACTGTGGGTTTTGGTACTATAATGGTGAGTAATAATGTGTTAAAATTTCCAGAACCTAGCCGAGAATTGAACCCAAGTTCTGCTTTGTAGGCTAGCGCGCTAGTCACTATGCCACAGAGATGAGATGGCTGAAAGCACTTCTTTCTTTATGGGACGTATGAATAAAAAAAGAACATTATTTACAGAATTTGAGTTTTCTTCAATTATAACAAATCTACAAGCTGAAACGGCCGTAAAAATATAGATTCTTGAGTCACGATAATGGCTGTTGCATATGGATGGGCTCTGAGAAAGAGAATTGAAAATTTTACAGTTCTGCCAACCTCAACAGTGAGACACTACATTTCACTACACGAGAATGCCTTTTGCATATGGATGGGCTCTGAGGAAGGGAAGTGAAAATTTGACAGTTCTGTCAACCTCAACAGTGAGACACTACATTTCACTACCATGCAGTAGTGAAATTTTGTAAGCTGTGGTTTATTGCCAAGAAAATGTTTTCTTCATAAACCTATATGAAAAAATCTGACCTTTAATATTTCCTATAGCTTTTAATTACATGACTAAAAATGTTTGATTTACCATCATACCAGTGTAACCGCCCCTCTAACTACATCGATAGGTTGGTAGGGGCGTTAACAAAAAAACAAGAAAGGAAGCAAATAAAACAAATAAATATACTCAAGTTGCGGTTGCACATAAAATATCAATCAAGAGATTTAATAAAACAGTAAAAATCATCAATATGAAAATTTAGAAAAACAAATGAATTAATTTACAATAATAGCTTTACCCAAAAATATTTTAAATTCTGTTTAAGCAAGGCAAGACTTTAAAAATATAAATACAAAAAAAAACTAAGTTATAAAAATTGCCTTTTACCAAAATTTACTTTTACATTAACAGAGCTTAGTAAATTAGATTTTAAAATCAATCTGAAGAAATTACATTATTAGCTTTATCAAAAATGTTTGAGTTCAGTTAAACAGAGCAAGACTTTAAAAATATAAATTCCAAAAAAATTTAAATAAATTGTAAAAAATTGCCTTTTACCCAAAATTTACTTTAAATATTAACTAATTCTTTGTGAATCAAATTAGAAAAACTCAACCATGATTCAAACACATTAATAGCATTATCAAAATATTTAAATTCTATCAAATAAGAAAATTTAAAAGAAATATACAAATTCAAAAAATAGTTAAGTAAATAAAATTACTTTTTCAAAATTTACTTTTATCATTTACAGAACTAGTGAATAGATTGAAAAGTCAAGAAATATTGGCCAATTTCTTTTTTAATAAATAATAATATATATAACAGTGAAAATCCAGCACAGACTGGTAAAACAACAGATAAATTTCGCAAACAGTATAAAAATGAAAGTTTACCAAATATATAATACATTAAGAAAAGTTATACAACATTTTATTGTTTTTAAGCAAGCTACCTTGGTGTTCCTAATATAAATATAAAAAAAAAATAGATAATAATAATTTGGACAATAATAAGTTTCACCATACTAGGTACATCTGTATGTAAAACGTTAATTATTCAGTTAGAACATGTTGGAGACTGAAAGTTTTGACGCAATAGACTTTTCCAGAAGTTAAATTAATAAATAATTACATACCGTCGCTATTGATGTTTAGCAAATACCTCCTGTAAGTTAAACCAGGACGAACTCAGTAGCCTTTGCATTTTTACATGTCTTGTTGTTTAACAGGTGAAGAAATTCTCTCATAATAAAATTTAATCGGTGTGGTTATTGAACGGGAGTCGAACCCTGATAATAGTAACAATGTTAATTTTAGAAAGACATAGTTCAAGTTAAATAAACACGCACAAACACTTTAAGTCACTAGTAACCTGTAAGAGTTCTCAGTTCCAGAATACTATCAGCCAATTAACTTTCCAAAATTTAAATTGGGCAAAAACGAATTACAAAATTTATTTTCAAACTGATTGCAGAATCCAAAAAACTTTTAAAAAATGAATACGGAAAACCGATAAATTTAATGCCGAAAACAGACTGTTCAATCATAATAAATAAAATAAGATATAAAAGCAATAAAACTTTTTCACTAAAAAGAATAAAATAAAAAAATAGGCCCGTAACATTACGCAGTCGTAATGCACGTCCTTACATTTCGACAGTTAAAACACAACTCGACTAGCAACGGGAAAGTATTTCAATAAATTCGCTAGCTCTCGGACACAACGTAAAAGTAGTTAATAAATCAGCTGATAAGCAGGTAATTAGAACAATCGCTGAAAAATAAAATTTAAAATCAAATAAGTAACGATCTGAAGATCAGACGTTACACCAGTTACTTTATTTTTGGAACAAAATCTTCTAGGAATGTATCACCTTCTTTTTTATCGCTACCACCATCATCTTCAATATCAGTCTTGCTCGTATCTACCAAACCATTTCCTTTTTTTACCAGGTGTCAACAAAAATGTTGATTGAGAATATATTCTTCATGTCTTTGATTTTCTTCTTAATATTTCACATTGTGGAAAGAAACATCACAGTAGTTAGCCGCTTGCTCATGGCTTTTGTTGAGAGGCACAGAAAGGGATTTTTGTTTAGCTTCAACTACACAAAATTTTATTACACTGAATATTTATTAGCTTTTGTTCAGCACTGTGAATAGTCTGACCATGTTTTTCAGAAACCAACATTTCTGTTTATGGTAACAAACAGTTATATTCGTACAGTTAACCTACAAAAGATTCCTTGACATACTATATAAGTTCTGGGTATAGTGCACATTGTCTTTTTTTTTGCGCCCTGGACACTTCAGGAGGAGTATAGGACATGTCGTCAGATATAACACCTGAAATACATATAAGAATCACACAATGTATCACTACTATCAAGAAAGAAATTCTTGTACGCTATAAAAAGTTTCACCGATCAAGTAATTTTTCGGATTTTTTTTTAAGGAATTCAAATCCTCACAACATTTTAAAAATTGGGGTAATTTATTCATGAATTTTCTCCCTGCATAAGTAGGTTTTTGTTCAAACAATTTTGTGGAGTGATTAGCCACATAATAATCATTCCTGTTTCTCGTGTTATGATTGTGAACATTGAAATTCTGCATAAAATTATTTTGCCTAACATACATAATCACCTCAAAAATGTAGAGGGAGGGAACTGTAAGCAATTCAAGCTCCTTTAATAATGGCCTGCATGAGGTTAGGTGGTTAGCACCCACCATACACCTAATAGCTTTCTTTTGAATTTTAAAAACCCTATTCATGTTACCCATGCTAGAATTACCCCATACTAAAATACCATAACGGATATGAGACAGAATGAGGCCATGATAAGCTGCCATTAGTAATTTTTTATCATTTAATCTGGTAATTTGTTTTAGTGCAAATACCCCAGATGATATTTTACTACAAACTTGATTGGTATAGAAGTCCCAAGACAAAGATCTATCTAGAGATACGCCCAGGAACTTCACTGTTTCTACATGCTCTAAACTATTATTATGAATAAATACATCCACTTCTCTACTTTCTTTAACGTTATGTTTATTTTTAAACTGCAAGTACTGACACTTTTTCCCATTAACTGTTAATAACATTTGATTCAAGAACTGTACTACGGACTCTTTGTTAACATGTGTATTTACTTCAAGAGCATCCACCAGTAAACTGTTACTGATTACCGAAGTATCATCAGCAAACAACAAAGCTCTACCATTAGGTATGACTTCTGGTAGCCTATTAATGTACAATAGAAACAGAATTGGACCTAAAACTGACCCTTGTGGAACGCCTGCTTTGACTTCAACCTTTCCAGATACAACTTTTGTAAGTTTCCCTCTAACAACGCTAGTTAACTCCACTAGGGTTGTTAGAGGGAAACTTACAAAGGTGGCTGAACTAATACCAAAGTATATACCATCTTTTCAATTGACTGAACAGCCCTAAAATAAAGTATTGGTACTACCTCCAGGCAGATTGTGAGCTTTGTAAGAAGTATTGTAACACCTGTGCGTAGGTTTTTTCAGGATCTGAGTTAAATAAATAAACAAACTTGTTAAAATTTATTATTTATTTTCACTTTTAATGATTAAACTTAGCCTAATAACTTAACTCAGAACCGGTACTATAACGACATAATTTCAAACGACCTGACACTCTTTCCATTCACAGTCTACATATTGACTGACTGAATTCAAAGGTGCTAACTGTTTTTATACCTGCGGTCTGAAAGTTTCCGAACAAAGAGGATCTTTCTAACAAAATCGCAGCTATTCTTGAACATTGTAGAAGGAATAATAAACAAACTGTTCTACTATTTCCAATTTCTTAGAATTCCGATTCAAAATATTAGTATTCCTATTCAAAATATCTCTTTCATCGCAGTTCACTATTCTTGTTCAACATACACCACCCTATACAATACACAATATTGTTGCAATAAACAACCTATTCCATCAACAATTTCTGGAATAATTTTACATTATTATTACAATTTTCTCTTAAAGAATTTGGTTAGGACAGTTTTACAAGGCTGAGTTAACTTATCACTCCTTGTTTGAGTGTGTAACTCAATGTTTATGTTTATGAAATGAGTTCCATGTTTTTGAATAATCTATATGTTTTTTGTTTTAATCAGGTAGTAATCCTGCCATCAGAAAATTTGCGGAAAAAGTTTTTAATGCATGTGTGGATGGTGATTTCAATGCATTAGAAAATATTGTAAAAGAGTTCAAGGGTAGTTACGATAATAATCAATCTGTTAAAAATGAAGAAAGTACAGAAGTAGGGGAAACTCATATTGAATCGCAGAATGGTGATGTTGACAAAAAATATGAAAATATTGTACCTGTATTTAATCAAGAAACACAAGATGGGATTACATTGTTAATGAATGCTGCTAAAAATTCACATAAGGAAATAATCAGGTAAAATTTACCATATAATAAATTTGAGGGTCATTCATAAGTAAAATACGTTTTGATCTGACAAGCTGTGCAGTTCCCCCACCACCTCCGCTGCCAAGTCATTGATTTTCCACTCACCTTGGGCCAGTCTGGTAAGCCGACACTGTCGTGTATTGATTATTATTTGTAATTCTTCAAAATGTGTGACAAAATTAAGGATCTTGCCAAGTGTGAGGTTTGTAGTGTAATACACTTTTTGAATGTTAAAGGTGTGCGACCTATCAAAATTTACAGACAAATAACAGAGGTTTATGGTGATGATGAATAAAACTTAAGTTCGAAAATGGTGCATTAAGTATAATGACGGACGGACGAATGTTCACAATGTAGAGAGCTCGGGCCGACCTTCAGCTGCAACTGACAAACTCAAATCAAAGATTGAGGAAAAATTCAACAGGACAGATTCACGACAGATGGACTAAGTCATTCTTTCCTGATCGTTAATGGTGTTTTGGGTTACAAAAAAGTGTGTTCAAGGTGGGTCCCTCAAATTTTGATGGAAGTGAGAGGTTAAACAACTTGGCAGCAACTGAGTATGCTTAGGGCATAGCAAAATTGGTGAAACAGCACGGCACAGTTTAAATTTGCACGGAAATTATATAGAAAAATAGTTTAAGTACCAGGTATGTTGTAAAAAACGTTTTGTTCGGGTATAATAAGAAAATTTCAAAATAAAAAAAATGTTCTTTACTTTCCGAATGACCCTTATCTTCTGGATACATTAATTTTATTTGTAAATCTAATACAACACTGTATAAATTTATTATAAGTAAGAATTTAGGAGTGTGTGACTATATAGCTCTTTGTGTGAGAAGAATCCTCAAACCCAAGTAAATAAACAAATAATAATAATTGGGGAATATGTTAAAAGAACAAAGAGAAAAAGTGGAACTGCTGATTGTCTTTGGAAGAAACTACACCATGATCGTTAAGTCGTGCTACCCAAACTTTTCTGCTTTGTAGAAATGGTGATGAAATCTGTATAAGATATTTTAGCCAGTGAATATTTTAATTTTTAACGGACCGATAGTTTTCAATTAAGTTCCAAACAGCAGAAACAAATTTACATCTTATCTACACAAGAGTTCCACAAGGCAGTGTTCTTACTACCTGTGCAGGCTATTATACACTGCCAATTCACTTACAGTATCTGAGTATCTGCAGCAATATCCGAACAAAATACAAGACTCACAGAATAAAGGGCGTATGAAAACAAATAAAACAAAACGTACACATGTAATAAGCATTTTTTTAGTAACCCTTTCAGTGCTGAAACAATATTTAAAAGTTTGATCTTAAGTGCCATTTAATTTGAATAATGGTGTACAAAAAGTGCCAGCCCTTATTCCGAAAACTTGCGGGAGTAAGCCTGCCATTGCCGAACAAAATTTCAGCGTTACAGAAAAATAAAATTTCCTTTTAAAAATAAATTTTTATTGAGTTCATAAAGAAAGAAATCATTCTAACACTAAAAATATTCAAAATACTTTTTTTTAGTTTATTTAACCCTTTATAGGTCTTTGGTAAGTATACTTACCACTGGCAATATGGTCGATTTTTTAAAGAATAAGCTATGCAGTTACCCTATTGGCATTTTATGGTTTTATAGATGTTCTTTGGTAAGTAGGCTATCCACATTTTGAAATTAATGCGCAGCGACCATTTGCTTCATGAGTTACACGAATTTGGTATGGATTTATACCAGCGTACGCTACCGTGTTGTTTTGTTGTTATTTTTGTACAGTGCTTAAAAATTCGAGTTTTTTTTGCGGGAAAGCAAGTATTCATGCTTTATAAAGTTGACTTAAGTTATTTTACGCATTTTTCTGTTATATAGGACTACAAGTTGTTTTAATAAGCATTTTTACCACTAAACATTATGTGATTCCCATTTCGATAAACTTTCCTTGATAAGTAGACTTACCAGGGCTTAACATAAAAAAAATATCTTACTGTTCTGGGATTAGAAATAAATTATTCAAGTCCCTATAAAACAAAATTTAACATTTTACAACATGCATATTTTCCCCCGTAATATTGCCCTATAAAGGGTTAAAGTCACATCCACAGCTTGGTCATTAGCAACTACCGTGGGTTCTGGTACTTTAACGGTGTTTTAACATGTTAAAATTTCTGGACCTTAGCCGGGAATCGAACCCAGGACCTTCCGCTTTGTAGGCAAGCACGCTAGTCACTACGGCACAGAGGCGGTTTCAAAATACATTATTCTATTAATTTTTGTTTAAAAGTTTTTTTTGAAAATGTTCAAAAAATGTTGGTATTTTCAATTTGTATATTGACACTTTTTACATAACTTACGGACATTCGGTAAAGCGGATATTATCACTACGTAACGAGCAAAGTATAAGTGTAATCAAATTTATAGAAAATTAAAAAATTACAACTTTATTTCAAGCATTTTTCTCTACTGAGCCTAGTTTAGCGTGAAAGTGTGATTTTCCATATTATTAAGCCAAACTAAGGTTGGTTTTCTTTTTGTTTATTTCTAATGTTGTATTACTAATGTTAGGTTATATTGTTCATTATTTGCATTGGAAAGAAAAAGTTGTGTGAGTGTTTCACACTAATTTTTTAAATATGGTCTTTTGACATATTGTTCAAAAAATTTTTAAATTTTCAAAAGGATTTTGTGGTTGATTTTCATTTTATTATAAGTTGAAAGGAAGATACTGGGCATTATGTAAGTATCCAAACGTTTATGGTCACCATTCTGGAATGCATCATTATTTTGGAAATCTGTTTTCACCAAATTATTGAAAATTGAAATACCTTTAAAAAAATGTACTGCACAATAAGTGTTTATATTTATAAATATTTAGATTGGAACATGTATCCTCGTTTTAGGGCATACCCTAAATTTGAACAGGAACGGTTTCATTTTTTATGGATTAATTGAGTTTGATTTAGGGGGGAATAACTTTCTTTCAATTCTACATTATTATTGTTTTTCCATAATTTAACACTTACTGTGGTCCACCCTGTATAGATCGGACTAAAGATGGTGTATCTTCTTTACTCTTTTACGTGGCATGTCTGGAAAGTAAGTACCGTTTTGAAAATAAATATTAAAATATTATTTTTTCAAGACAATTTTATTTTTACATGAAAGATCATACATTCAACTACATTTCTACATAGTTGCCGCCATTTTTCAGCCATTTGTCATAGCGGATGACCAGCTATTCTAAACCTTTCTCAAAGAATCATTCCGCCAGTGATGACTGTCATAGCTTTATAGCACTTTTTACTTATGTCATTAAGCAGTTGGCTACAGTCTCGTGGAAAACAGTTCTTAGAAATTTTTGGAAATTCATATGAAAGCATTTTCATTGTGGATTGTCTGTTCTCTTTAATTTTCTCATCCACTCTCCTGACCAAATCATCATTGACAATAAAAGGCTGCCCAATTCGTGGGTTGTTGTGGACATCTGTCCGTCCTTCATTGAATTGCCTAACTCATTTTTGTACCATTCCATCACTTATTGCACTTTTACCATAAATCTTTGTATTTGCTGATGAATTTCAGCTGCCTTAATGTTTCTTCAATCCAAAAACCAGATGACAGAATGTATCTCACAGTTGGCAGGTTCATCGGTTGTTTTAAACATTGTAAACAACCACAGTAAACATAAAACACAAGACTAATCAACCATAATAGCATTATTCTGGAGCTAATGAACTAGTGAAAGTAGAGTGCTGACTTTGTTTTCAGTGCCGTAGAATGAACAGTACTTACTTTCACACCTTGTGTATAGGCCTACTCTGATTATGGTCGATCCAACAAAACGTGTAAGTAGAAAATAAGGATCAAGGCAGCTGGAAAGATTTGTGAAATTTATAATATTTATACAATAGAATTGATTTCAAGCTGCAAGTTTTAAAGATTTATTTGTATTTAGTTCTTGTATTTGTATTACTAATAACTATAAAGATTTTTGTATTTTTTTTAGGTTACTTTTGGAAAATGGTAGTGACCCTTGTATCCGTGATAAAAAAGCGACGACAGCTTATGATTTTGCTTCTGATAAAGATACTCGAAATGTCTTCAGAAGGTTCATGGGTGAATTTCCTGATAAATACGATTATTCTAAGGTATAGTGTACCCCAATTAGATTTACTAAAAAATTAAAATAGAATTTAAGGAAAAGGAATTATTGTACAGCAAATTCTTGATGGTAATAGATAATCAACTGGCGTGGTATTCATGGATAATTTGCCAATACTAAAGGAAAGTTGTTATGAAAATGTTTATCCGTAATACCAACTCCATTTCAATTTATAATAGAATTTTATCTGGTTTAAAATTCAATGAAACATTAGAAACAATCATTGAACTTAAAAAAGTGAATAAATAAATTGTGAAAATTAACCCTATTAAGGCCATGAGCAGATTATATCAGCTCAAAAAATATATACAGTAGTTATCGCGTACAGTGACATTAGATACAATGAACTATCGGTTAGTGTGACCAATATTTGATGAAAAAGTTTGGTCCGCAGTTACATGCGATATAAAATAATATAATTTACAGTGACTTTGGTTTAAATCACATGTCGGTTTCAGTGACAACTGTATGAATTTTCAACTATGCCAGTTATCTGTCAACAGTATGATACAGCGTGTAAAATCATTGTTTAGTCTATTTTTAACATGTTTTTTCTTAATAACATTAAGTCTCAACGTGCATTTACAGGAGTTGTGTCAAAAGTTTGGTTACCAATATGTCTATCCTTTCATTTTGTGTCTTAAATACAGCACTTATCTATAGTTATACATTACAAAAATTCATTTCATCCTTCACTGTCTGCATTAGCAGTAATTGCAGAACACTTTGACATTAAACAAAAAAAAATCATCTATAGGTTTATTGTCCTGATCATTCAAGTTTAGTTCATCTTTTGTGTAAACCTGTTCATTATTCGTAGTAGTGTCTGTTATTTTTATATTTTATACAAACGTAAATATGGCATCATTGTGTAGACATTTTACTGTGATGGAAAAAGTGCACATAATTTGGTGTTTGAGAAATGGTGAAACAAACAGGGATATTACAAGGGAGTTCAACGTTGGACACTCCATGATATCCACAATTTGGAAAAACAGGGAAAAATTCAGAATAGTATTGATGACAGTACAGAGAAATCGAAGAGACTTCGACGTCAAAAAAATGACATAGAAGAAGCTCTTTTAAAGAGGTTTACTTTGCAACGAGCAAACAGCATGACCGTAACTGGACCTTTGCTACAAGAAAAGGTCATCGGTTACAGTGACTATTGCTTGCAGTGGTCGGAACTAGCTGGTCCCTTGGAGGTCACTATAGGAAAAAAAGTTTTGTTTTCATGTTGATTTTTCAAAATCTAGTTTCCATCAGAAATACTCATTTTCAGGCCCCTTGAACTGAAAAAACATGTTTTTAGCGATTGATCTGTGTGTGAATAAAATATCTCGAGAACGGAATGTCGTATGGTGTTGGAACTTGGAACTTAGGTTAGGTACTAATAGGAGACCTGACATTAACATTTTCTTCAAAATCAGTGAACTGGAAGTAGTAGTTTGTTCGTGTGATTTTTCACTTTTTCATAAAGCCTGGCCTTCTTCATCAACAGCTGCTTTCAAAACCTGTGGCTCTTTTAGTATAGACAAATTTATCTTTGTTCGACCATAATCGGATTAAATGAGAAACTTATTTGAAAAAGAAAATCAAATTTATTTAAAAGGATTATAAAATTTCAGAAAAGATTTGTTTAGTACTAATGGGAAAATTGAAATTGTTAAGACGTTTAAAAATCTGAGGGAAACAATTCTAATTAACCACTTTTCTTGAATTTTATTTCTGCTACCAGCATTTTACCTCTACCTTCCTTTTTATATTTCCACTGCATAGGTCAGAATTGGTACATTCTTACAATCAACGTCTTGATCCCAGACTAAGCTTCTTACATTTGGAAGCAACCACTGCTTCCAATGCTCTCTTTCCATTGCTTTGCTTTCTGCTCCATTTCATTTAACACACTGAGCCCTACTGTTTTTTACTTTCACTTGCCTATACGAATATATAGGAAGGAAAGTATTGTTTTCATGTCGATTTTTCGAAATCGAATTTTCATCGGATCTACACGTTTTCAGACCCCCTGAACCCAAAAAACATGTTTTTAGCGATTGGTGTGTGTGTGTGTGTGTGTGTGTGTGTGTGTGTGTGTGTGTGTGTGTGTGTGTGTGTGTGTGTGTGTACAAAATACCTCAAGAACGGAACATCGTACGAACTTGAAACTTAAGTTACATACCACTACCGGACTCGACATGAACATTTTCATCAAAATCAGTCAACCGAAAGTAGTAGTTTATTCGTGTAATTTTTCACTTTTTTGCGATGTTCTCAAAAACTGGTTCTACGATTTTTTTTTTAAAATCGCCTCAATTACTTACTTTTTTATGCTCTACAAGTTAGGGTAGGCGCCATGTTTGCTGAAATTCTTGGTGAGGCTGTTTTTACGTAAAAAAATTGCTTTTTTAAGATTGCGACTTTAATATGCATTTTACCACAAAAATGTATATAATTAAAGTTGTAGAGTATTTAAACTTCTTATTTTTATATTTTATTTATACTTTTTACTTATACTTTTACTTTTTTTATTTCAAACATTTTTTTGTATAACGCTTAGTTTAGCGGTAATTAGCAATTTTCTGTTTTTTTTCTCACGAAAACAAGTGAAAAATCTTTTTCTTTTAAATTTCGGCCTTAGTATGCATTTCACGACAAAAGTGTATATAATAAAATTTATAGGAAATTAAAAGATCTACAACTTATATTTTAAGCATTTTTTGTACAGTGCCTAGTTTAGCGTGAAAGAGTGATTTTCCGTATTTTTAGGCCAAACTGAGGTTGATTTTCATTTTGCATCTTTCACTCATGATTAAAATAAGGTTATGTTTTTTGAGGTTAATTTTTTTATTTATTTCTAATGTTTTATTGCTAATGTTAGGTTATATTGGTCATTATTTGCATTGGCAAGAGAAAGTTGTGTGAGTGTTTCACACCAAATTTTTTTTAATAAAATAATGACATCAGATTCTGGGAATTTTTAGGTATTTTCAAAAAAAGTTGATTAAAATATTTACAATAAGAAATAATCCTAAAACCTAAAAGCGGTGGAGATGGATTTCTGGAGGTGGAGCTGCGGTGTGTCGCGCATCGATCGAATTCCAAAATAAGAAGAAGAATTAGTATTCAAGGAGATAACATGGATACCATATCCCTGAAGCAATTTAAATGGTTTGGTCATTTGCAAAGGATGGAGGATGGTAGGTGGCCAAAGAGAATATGGGAATGGACGCCAGCCAGTAGAAGGAGGAGTAGACCGGAGGCGACATGGTTGGCTGGTGTGCAGGAGGCAATGTCTTTGCGGCAGCTTTCGATGGTGACTGGCAAGACTAAGATTAGTGGTGCTTAGGAAGCGAGTACGGCTTGGGCTTTAAATCCTCGCATGAATATATTTATAAAAAATCATTAAAAAATAAAATATTTATTTCGTAAATAACATCACTTTTTGAGTAAAAAAGTTTGTGCAAAATAAAATAATAACAATAAGTAATCACAATGAACAATAATAATTACACATTTTAACAATTACATTTTGAATGCCCATAACAGACAGGTGGAGTGTTAAATCAAATTATTTGCAATCGATCTGTTAGTTACAGGGCTTCAAAAAATAGTTCTGTTTCTTATCACATGGTCAGCCAATTGTATGACTGAAGCATTTAAGAACAGAAGAGGTAGAGGTGTAAAAAACTCTAGTCAGAGTTATCTCTTTTGAGAGTAATGAATTTCATTATATTGCCAGAGCCTGTGGTGAATGAAGTGAAGGTGTCATTTGCAGGGTGGAAAGTAGATGCTTTTCAGAAGGCTTGGCATGCTGACTACTAGTACATTAAATGGTTAGCGTTTCTAGTGATGAACTTGTGAACCTAAAGTTTATAAAAAGAGCTTATAATAACCTATAGATGAAATCGAGCCATACTATCCCATTTAAAACAACAGGATATGAGAGGATGAGCACGACTTGTCCTTAAGGTTTTAGAGCTGTTTGCAGCAGGCGAGATGGATTCATTCATAGGCTCCAGTGTGTAAACTGTTTCCAATTTTCCTTCTCATGAGAAAACAGTTCCAAATATGTAAACTGTTTAACTTCTTCCAGCATGTTAATTTTTAGTCTTATTCTATGCCTTAAATCCTCACATCTTTTCTGCACCAGGACTATTTCAGTGCATTAAAAATAAGGAAATTAATTTATTGCTTGTATCAATTTATCTATTGTTTTTTAATTTGTTTAGTTTATTTAAAGTCATATCAACATCTTGGTCTTTAGCAACTACTGTGGGGTTTGGTACTGTATGTTGGCTTTTAACGTGTTAAAATTTCCAGACCCTAGTCAGGAATCAAACCCTCAGGACCTTTTGCTTTGTAAGACAGCGTCCTAGTCACTACGCCATGAAGATGGTCCGTCTTTAATTTATAATTTAAATACGTTAATCTCCTTTTATTTAGATGAGTGTTTTAAAGATGCAAGCATTATTTTATTATTTTTTTCAGTCTCGTATACCAAGTCCATTAACTGATTTGATTGAAAAAGAAATGGCCGACAAGAAACGAGCTATGAAGAAAAAGAAACGATTAAAAGATAAAGAAAGGAGGATTGCTGATGAACCAAGGAGACAAGAGGAAGCTGAACAGAAACGATTTCTTCAATTAAGTGACAGGGAAAAGGTAACTTCTAGTGGATTATTAACACCACATCATGTAGAGAATCTAAAATTGAAGTTGTTTTGATATTCTGGTGGATTTTTGAAAGCTCTTTATAAAGATTTATGTATTTAAAGAAAGTTGTGTTAATACAAGGGAGACCCGAAAGTAATGAGACTTTCTTTGTAGTTTATTTATTCATCAGTATTTTTACACTAAAATTTGATCGCCTTCAAGTATTCACCATGAGATAGTGTGCAATTGACCATCCTTTTTTCCACTATTCAAAACAATTTTTAAACTCGCTGATTGGGATGTCCTTTAAGCCCTCCGGCGATATTGTTTTACATCTTCCTCAGTCCCAAAACATTTTCCTTTCATGTCCTTTTTCAGTCTTGGAAATAGAAAGAAGTCACATGGAACTAGGTCGGGTGAACAATCAAGGTCATTCTATTCTTGCTCGGAAACTACTTTTACAGAAACTTTGTGTTAGCAGAAGTGTGGCAAAAGTTTGGTTGCAACTCTCCTCATGTGGAAACCTCTGAATCGAACTCCCATGACATTTTTTTTTAGTCATGTCAGACAACTCATCAAGTTTGGTGACAATCTTCACTCATAAGAGTGTTAATTTTTCAACGATTTCATCACTCCTTGTGGTTGAGGGGTACCAGGTTGGTCTTCAGTCAACATTTCCCCTGTTTTGAAACATGAAAACCAGTCATAGACCCAAGCTTTACTCAATATATCTTCCTTGTAAGGTATTTGGAGCAGTGCAACAGTTTCCACAGCCGTTTTTCCCTACAGGAAACAAAATTTTACTGCCTCATGTTGCTCTCTGGCATTCGCCGTTTCATGTTTTTGCCGAATGGGGAAATCTTGTTTCACTTTAAAATTCACTACAGACAAATATATGTACACACAGTGACAAGGCTTCACATACTGTATCAGGTAGAGTTTCCGTACAAGAGCCCACCACTGAGAACTTGTTCCCCCTCCATCATTCCTCTTCACAGCCCAAGCCTCGTTACTTGTGGGTAACCCCTCTCATTATGTCAATTTTTAAAAATTGAGTTTTCACTGGAACTACATATTTTCACATCCTTTGAATCTAAAAATCATGTATCTACCAATTGGTCTGTTTTTAAACAGAGTAACTCAAAACAGAAAATCATATGAAGTTGAAATTTTTAATTTAAATTTAAGTACTGTGAAGAAACACAAACTGAAAATTTTCATTTAAATTGGTCAACCAGAAGTGACAGTTTATTCGTGAGATTTTCTCAAAACCAGCTCCTACAATTTTGTTTAAAGTCAACTCATTCACTACATTTTTTATGCTCTGCAAGATACAGTAAGTGGCATGTCTGCTGAAATTTGTGGTGGGTCTGTACTGTCACCATAAAAATAGTATTTTTTCAAGTTGCAGCTTAAATATACCTTTTAGGGCAAATGCGTAAATAATAAAATGTGTAGGAAATTTAAAAAATGTAAAACTTTTAAAGCATTATTTCTACAGAGCCTAGTTTCACCGTTGCTCCCTTTTATTAGCTACTGTGCTGCTGATTGATTGACAGTGATTCCAACAGACATGGCAATGCTAACCACCCCTCTCATTCGTTTATAAAGTAGACACAATTGAGCTTGATCATCATTCTACTCTACAGCTCAGACTAGACAACAACCAGTGGCACACAGCTACTAGATCCCAGAAGAGAAAAGATGATGCTTCTGCTCACTGACCTAACAGTATAACCTCTGTCAACCGGGACTGTCATTGCCTGTTGCTGCGAGCAACGTTCACAGCAGTCCCTCAACTGAGCATGGTGCCCACCGGGTCCTGATGTATCCCTTGCAAAACGAAATTGTAATATTACGTCGGGAACTGTTAAGGAGTTAAGATATAGCAGATTACTAAGTTTGAAGTTGGAACAGTTCAGGAGGACTAATTCATATTATATAAGATGTGTTGTTAGAATTTTCAAATAACTGACTCGAACTGGTCTGGATCATCCAAGTTCGAATTAGCAAGTTATTGTACTTTATAAAATTATAAATAAGTTACAGTAAATAATATTTGTTTTTATTTTCAGAGAGCACTGGCAGCTGAAAGACGTATATTAAAGTCAATTGGAAAAGCAGCTGAAAATCTCGCATTAGTCAGATGTTATAAATGTGCCATGAATATCACCGGGAAAGTCCCATTTGAGTATAATAATTTTGTCTTTTGTTCCATGGATTGCCTGAAGGCCCATAGAATCAGTCACAGAACTAATCAATCATAAATAATTTTAAATTCATTAGTGTTTTAAATGTACAATTTGTAATTAAAATAAATATTGTAAATATTTTTTATATGAATTTGAACATTTTTTAATGCTATTCAGAAGTGCCAAAGGTAGGTACTAGCTTAGACGTTTGGTTGTTCACCTACTTCAAGTTTTATTTAATTTTGGATCTAGCGTGCTAGCCTACAATGCGGAGGTCCGAGTTAGATTCATGGCTAGGGTCTGGAAATTAGTACAAGTCAAAAAACCCACCACAGTTGTTAATAACCATTCTGTTGATGCGACTTTATGAAAGTAAAAAAAAAATATTGGAACTGATGTAAATAGATTATATGAACATATTTATCTTTTGCTCAGTTGTGGATCTTACAGGGTCCGTTTCTGTAATAGCAATCACTTAAGTTTTATTATGCATCAAAATTAAGTTTCTACAGAATTGACTAAACTAATTAATTAAAAATATAATTTTTAACTATGAAAAATGTTTTTTTTTTTTTTTTCTACGGCCACAAAGGACCACTTAAGTTCAATCTTTCAACGTCTAGCTCTTTCAGATGTTCCACCCAAACGCCTCCGCAGTTGTCGTTCTCGTAATTCTCCTCTTCTTCGCCAATAATTCTTCAATGTTTCGGATCTTCTCAGTCTCTCAGCGTCCGAAATCACCATGGCTTTCCTGACCCTCATTTGTTCCCTAAATTTAACCGATCGCTGTTTGTATGTCCTGTAGCTCCCTGACTTAGTTTTGAGGTCAGCTATTGTGATGTTTAGTTCCTCCATATCCTTTTTGACTTCCTTTATCCAGTTTGGTGTCATCTTCTTTTGCCAGAAAAACTCAGTCATCCTTCTTAGTAATCTTGTATCCTCCATTCTCAATATATGTCCCAGGAAGAATATCCTTTTTTTCCTGATGATACTGGTTAAAGGCTCAATTGCTTCATATACTTCCTTGTTTGGTACAATATAGAAACTACCATATTGAAGGGACCATTTTCCAATACACTTTCTTGCTATTTGCCTCTCCACTTTCTCGATTTTGTCCTTTTCACCTATTCTTGTTGGACCAAACAGCGTTTCACTCGCATACAGGACTTCAGGAAGTATCACGGTATTGTAGTGTCTTAATTTTGTGTTGATGGACATACATTTCTTATTGTAAATATTCCTAGTGTTTATGGCGGATTTGATTAATTTATTTGTTCTTTCCTTCCAGTTAATTTTTTCTTTAATGTTGTGCGTTATTGTTTCACCCAGGTATTTGAAACTTCTAACTAATTCCACGTTTTGATTGTTAATTCTGACGTTGTCTACACACAGGGGATCTCGAACCATTATTTTTGTTTTTTCATAAGATATCTTTAGTCCTATTTTCCCCGCGTATTTCTCTATAGTTTCAACCTGTGTTCTGGCTTCTTCTATGCTTTTGGATAATAGTGCTAAATCGTCGGCAAAACCGAGGCAGTTAACTTTTATCTCTCTTCCAATTTTGATATAAGCTTTATTTTCCTTGTTCCACTGGCGCATAATATACTCCAATGCGCAGTTGAAGAGAAGTGGGGATAGTCCATCTCCCTGCCTCAGTCCTGTTTTAACTTCGAATGGCCCTGATATTTCACTCCTGAATTTTACTTTCGATTTTGTTTCAGTCAGGGTTAATTCAATCATTTTAACCAATTTAGGGTGTAAGCCAAAGTTCCTCAATATTTTCAGTAGGGATTCCCTGTGTATACAATCATAAGCCTTTTTGAAGTCAATAAAGGTCATGACTAGCTGTTTATCTCTAATTTTAAAGTAATCTATTATCAATTTCAGGGTTAAAATTTGGTCAGGACAGCCTCTCCACGGTCTAAACCCTCCTTGATACTCCCCTAGCTCTTTATCCAGCTGATCTTTAATCCTATTGTAGATGATTCTGGATAGAATTTTATACGTGCAGTCGAGGAGAGAAATTCCCCTGTAATTATCCGGATTAGTTTTATCTCCTTTCTTGTGTATCGGATGAATGATTGCTACTTTCCATACTGAGGGGAGTTGCTCGTTTTCCCACATTTCTACAAGTTCTTTGTGTAGATTCTTTAGCGTTTTCCTCGAGGCGTTTTTCCATATTTCTGCTGTTATATAGTTCTCACCACTGGCCTTATTATTTTTCAATTCCTTTATTGCGGTGAATACTTCATCGAGACTAGGAGGCTCAAAGTTTTCAAGACTGGTTTCAATCTTTGTGTTAGTGTCTATGTTGAAGGGTTCTTCTGGGTCTTCGCAATTCAGTAGTTTCTGAAAACTTTCAGCCATGATTTTGGCATTTTCTCCATCACTATGGGCTGGATTTCCCTCCTTATCCTGGAGCACAAGTGTTGGGGGTATATATTGTGATATTTTTTGTTTAAAGGCTCTATAGTATTGTCGGGAATTGTTTTTCTGGAAATTTTCTTCTATCTGATTCAAAATGTTTTTCTCAAATTGTCTTTTAGCATTACGGATTATTTTCTGAGTGAGTTTTCTTTGTTTGATTAGATTAATGCTATTTACTTCAGTTTTGTTGGATTGGAAGATCAACCAACTTTTGTGTATCTTCAACCGCTAGATCGCACTCCTCACTCCACCATGGATGTTTCTTTCTTCTATTTGTTACTGCTATTTCAGCTGCTATATCATTGAGTTTTATTACCAGATCTTCCAATTTTGTATCGCTGGGGATGTTTTCTGTTTTTGCTTTATACTCTGCATTTCCAGTTAATTTTGATTGGTCATAACATTTCTTGGCTTTTTTAGAAGGTGATTTTTTCTTGTTTAGTGGAGTCATTTTAATTTTGATTTCAATTAAGTAATGGTCTGAATCTATTTCAAGTCCTCGCATGACTCAAACGTTGTAAATTTCCCTATGAGTATTTTTATCCATACATACATGGTCCAGTTGATGTTCTCCCCTTTTCCAGTCAGGGTGCTTCCATGTCCTCAATTTTCTGTGCAGTCTTTTGAAGCAAGTTGATTTTGATATGAGACAGTGATTCCTGCAAAGTTGTATTAATCTTCGGCCATTCTCCGTAGTTCTGTTATGGGCTGGCCATTTCCCTACAACATCTCTGAATTTCTTTTCCATTCCCAATTTAGCATTAAAGTCGCCTAGCAAAATTTTTGTGTAGTTTTTGTTACATTCAGCCATGACCTGGTCCAGGAGATCCCAAAATTTATCCAGATTCTTTATCCGTTGTGTTTTTCACATTTGTCGGTGCATGAGCATTGATAATTATGTAACATTTATTTGCTATTTTTAAAGTTAATGTGGCCAATCTGTCAGAATACGCTTTGAAGTCTTTTACTGATTCAATAACAGAATTCTTAACTATAAATCCTGTACCAAATTGTGGCATATTTTTCATAACTTTCTTGCTGGGGACCCCTTGGTAAATTCTATATCCCTGGGACTCATATGGTTCCCGGGATGAATTCCGCATTTCCTGTAGACCTAATATTGTGATTCTTTGCTTCTCAAGAACATCAAGTAAATTCTTCAGTTTTCCTGCCTTTGAGAGTGAATTCACATTTAATGAGCCGAACTTTGTAAAACTCTTGGGTTTCAAGTTTTTTGGTGTTGATTTTGGACGCTCCGATTCGCCCATGGTAACTTCTCTAAGTTGTTTGCCCCCCGTATCCGATGGCAAACTTTCCTGGACCGCAGTACCAGACAGGGAAATTCTCCTTAAAGAACCTTCCATGGTTGATTTGAACTTTTCAAGGATGTGTCTTTCCTGCGTGGGGCAAGCCCCAGGTTACAACTATAGTGGTAAACTATAGAGGGTTCAATGCACAGCCGCCCATTCTGGGTCAGACGCTGCCCCCAAGCCGCCCATTCTGGGTACAGACGCTTGGGGTTATATATTCCAGTGTACTTCCTTCCACTGAGGGTATATCAGCCCTTTCAAAGGAAGCTCTTCCGCCCTAAGCCGTTGACTTTATTATGACCTTTTTTAACATTTCCTGAAGAGAGTACCAGAAAGCTTGTCCACAGCTACAACAAATGCCTCAATTGTCAAGGTAATTATGTGGAAAAGTACATACATGAGGTTTGTTCAAAAAGTTCCTGAACTTTTTTATAAAAAAAAAATACTTTGACTTACAGCATAGGGGTCTGGATCCCCTTCCAAGTAATCTGCTCCCCAACGTACACATTTCTCCCATCGGTGTATCCACTTTCTGAAGCAATCCTGGAACGCTTCTTCTAGATTGGCCTTCAGCTGCTCTGTTGTGTTCTTCCGAATCTCAGGAATCGTGGCAAATGCTTTTTGAGTTTTGGGAACAAGAAGTCACAGGATGCTGAATCAGGTAAGTAGGATGGGGGGAAGCACGGTAATCTAACTGCTAGCCAAAAACCCATGAGTTCTGAGGGCTAAATGGGCTGGTGCGTTGTCGGGGTGGAAGAACCAGTCGCTGCTAGCCCAAAGTTAGTTATCTGATTTTTGTCTCAATGTAGTTCATTTGTGTGCACTAAAGAGTTGATTAGGGCCACATGATTTTTGTCAGTCAATGTCAACAGCCTTCCAGAATGATGATGATCATCATCATCCTTTGATTACAGATCATTTTTTAACCACTTGAACCAATGATAGCAAGTCATTCTTTTCATGGATTTATCACTGTAAGACTTGACAACCAATTGATGAATTTCTGTGAAAGATTTTCCGAGTTTCACGTCACAACACTGTTCACGCAAGTCACTTGATTTTAATTTTGACAAATGTATAGAACACATATTCACTAAAACAGCTGGTTTCTCCACAACTAAGCAAGATATCAACAAACAACAAAATTGAGGTTACTCGTGATGTTTTTTATAAACACAATGAGCCCTGGCAGACCTCTGTGGAACTAACTAATTTTAGGAGTGCTATAAAAAATATTTGGAATTTTAGAACAGACCTCATACGTAACTTTTAGTAATTAAACATTTTTCTGTATTCACTTATCTTTTATTTATGGTCTATCGGGGATTGAAAAAAATGGCCCTCATAGTAATAATAATAAACAAAAAATTTTTATAACATAATTAGTCTGGATCGGTGATTCAGCATCCAAACTAAAACCCTAATTAACAGGAGATGTTAGGATAAGGTGAAATAACAACACATACATAAGGCAACAATAAATTATTTTTAATATACATTATAAATCTCTGATCCATTTTTAATTTAGTAATTAAACATTATACATGAAATACAATATACAAGATAAATTTCAATAAAGGTAATAAACTTGTGAATTAGAGAAATACATTTAGCAAAATTTATACAAATTAATTTACCTTTTTGTTAAAAAAAAAATCCAGACAAATAAATAAATAAAAATAAAAGTTTATATCGCTGCGTCAAATGATAAACATTATAAACTGAAATAAATTTTTTTTAGATTTTTAAAAATTTATATTAATATAAAAAAAAATTAAATATGTTTGTTTGTACGAGGTAATCTCAGAAACTACCAAACTGATTTCAAAAATTCTTTCACAGTTGGAAAGCTTAGTTTCCTGAGTAACAAAAGCTATTCAAACAAAAATATTATTCCTTGAGTGAACGAACGTTTACGTGTTACCTCTGTTATATCAGTAAAAAGTCTAGTCCACTAGACTTACAAACTTAGTGGTGGTCCTTCAGCAGTATTCGTTTTTTGTTATTAGTGTAATTTGAAATTGAAAATCAATAAATTATAATGAAACACACTATGAATAACTTTATAATACATGTTGAAAATGATTCCTTATGACCCGAAAACAGGTTTGTCATTTATAGTCAGTTTTTGTAATATTAGAGAAATCTCAAATTCAATGTTCGTCTAATTTATCTGAAGTGTAAGAGGATTGTTTTTAAGAACAGCACATTTTAAATATCAAGGCCATTCGAATAATTTTCTTATATCAACTGTTTTGAAAAATATTTGAAAAAAGTGAACGAATAAACTATTCACAAACTCTGAATAAAGTGAAATAATTTCACAATTTATCATCAAAAGAGTAAATAAACAATTGATCGAGGGGTATGAAATAAGAATAAATTTAAGTTTAATGTGCCCAAAAACCATCATTTTATGGTTTGTTCTGGCACTATCCGCAGAAACAAGAGATTGTTTCTGCGGATAGTGCCAGAGGCAAATTGCGCTGTTCCAAGTAGAGAGAGGAAAGAAGTAGTACGGGTCGGTTTGGTTGTCAAAACAACAGAGAAATACTGTGGAGGATGGAATAAGTCTCACATGGATGAGAGAGAGATAGAAGACAGAACAATGCCAACTGCGTACAGTTTTACAATATGTTCATAATACGTACACAGCATTTATTCGAAAAACTTCATAAATTCAAAGTTCTGAATAATCTTGTATACCGATAACATTCATGCAGCGTGTAGCTGCTAGGAACTTTATTCGATTATAAAGACTATTCATTTGTCCCATGACTATTATAAAATGGTATTATTTTAACATGTAAGTTAATGTATATAGGTGGTAATTTATGCATTGCAATTTAAGTGTTCTTAACAGGTTTACAACTCTTGTCAGGGAGATTCTGGACGGACACAATTTTTCATGTACAGGGCATTTTAGATCATGTACAGTAACTTACGACATTTCTAGGAGTTGTTTTTGTAGCCCACACTCAGCTTTCACTGTAGGCTTTTCTCTTTTCTTTCATACAACAGATGTTTGCATTTGTTCTTTGTCGAACCCCTTAAAAATCAGTAAACCAGATTTGTTTGATCCATTATGTTTTCTCAGTTTATTCCAAAACCACTTATCCTATACTTTAGTCCTATTGTTTAGTGTTTTAAAAATTTATTTTGCTAACAGTTTGACATTCATTCTATACTGGTGTACATAGATTTTTAGTCTTCTAGTTTTGTTAAAAGATTGAAAGTTGTTTACATCTTTTCAAGGTTTTTTTATTAGTTTGAATGTTTTTCAACGTTTACATGATTTACGGATTTTTGTATTTTGACACTGCAGTAAATTATCTGTTAATATTTAATGTTTCTTTTACCTTCTTATTGCAAGATTATGTTTGTCTTTAATTAACAGCAGGATGTAATATAACAAATTTTATATTACCTTAACCAACAAGATAGGTGAGAGAATAATTCCTGTCCATATCTTTATATTTTTGAAACCACACCTGTATGTTGTTGTTGTTAACAAGGATGTGGGTTAATACTTACCTGGATTATCACATAAATAATAACTTTTCCTGTTAGAGGTGTGAGTATAAATACACCGGTAGAATCTTACGGGGGCATACACAGTTATCATCTTTGGAGATGTCATGCAGTCAGAGCGTTACTCAATTCTAATGCCCAGAAGAGGGTGCTACTTGGCTATACTAGGTATGAACTAATCTTGTCATAATTACATATGCAAGGGTAAATACATATAATTTGACTGAGGTCTGAGGTGGAATTTTAAAGTAAATTCATAAATGATTGTTCATTTAAAAAGCGTTCTTTGTCAATTTAAAGTTTTATTTATCTTTATTAAATTCACTTGAATAAGTATTCTATGGTTGTTCTCCAGGTATTCGTAGGGAAATGGATTCATAATACTAATTAAACTCGATCTAATTGTTTAAAAAAATTTTATATTTGAATAAACTAATAAATGCTATTTTATTAACACCAGTATTTGTTTGTTTATTATTTAACATCTCTTTGAAATAATCTGGTCACCACTCGGCCGGCACGACAACTTCATTTTACTTTATTTGTTTGGAAAGTAAGTTCTTTTAATTACCAGTAATATACCAAAAATAAAGATAACTGGTGGACTACAAAGAACTTAAAACCAGTGCACCAATAAAGTAACTTGTTGAGAACGATTTGATCAAGATAAGCCACGATCAAACATTATAATGCTGTGATAAAGCCTGTGCATCGCACATAAGTTAGTAATGCATTAGAATAGTTGGAAAGCCTGGTCTAAGAAAAGCAGAGATTCGATAGAAAAATCCTTCACATGATAAGGGTCCAAAGATAGTAGTACAGTACATGTTATAATGAAGAGAAGAATTGAACAAGAAAAACAAATGACAAATGAAAATTATTAGAAAACAAAGACTAAAATTTAATGTACACCTGTATAGAATGAATGACAATCTATTGATAAAATCAATTTTTAACACTAAACAATACGTCCAAAGTATCAGATAAGTGGTTTTAGAATAAACTGAGACAACATAATGGACCAAACCAAGTTTGGATTACTGATTTTAAGGGGTTCCATGAAGAACAAAAGCAAACATCTGTTGAATAAAAGAAAAGAGAAAAGCCTACAGTGAATGCTGAGTGTGACTACAAAAACAACTACTAGAAATGTTGAAAGTTACTGTACTTAAAAAAATGCGTCCAGAATCTCCCAGACGGAGTAGTGAACCTGTTAAGAACACTTATAAGCCAATACATATTACCTTAATACACATTTACTTCAATTTTAAGTAAAATTAAAACTAAAATTTTATGGGTACATGAGTAGAATGGATGATAAACACTTTGCAAAAAGACTAACAAGAGAACTGGAATAAAATGAATGTCACTGTTGCCCCCTTTGATTAGGGACTGTGCTCTCAGTTGACACAGCTTCTAACATACTGGCAGAGGGAAGTAGACAATATTTCCGACAAGGCGGGTAGATATTTGTCGGCACTGCAGAGGGCTAGTAATCGCCCCTCTGAGTCCGATTTGTCATTCCATTCTATGGCTTTGACCATTAGCAAATGGCTACTGAATTCTGATGAAGATCCATTGCCTGGTACCACAAGCGATGCCCACAGGGTCCCGACAAAGCAGTCATCGACACACTACTGAAAGGGAAGATAAGGTCTCTGCTGGACGACAAGGTACTGTGTCACCCACCTCCTCAAACATCACAACAACAACCGACTGTTCCTGCCTAGATGACCACCGCTTAAATGGCTTTTTTCAGGGCCCCAAATATTTAAGGTTTTCCCACGCCACTCCAGATGATCACCATCTGGTGACATGAGAAAACAAAATGGACCGAACTAAATTCAGACAACTTACGACTGACTTTAAAGGTTTTCTTAAAGTACAAAAGCAAAACAGTAACCCTAAACAAAACAACTTATTACTGAAATTAAAGGCTTCTATGAAAAACAAATGCAAAACAATAAATGGCCCTAAGGAAAAAAAATATATGTATAAATTACTAAAAAATTAAAAATTACCAAAATATACAAGAAAACGAACACCTTAAGATTTTCATAACAATTTACAGTGATATAAACTTTTTAAGAAGAAAAAAGAAAATAAATAAAAATAAATAAATTACCCTTAAAAATAAAATGAACACATTAAAATTATTAATATTAATTAATTAATGGAACAACAATATACAACATATATTTTATGTTAATTTTAATTCAATTAAAATACTAATTAACATAATTATAATAATAATAAGTATAGTACTGGCAGTGAATATTAATTAATTAATTAAGAGTATTTATTTAATTAACCTATTATAATATTAACAAGTTTGTACCATGACCAGAACACAAAATACCTTAACTGGGAATTTAACAATATTTTAAATTCTTAACACTGTGATAAATCTATAATATTTATAGGATAATAAATACGTCCCTTATCTACTACATGAGTTTTACTCAGATCGGAGAAAAAATTATAAATGATGGAGCACCAACAGATAAATATAAATGATAAATTTCAGCAAGGAAAACTAATATAGGAGAAAATAACTGATATGATAAAAATGAGAAGATTTAAGTTAAATCAATATCTTAAAAGAACAAGACACAAAAAAAGATTTACAGTATATGCCAAATTGATGACTGGTACTATGGACACCACGAATCAAAATCTTCAATAATTCATACAAGCAAGGTATCATCAAAAATTACAGTGAACAAATTTTAATATGACAAACTACTGATACTAAATTCATTTGAAGTAATAAGTTCTATAGCTTGATTCTTTGAGTGTCAAGTTAAAACAAGTTGTGTTTTGTATGTCGACTTTCAGAGCCGGAAAAGTGAGGTCATGCTTACCGTGCTTGTCATGCATCATAGATTTTGAACTTATTAACAATAAGTTTATTTTTTAAGTTGCACAAAGGTGCCAAAGAAGTTTAAGAAATGTTAAAATTAGTGTAAGGCAATAATGAGATGACAGAAAACAAGATTTTTCAACATCAAAAACAGACACGAGCAAAAAGTAGTGAAACTGGTTCGTTAAACAGACAATTGACTATTCTAGAACTTATTGTCTCATATGGGTCCGTGCAAAAGCATTCTAACTGATAATCAGTAATCGAGACAAGTATAAAATTTGTTTTCAGATGTCCACTAAAATAAGATGATACATTTAAATAAATGGGTTTTCCTGAAAGGATTCCCAGAAGGAATACGCTAACAGTTGTTTCAAAACAGTATGAAACGTTTAACATAAAGAAGGCAGTAAAACATAAATTTCAATTCTGACTACATCTCAGTTGGCAATAATGTATTCAAGGTTAACAGCTTGTAACAATTGAAATGTTAATGATGTTTTGTGAAGATAAACGTGCGTTTATTCTTACACTAGCAGACTTACTGAAGACAAATAGTGAACGTGAAATTTTTAACACTGATGAGTAAGCATTACGGAAAGTTCCTACAAATGTACCAAAATGTGTGCAGACCTGCATTTAGGTCACAGGGAATATTTTCAACATCTATTATAATGTTAATTGTAAGATTCATTGTAATTTAAACATTTTTGCATACAATTAAAATAAATATTTCATCAATTTAATATTTTTGTACTACATTCATGTCGTATAAAAATTAGTTTGTCTTTTTTAAACCACCCTGTAGTACAGTCGTACCTCACTATCCAAACTTAATCTGTTCTGAAGTGGAGTTCGTATAGCAGAGTGCCCCCCCCCCCCCCCCAAAATGTAATCATGAATTATATTTCTGTGTTTGTCACTCCTGGTCACACCTTTTGTAACAGCAGTTGCCTTATACTTTCTTTTTTCTTGATGATTGTGGTAATAGTAAACTTGTTCAATCCATATGTTGAAGCCAAATCCTCATTGTCCCATTCTCATCCATCCCATGTCTCATTCCACGTTCAAATTTAGCAACAATTTCTTTTTTAATCTATATTGTCAATGATTTCCTTTTCTTTGCTGACCCAAACATACCTTTTGAAAACATTCTCAAATTAAAATTCTAAATTGTAAAGTAAGGTAGCAAACAAACAAGAAACTGAAATTAAGAATGAAACATAAAAAACTACCTTCGAAACTCTTATGACAACATGGTTGTTAACGAGTGTAAAGTAGGATTGACTGAAAGCAAGACGCTTGAATGTGAATTGATTTCTAAGAAAGAGTGTGAATCAAGTGGAAATAAAAGAGATAAGATTCCGTATATAATGTAAGGACAGTGGCTGGGTGTTAGAATTTAACTGATGAATCAAGCGGAGTGCTAGAGATAAAGAAACAATTTTTGTTAAGTAAAATACATAGTCTACAGTCAAATAGGCTTTACTGATAATAGATGTGTATATGTACACGCAATTAATGGCATTCTAGTACAACAAATTGTAAATTGGATCGCTTTTCTAGACAAACAAAATTCATATTATATAATAATGTTCGTATTGTGAAGCAAAGTTTGTAATGCGAGGTTAAAAAAAAATGTTACAACCAAGTTCATGTAGCCAAAAGTTTCTATAGCGGGGTACAACTGTATTTAAAAATTGTTGGGAGAATATATGGGTTTTCCACAACAGAATGTGAACAATAAAAAAGATTTAATTAATTAAATAAACCTCATTTTATACTGTTATATCACGATGGTGACTCCACAACAGAAAATTAAGATTTTTAACATTTTTTTAACAAACACATTATTAATTCCCAGTTTTACGATGGAATTTTGCTTAATTCTATTTAAGAAAAAAAAAATACAACCACTTCTAACACAGTTGCATTTCTAAAAAAAATTACAAAATAATAAAATTAAAAACTGAGGAGTGTAGATAAAAAGGTAAATTAAAAATTTACCCCTCCAACCATTTCTCCATCTCTACATCCAATAATTTTACATAAATTTTATAATTTTATACAACGTGTTTATAGTGAGTACATGTAAATATGTACGTGACAATCTAAAATATATTAATAACTCAAACAATTTATTTGTAAATTATTTTTAACAAATAATTTTTTAGTAAGAAATAACAATTTTTTAAAAATTTTAATTGATAATATAATTAATAAATTATGAAATACTAGTTTGACTATTAATTTTTAATACAATATATGATTATTTTATAAAGAACCTCATTAATTCAATAATACTGGTCATATGGGGGCGTGTACAGGGTGCGGCAAAATAACCTCCCTATTTTTAAATGTTAATAAAACAACTTTTCTGTATACAACAAATTTCATTTTGGTTATCTACTCTATGACTCAGGAAGTGGCAGACACATGAAATTACTGTATTTTCATTTAAACCTAGTAATAAACAATCAAGAAATACTGTATATTTATTTTAACTGTTTTTAAACCCTAAAATTAAGTGTGTTATCCTGAATTTTGTGTATCTAAAATCAGGTTCACCCCCATATTTTGGTTAAGCGGGGTTTTACTGTGAAATCAAAACGGTATTGCATTGGATTACTTGAAGAAAAATTATGAAAAGTTTATACCTATAAGTACTTACGGGAGATGATACAGTGGAAGGCCAGCAAAAGTTAAATGAATGACAATAGGTTAGGAAAGATACTCAATGTAAGAAGAAAGTATTCTCAAGACAAATCATGATCATGCATTATAATCCTGTGATAAAAACTATATGCAAATACAATATGATAAACTATATGATAAAAACTGTATGCAAGTAAATGCCTTAAAATGACTGGAAAAGCCAGAGAAGTAGAGAAATTTGAGAGAAACCTCCACCATATCAAAAGGTAGAGATTTAGTATTTAGTTATAAATGTTCAAAGATTGAGATAGTTGGGGAAAATTGAAAGAATGGAGTTAACAAAAATAGTTAAAGTGATATAGAAGATACGAAGGATGAACCACACTAGGAAAATGAAGATAAATAACGATTATAGACGAAGCCAAAGCCCACCAAGGGCTATAGAGCTACAAGATGACAATGGTACTGTAGATATTGAGAAACTAGGAGGAAAATTTACATGAAAATAAATTTTCTTCAAAGTTCAAATGATATCACAATTATTTACTTTAAAATTAATGGAATTCATTATACAGCCAGACCCTGTGGTGAATGAACTATAAGTGTTATTTACAGAATGGAAAAGTACATGCTTTTTATGAGAAATCAACCCAGTGAAGAAGGCAACTGTAACAACCTTGTTCCTTATTTAATATAAAAAACCTGCTAGTCCAAATATTTTATAAATAATTTTCTTTAGCCTTCCATCATTTTATAAATAATCATAATCATAAATCGAACACAAAATGTACAATGTATACAAATTTACAAAGGCTAATTCACTCCTAAAAAAATATGAATAGAAAAATAAATTTGATTTAAAAATTAAGACAAAATTAAAATAATTAATAACAATCTTGTTTTACAATACATGTTATAAAAAAATAGTACCAAACTACTAAAAATATAACAAAAAAATTCACTTGCATGGTATTTTTTTAAATACAGAGTATTAATTTTAAAACTTTTATTTTGTAATTTATTGGAATTTTTGAATACAAAAACATCTGGTTTTTCGATAACTTAGATTATGAGTATCAATAGGTTGATAGTGGGTAAATACTCTAGCTTGACTAAGATCTGTAAGAGAATTTGTTGGACCCAAACTAAATTTGGAGTCAGTAAATCATTGATATATGGGGTCACTGTTGGGTGAATCAGTGTGGTACAACAGAGGCAGTAGAATCCACTGGCCTAGGGCAATGGTAAGTTCTTAATTTTAACATGTGCCAGTTAGCATACAGAGTCTGCCCCAAAAGTTCCTAAATTTCCTCAGCCAGCCACTTTCACTCTGACAGAAGAAGTGGTGGGGCGATCTTAGGTAGAGAATGTCACTGTCTACAGTCAAATGCGGGCAGTGGTTGAGTGAAGATTAAGCTTAGCACAAAGAGTGTCACCAAACTCAATCGAAAAAACCATGCGCAAATATGCTAAAAGGCTTAGGCACGCTTTCGGGGAGGACACAATGTCACAGAACCAAACTTCTGAGTGGTACAAGAGGTTTTGGGAGGCTCGGGAGACCGTTGATGATGACAAGTGCTCAGAGCACCCATCAACGACAATAACTGACGATACAATCCAAAAAGAGCAACAACTTTTGGACAGCGATCAAGAAATGAGTCTCCAGATGTTAGCTGAAGAAAGTAGCGAATCTAAATCAATTGTTTACCGCATTTTAACCAAGGATTTTGACATAAGGAAGGACACCACCATGAGATGCTGGGGAAGGTAAAAGAAGCCTTTTGACGGCCTATCTATGAGAGGTACCTTCCAGGGAGCCTACGAGGTGTAGGTGAAACGTTGGAAGACGTGCACTGAGTTGGGAGGAGAGTACTTTGAAAAGTTCTAAACAGATTATAAATTTATGTTCAATAAATGATAAAAAAATTAACAGAACTTTTGAGACTTTTTGTAAGCTGGAGCTTGTAGTTTAGGAATGAGCTTGCAAGCAAGTTGAGTTGGAATTACTAATGTATCCAGTGGAGCTCTTAGTAGAATTTTGTACAAAACACTTTGAAGTTTATCATTTCATCAATAGTATATAAATAAATTTTACTGTCCTATAAAATAATACACATTACATACGACAAAGTTTTAAAATAAACTCTGTAAGTAAATGTTTCAGCACGATGCCATTTCAAATAAATTAGAACATTAATTAAATTAACAATTAACTGACCCTGTAGTTTAAAAAATTAAATCAATTTTCTATTAATAATACTTATATTTTAAAATAAAAACAAATAATATAAAGCAATAATATCAAATGCTCTCATAAATTTGAGATGTTGACAAAAATTTAAGTGATTCGTAATGCCCGTAATATAAATTATAAAAGAAAAAAAAAGAATTTTTCATAATTCTATTTTAAAATTTAATCTTACTTGTGTACATTACTAATTAATACAACAAAACAATAATTCATTAAATTTATAAAATTTTAGGTTGTGTACATGGAGGTTCAATCGTATGTCTTTAAACTCTTTGCATGCAGCAGTACATCTAGACACTCATTCCAACAATCTAATTTTGCAATTGTCAATTTTAAGGTGTTAAAAAAAGTACATTACATAATATTTATGGATTGAGTCTTTAAATTAAAAATTTGATAGAAACAAACAACATGAATGTTGTACAGGAGATGTATAGCTTTTAAATATTATCAAGAGCTAATACATAACTGAACACACTATATCAGAGGTCACAAACATATCCAGGCCACTAGCTCTAGAGAATAATTTTTTTTGTATCCAGATCTTATTTTCTTGTGTGATGTTAACACAACAAATACACACATTTCTCTGAAGAGAGTTGAAGCTAGCTGGACAAGTTTACAGCCACAATCAGGCTGATAGCAACTCGTGATAGCGCTGAACTACAAAATACTCAAAGATACAGTTTTCATACACTGGCCTACAGTAGTTCGAAACTGTTGTTAATCTTATTGCTGAAACTTTTTCAAAATCAACAATTAGTATTAAAATTTTGTATGATTGCCAAATTTAAATTTTTACAGTTGGCAAGGCAGGCCAAAGTAAATAGTTGGGCAAACTATGGTAGTTTCATCAAAATTTCAAATGAACCACCTTGATGAAATTTAGTTAACGACCACTAACTACAGTCAAAAATCACCACCCAGTAGACAAGCTTTTATCTTTTATCTTTGCATACAGATAGTACATAAGGATTTGAACCCAGTACAACCAGTTTACTTTCGCACTGCTGCATGAAATCATTAATAAATAACCAACTTAAATTTCCCCTCCAATAAACAATTAAATAACATACAACATTTAACAGACAATTAAATTTCAAACAACCATTTCAAATTACAAACCATTTTAAAGTAATAAAATAAACATTAAAATCCAAAAACTTTCATTTCCAAAAAAAAATTAACACCAAAAATAACTAAACTAAAATAAAAATTTAAAACTTAATAGATAAATAAATTAATAAATATATAAAACTTAATACATAACTATGAACAAGAAATACCTAAAGACAACAAATAAGTAAACAATTATTATATAATTGTATCTTATGTTAAACTATATTAGCTGCAATTATAATAAAAAATAAATAAATAATTAACAATGACTTTCCTAGAAATAATAAATAAAAAAAGAAATTAGGTACAGTAAGTTAAAATAAATAAATAAAATAAACAAAATAAAATAATGCCTTTTTAAGTGTACGCCTACGAGGGACATTCAATAATGAATGAGACAAATTAATGACAAAAAAACCGATTCATTTAATGACAATGAAACTTTTGCAGGGTTGATTTGGAAACCTTGGGAACACAGCTGTTTGATCATAAAAATTTGATCACATATATTTCACTTCATTTTTACTCGAAAATCATGGATGTGGATAAATCCATCTTTAGTCCTAAGTGATGAGACTTATGTAGATAATTCTGTAAATAGAACTTGCAGAGTAAAATAGAAAACAAATCTACAAGTAAAAAGGTAGTTTAAAGAAAATAATATTATGATTAAATTGGATGATTGAAACACACAAAAATATTAACAAACAGAGGAAGGATGGCTGATATGGAACACAGATATCATGATGGCTAGTGCTGTCAACCCAACTTCTGCAGGAGCAGTTTCCTGGAATATTTAGATGTAATTTTGATGACAATTAAGACAAATTTTAGTCAAATTTATTTTAATTTGGTTTGTAAGTCTGCTGATATAACCGCTACAAGACCTGTGGGAAAGATTTTTTGGTGCATATATCCATCAATAGTCCACGAAGGGTTAATATAAAAATAACCTCTTTTGTTTCACTCGAGATATGTACACAAGAAAGAGCAACATTCAAGACGAGATTCATGCTCTCCGAATGGGTAAAACCAGCAAAAATTTACTCAAATATTAATTGAAACAGCATGGTGAAAAAAGTTTAAACAAAAACAATGTGTATATTGGATATTTTGAATTAGTCTGGAAGCCCTTCCTTTTGTTCATGAAATTAAATTAATTAAAAATGTAAGAAGAGATTACCTTCATTGTCACGTTCTACAGAAAACATGGATGTAAATGCACCATTAATATTCATTTCCAACTTAATTAATGTTTTTATACTACATATTTTATTATTGCACATTGTTATAATTATTGCAGCATAGTGGTCAGCACAACAGGCTTCTATGTTGGGATCCCTGGTTCGATTCCCAGTTAGGTCTGGCATTTTTTCATCACTCATTATCATCTATCACTCTTCTCATAATCTGCATTACCAGTAACTGACATTGTAAAACAGCCGAACGTAAAGCAAAAAAAAACTATAATTGAGTACATTTTATTTCATATGTAACACAGAAAC
Source organism: Catonia carolina (assembly GCA_035578175.1). Classification (NCBI taxonomy): domain Eukaryota; kingdom Metazoa; phylum Arthropoda; class Insecta; order Hemiptera; family Achilidae; genus Catonia; species Catonia carolina. The sequence continues at coordinate 28,019,330 of JAQMRL010000012.1, forward strand.
AATAACAACATACACTTTCACATTAATGCATATTTCCATTTATTAATACAAACTGTGCGATCCATGTATATAATGGTGCTCAGGCCGGAATGAAACAGTTTAGTATGGGTATACTCTATTCATCATAAGAAAGATATGTCAAGAAAACACAGTGCATCTGTAGTAGTGCGTGTAGATACAACACATTAATGACTCAGCCAGGTCATCCCAAACTAATGGAAGGTTGTAAATCAGAGGTGCCGAATAGTGCTCAACGACTTATTTGTTTTCTTTTCTAATAACAACACGATCACATTCGTTTCTTTTCAGTTGTTCATTAATATTGAATGTTGAACTTAGTTTGTTCCGTATGTGGTAATCTATAGGTAATTTTTTGTGGAGTAGAAATGCGTGTGTGCTTTTATTTTACTCATGTCTTAAAAAACATTTTTTTCGTAGAATTGTAATTGCTGACGTAACAGAATTTTCTGTTACCAAGCACCAAAAAGGAAAGTACTTAAGAAGTGGCAAAGGCAATCGTGTTAAATGTGTTTTATAAGTTGTTAGAAAAAATCAACGCTTACCGTAGCAGAACTGATAAAAAACTTATTTCTGATCAAAGTGGGCAATCAGAGAGTAGTATAAATAAAATGACAACTGAGAAGAAAAGAAGTAGAAAAGTACAAACGCCTATTAAAACATCTGATGTATAATTCTGTATATGGTTAAAAACACGTATAAGTTACATTGTGATATTTTTATTAAAAGTGTCACATATTTTTCTGAGTCACTCGGTATAGCAGCTGATTAGATAATCCCTGTTTGTTTACTCAAAATTTGTATTTCTTATGATGAATCGAGCATAGAACAAAGTCACTGATCTCAATCGCTCTGGAAGGCCAATTGAAATTCCGACAAAATCAGATAAATTATCTTATTCACAAAGACAGACAAGTAATTTTTTTTTTAATTTTGCTAGTTTTTGTAATAATAGTGTTGTAATTGCATATTCATAATATGCCAAATTTTTGCAAAATGTGTTCAAGATGTTTTGATGTTTTGATGTTTGATGTTTTGTAATGTGTATGGGTTCCAAGCCCATAAAGATAACCGGATTTACATTCGTTCTGTGCTCAAAGAACAGTTTAAATCGGAAGGTAAAGACTTTAAATTGTAAATAACCTGTAAAGAAAAATGGCCTCATCATTTCAAGCCTGAATTGGTCAAATGATTTTTCCAATCTTCTGGGACTTACAACGCCTAATTTTTTGTGATTATTTAAAAGAACAAGTAGTACCGTTTACAATAAGTACTACTCTAACAAGCTCCAACAGAAAAAAAAACTATAATGGTACTCTTTCAAAAGTTGAGATTCTTTTGCATGAAAATCCACACCCCCACAATGCTCATAAAATGAAAGAAATACTGAAACAGTAGTGTAGGGAGGGGTTGTCAAACCCTCCTCACATGTGAGTTCGAATTTAATTTATTCAGCCTGTTTAGCCTGTTTAAAGACTTTTTACATGGCAAGAAGTTTGACAACAATGAAGCGATACATGAATTGATTCAAACAGTAAGATAAACACATACTTCTATGTTACACGAATCTGAACGTTCAGAGAACAGTGGAACTACTGTCTAAAAGCCACTAAACTTACACTTCACTTACACTGAAAATTAATAATGTAAGTTTCATTGTCACTGAATAAATTGTTTTTTCTCTAAATCAATTTGTCTCGTTAGTTACTGAATGACCCTCATAAACTTTAACATTAAATATTACAATCTAGATATCTGATCTATATAAAGTATTAGATATATATACATAATATTAAATAATTTGTACCGATCAATAATTATCTTATGTTAAAACATTTTTTTTGTACAAACATACTATAATAATTAATAAAAATAATAATACGCTTAACTTAAACGTTAAAAACTGACCATAAAAAAATAAACTTAAATTACAAATACATAAAAGTACTTAGAACTTTCACGATATTGAAAGAAATTACACAAAATTTATTTATGAAAAAAACTATTTTTGAAACTACTCGTGTCAGCTGTTATGATCAATACTGAAAAAAATTTAAATTGCAGTAAAATGTATAATATATTTGGTACAAAGAGCATTTTTAAATAGATATGTTTAAAACAAAATAAGTAAGTATAAAACCAAAAATAGCTTTAACTATTGGTTACAAAAGTAACAAGAATAATTGTTTTGTTGTCACCAGGAGTATTTGAAAATAAATATTTTGGCTAAGGTACGTGTCAGTAGCCTCTGAGCTTACACAGAATTTCGATGACTAAAGATTGCGTCACATCATTCGAAGCTTCATTATCTAACAATATTAACAGCTCCCTCTTGCCACTCATTTTCCCACTTTGCCAAATAAACAGATACGCAAAAGTAATGTATGTCATTTAATAATAAGACAGAATAAATTAAGTAATGAAGTGAAAATCAAAACTACACATACAAAGAAAACAAAGCAAAAAACTAAATATTTAAGAAACATATTTATAAATACAGGATGATCATATTGTAGCACAACCCAATTTTTTCTGCTTTGTTTTTAATAACAGGTAAATTTGTAAAAGATATTTTAATTAGGGTAGAGTGGTAGCATTGCTACATCATGTCACTGGGCAAGATTAGGCGTGGCACCATATAGTTTGTTTGGTCCAAGCAGCAATATTTTTTATGCGTGACCAATGCATATTTATTGTGGTGAGTTACTGCAAATCAATAACTTATAGAAAGACTCAAAAAGATTTTTAAAATCCCTTTCCAGATGCAAATGTTCTGTTGTTTAGGTCATCAGCCAAAAGCCTGGTTCGAACCTCTAGAGGCTTTACTAAGTAAAATGAGGAGTGAGGTATTTACAATCTCTTCCTCACTGAGTTGAAAAGTATGCTTATCAGCATGCCAGGCCCTCTGAAGAGCATTTACTTTCCACACTGTAAATGACATCTTCACTTCATTCACCACAGGGTCTGGCTGTATAATGAAATTCATTACTCTCAGAGGAGATAACTCTGACTAGTGTCATTTAAACCTCTACCTCTTCTGTTCTTAAATGATTCAGTCATATAACTAGCTGACCATGTGTTAAAAATCAGAACTATTTTTTGTAGCCCTGGAACTAGTAGATAAAGTGCAAATAATTTAACACTCCACCTGCCTGTTATGGGCAAGATGCATATTTGCCAAACAAATCCACTAAACGTAGTTTATTTAATAGTTTTTAGAATACAGGAAGTGAGTATATTAGTAACAAACCAACCATCCAAGTGTTTTAACTAACACATTACAAGAAAAGATATAAATATTTAATCCATTTTCTTAAGTTTAACAAAAATTTAATTAAATTATGCAATTCGTGGTCTAAAAATTTGAATTACTTTCACAATACAAGAATTTTATCTCTTATTTACTTCGTTTACTCTGATTCTAACTTACAAAAAGAAAATTGAGTAAAAATACAAATTTTTATACTAAAATATTACTGTTTTTTTTTTACAGGAAGCAACAGTTCTAGATTTTTCTTTCTTAAAAATTTATTTAACTATACGCATGCTTAACCTGCAGGCTTCAGCTGCAGTTCTTTGAGATGCATGAAAGAAAAACCTGGCTGGCCCAATGGTGTGGTAGTTAGCGCAATTGGCTTCAATTCAAGGGTCCCGGGTTCCATTCCCGGTCAGGTCTGGCATTAGCATAAATTGCAAAACAGTCGGACAAAAATACCAAAAAAATATCTTGGAAAATTCCAATACGTTAAAAAAAATGTTCGCTTCACCTTTTTGTATCCAGACTTTATACATCATTACAAAAACAAAATAGAAAAATAATATCAGGTTAAGTTATAAAGAACAGAATAAATTTTCACAAATTAACACTATAAATGAAATAAAAACCAAAATTAAATATTTATGAGTTTAATGTACCTAGTAAATGAATAATAACAAACAAACGCTTGCTGTAATTTGTTTAAAAAGATATACAAGTAAATCACTGAGAACATAGAAATGACAAACACATCCAGCAAATATCTATTTGGGATCATTCAAACATATATTTATACACATTATACTCCCATCTTCATCACATGTATAAAAGCTCGTTGGGATGCCAGAGAAGAGTAAGTTTCCAGCCTTCTAAATGACAAAAGATTTGCTCTCCAGTATAGTAACTTTATTTACTAGTTATAATGGAAAAAAAAAAAAATCGGGAAAGCCAAAATATATATTTTTTTACTTCCCTTTACTTATCCCCTGTACCTTTTTTCTTCATTGATAAATATTTGGTGAAAAACTGACCGAATCAAATAATAAAATTAATAATTAAATCTAAGTATAACAAAATTGCATTGTTATTGTAATTTACAAATAAACATGACTAATAAAAATATTAACCTAGTATTGAATAAATTACCTAAAAAATATATAATTACATTATTTACAATAACAAATAAATAAATAAAATTACTATATAACTTAATTAATTAAACACGGATCAATTTTTGAACTCCTTGAAAACTAAAGATAATAAATTAAACTGACCCAAAAAAATATCATGAGGTTCACAAAATCTTTACCTCCAACTGCTGAAAAAATTAAAAGTGTATTGCCAACTTAATTTACAAACAATCGATAGTTTAAACAGCTCAGTAATCCAAATACTGGTAATATGGACATCAGAAAACCAAACATATAAAATAACCACAAAATATTTTTTATTATTGGCCTTATTTTCGCATATAAATTAGTGGGATCCACAAAGTTCCTATCAATTGAAATAAAAATTATTGTAACATTATTCCAGAAATGTTTCATGGAATTAGTTTACAGCAAGAATTATGTATTGTATGAGTGGAACATGTTGAACAAGGATAGTGAATTATGATGAATGAGATGTTTTTAAATAAGAATTCTACGACATTGAAAATATTAAGAACATTTTTGTTAAACTTTTATACCTTTTTAGAAGTGCCAGAATCGTTAGAAAGATCTCATAATTGTTCGAAGGGTCTAGATTAACCTATAAGACTGCAGGTATAAAAAGAGTTAGCACCTTTGTCGTGAGTCAGTCAATACCCGAGTCATGAACAGTATTCTATTGTTACACAAATTTAATTTAGGCTTAAGTTTTGTAATTGATTTATTTTATGTAATCTAATTATATTTGTTCGAATTATATAATTGTAATGAATAATAATATAAATAGATAAATAATAAATAAATAGTTTTTTAAGTCTGTTTATTATTTATCATACCCAGATCCCAAATGAACCTAGGTTTAGATGTTATATTATTATGTATAATGCTTACTTTGTGCCAATACTGAGTTTTGCAGCAGAAATATTAAAAAGGTGTAAAGGGGTAACAGAGAGAAGAGGGGGAGAGGGAAAGGGAGGAGAGAGTAACAGGGTATTACACAGCATGCTAAAGAGAAAGTAGGACAGACAAAGTACGAGATGATTTGATCATTACAGTAGGGTAAGATGGAAAAAAATCAAATGGCAGACCAAGAGTGAAGTGAATGGATTCAATGATTGATGAAAGTGAATACGAGGTGTGTTCAATCCGACGTCAACCAGATGCAACCTGATAAATGACAGAAAGGATTACTATTAAAACCCACCACACAAAAAGTTACTTGGGTCACATCCACGAACAAACTATCCGAACTACATGAAATATGGCCGACACACAATAAACATATGCAAAGCCATACAAAAACCCAATTGTGTTTTAAATTTTTATGAGTTTTAAAACGAGATCCCACTAAAATATCACGTATTCACAAAAAATATTTTAAATAAAATATCCTTGTAGGATGTATTACAAAATTTAGGGTTTTAGTTTACCTTATGTTTACCCCACTCATAACTATTTTTATGTGTCACTTTTCTAGGAATAGTTTGAGTTGATAAGCTGCCAACAGAACTTTTTAAATGTTTTAATTACGAAAAGTGATGAACCTCTGTAATGAGATCTACAACGATGGGAGATGGCCAGGCGATTTCAGAGTTTATTCCACTTAACTTTGGACATATGAAAACTTTGGAAACATATGAGTGTTTGAAATAATGAGATTTGGAACCTGAATCTATTACGGTATGGTATTACGGTATTAGAATCAGACATAATTAATAAATTAGAATCAGACATAAAATTAATAACATAATTAATGTTGATAATTATCAATATATATTAATTTTAAATACAGTACCTAATGCTGTTAATTAGTTGAGTACTTTATTCCTTCTCAGACAATGTTATTTTGTGGTTAAATACAATTTCATTTAGTTACGAACCTTTCTCGTAGTTGTGATAGCTTCCGCTACGCATTTTCTGTAACCTCAATTACACTTTCAGCTAATAGCACAGCACAATGTTTACATCAGTTCCAAAGATAAAACGATTAACTACAAAATTTCAATTCGCAAAAAGCGCAGTGGAATAAACTATCAAAGCTGTATTCTCTTTTTCCCACTATGGTATAATTTTTAAAATTCATACGAAATTTGATCAAAAAATAATCAGAATATTTTAATTTTGCGGGTTTTTTTAAGTTCAGCCGGTCATATTTATAATTTTCAGTTTTTGGTTGTTTACTTTCTTGTTGGCAGTCCAACAGGTTACAAGTGTGTTTTGGTGAGCTTAACAATGGTTTGCTACCTCAAAAAATGGAGCAAAGAATTTGTATTAAATTTTATCTCAAAAGCGGAAAAAAGTGTAGCGATGTATTCAAATTAACAGTTGCTTTTGGTGAATCTACTGGATAAGTAAACCAGGAGTTTATGATTGGTACAAGCTTTTCAAAAAGGGTTGTGAAGATGTCAACGATGACAACTGTTATGGATGCCCCAACATGTCAAAAACTGAGGATAACATCAAAAAAGTAGAGAAAATGGTAATGAAAAATCACTGGATCACTATTAAAATTACTGAAAATCACTATTAATGCCAAGAAATTTTTTCTGATGTCTAGAATCTGAAACATGTGGCAGGAAAGATTGTTCCAATATTATTGAATTTCAACCAAAAACAATGGGAGTGGACATTGCCCAAGAGTTGCTGAATGAAGTAAAGAAGAATGATCAAGAACTTCTTAAACAGATCGTAACTTGTGACGAAACATAGGTCTACGGGTACAACATTGAAACCGACTTTCCAACATTGATGATGATTTGCCAACACTGAATTGCTGAAGAACATGAACTCCTTTTCAAAATATGCACTCCAGAAATGCTTTGAAGCATTATATCTCGAGGGGATTACTTTAAGGGGCAAAATAAGTATTAATAAATAAATAAAACCTTATAAAGAGAAACAAAATTTTTTTTTATCCAACCTCGTATGAGATATAAAAACGTTTAATAAACCATCCATTGTACTACCTTATGTTAACCACTTGATTCAGAATTCTGATGTCAAATTTATTTAGAAAAATAAACTTAAGATTAAAGTGTTTTTTTTAATTAAGCATATTTTAAAGCTTAAATATTTAAATTCTACTTTTAAGTTACTTTAAAGTACAGACAATACTGTATAATATGAGATTACTTAAGTTGAACTTTTACACAAAAAAACTTTAAAGTTCCCTGAGTTACAAAGTGATGTTGTTAAAACAGTAAGTTGTGCTTATTAGACACATTTCAAAACCTAAATTATGATCTAATTATCAAGCTGATTTCCTAAGAAATGTTAGATATTTTAAAAGTACAATTCATTATCCAGTGTTCAACAAGCTTACTGTAATCATTAATCTAAATTTGTATATATGTGAACAGTTCAAAAAATTAAAAATTTATATTAAAACAAAATATGATAAATTTTTTAAACATATTTTTTCAATGATTCCTTTCAAAATCACTTCACCAATTTACATGAAATATTCAGCGGAGTTTGGTATAAGGAGCTTAAGTTAAAAATGAACGATTCTGTGTTTCTTATTCAGTCACAATGAGAAAAATGTTTACCATTCAGCAATACAAATGGCTTAAGCCAACTGCTAATGTTACAAAAATAAATTAAACAAAATCAAAGCCTAATATCACAATTTAAATTTTTTAATTGTATGAAATGGATATGTCAACTTAATTCTTATTTTTAATTTTCCCATGGTTTCTCATGAGTAAGAACACTTTTCAGTAAAATTGTAATAACCTACAACTCTCTGAGGTACCAGTAATATTGTAACAGTTTAAGATTAATCTTGAATGTTTGGGAAACTATTAGACCGCAGGTATAAAAACAGCGCCTTTGTAATGAGGCTAGTCAATAGTTGAACTTGTGAATGAAAAATGCTATCTGGCTGTTCGAAATAGTGAATTTATGGGACCGGTTTTGAAATATGTTTATAGTGATTGTTGTGCGGGTGGTAGCAAGTGTTTGTGGACAGGTAATCGTTTTGGTTCTTACGAACAGTAATCTACAAGTGTCATTCGGAAAGTGATGAACATTTTGATCAGATGCACCACGCAGTTCCCCTACCACCTCCGTTGCAGAGCCATGACCTTCCACTCACCTTGGCCCAGTCTGGCCCTAACAGGCAGCCAACCAATACAGTCATGTATTGATTATTTGTAAGTCTTTAAAATGTCACAAAATTAATATCCCACCAAGTGTGAGGGTTGTAGTGTAATATGCTTTCTGAATGCTAAAGGAGTGCGACTTATTAAAATTTACAGACAAATCACGGTGGTTTATGGTAATGTGATGAATGAAGCTTCAGTTCGAAAATGGTGCAAAACAAACGGCACAGACTGTTGTCATCAGTGCAGAAACACAGATTGTGGTGCTTCGGCATGATAAGGGACAACCACATTCTGCTGCATTGAAGAAGAATTTGCAGCAACAGTTTTGATGGGAGCTTTTTGATCATCCGCTCTACTTGCCCAAACTTTAATTTTTTTTTATTACCCCAAACTTGCCCCTGAGTGATTTCCATCTGTTTCCCAAACTGAATCACTATGGAAGTGACAACGAATTGAAAGAGGATGTTAATGAGTGGTTTAACAACTTGGCTGCAACTGAGAGGGCATAGCAAAACTGGTGAATTAGTATGACAAGTGTTTCAATTTATATGGCGATTACGTAGAAAAATAGTTTAAGTATGACATATGTTGTAAAAAAAGTTTTGTTTGCCTATATATAATAAATTTCAGAATGGAGCAAAACGCTCTTTATTTTCCAAATGACCCTCGTATTAACAAGTTTGTTTAAGTTTTGTAATTGAGTTAATTTATGTAATTTGTATTTGTTAATAGGCTAATTTAAATAAACAGTAATTATTAATTTTGTGAATAAATAATTGTAACAAATATAGTAATACCAATACATTAACTTCTCAGTTTTCAGTTTTTCTAATATTTCCAAACTATCATCTTTCTCATCGCCTGCATTAGCAATAATTGTCAAACAGTCAAAATTATTTTCTATATTTATTATAGTGTGCTTTGAATTAATTAGGTGTTCAATAGCGTAGAAAGCGTTTATATTTACCTTTTTGTAATTATTATTGGATTCAGAAAACCACTTACTGAGCGAGCAAGAGTTGACATGATCGTTCAGTGAGAGGTTTCCTGAACACTTATTAATAATGACATAAAGGCAAATACAAACTTTAGGTTAGCAGAACTGCTTGGTAAATTTCAAATCATAAAACGAATAGATAAAATCATTTCTATAATTGTCAAGCCATACAGACGAGGTTCACATAATTAAAAATCACATCTTCGTTCAGATGAACTTTCTGAACGAAACAATGTGATAGTAAATGTTCTTACAAATTTGTTGATCATTCCTGATGGATTAATAGATTTTTAATAAAATAAGATGTAATTAAAAGTATTCCCATAGTAACGTTGCGATTCCTAGTTCGTTGTGATGTGTTTCCTAGGAAATAACATTTCAAATTTTCATTTTATTGTTTATTGTTTAGGTTTTATTTATTTTTATTCTTATTGTTCATTTTTATTGTTTAGGTATTTAATAACAGATAGCTGAGGTACGTAATTGGGTGAGGATAAATCATAATAGGGATTTGGTTTTTTTAAAATAAATATCAATTACTATTTTACATAGTTTGATGTTTATTTATTAAAAACATCAACAAGTTTATACACGATAGGAAGTTAATTTTTTTCAAGCAGTTATTTATGAAAAACCTCTATAAGTTTATACATGTCACGTATTGAAGTAGTTCCTACATAACAGTGAACAATTAAAATCGGATTAAACAATTACCGCATTTGCTTGTGTATAATATCCACACTTTCTTCCTGGTTCAGAAAAATATCCGGGTTATACAATAGATGGGAATTTTCAGTTAACTATTTACTATGTAACATAATAAAAATAAAAATACTCAGCAGTACCTACAACTCAAATTCTTCAAGTGAATTTATTAATTTTTTTAAATGCAGTTATTTATTAAAAACCTCTACAAGTTTATAAACGTCACGTATTGAAGTAGTTCCATTCTGTACATTCTGTTTACTATATAACATTACAAAAATCAAAATACTGTACTGTACAGCTCAAATTCTTCAAGTGACCGTCGCTCCAACCAGGACTGATGTGTGTCGTAATACTGTACAAGCAAGAATTTTCTATAATAGTTTAGCCTTTGAGAAATATTGGTGTAGTTTAAAAAGTAGCTATAGTTACTTGAGTCACGAGTTAGCCTTTGGTTTTAACGAGGGATAAAGCGGGAAAAGCATCAGTGCACATGCCCGACTGCTTTGGTATCAGTTCACCAACACAACAATATAAACTATACCCAGAGCACATACAGTATATCATGGAACCTTTTGTAGGTTAAAACTGTACGAATATAACTGTTTGTTACCGTACACGGAAATGTCGGATTCTCGAAAACGCGGTCGAACTGTTCACAGTGCTGAACGAAATCTAATATGCAATGTAATAAAAGTCTGTGAAGTTGAAGCTTAACAAAAATACCTTTCTGTGCCTTTAAACAAAAGCCGTGAGGGAGCAGCTAACTTCTGTGATGTTTCTCTTTCCACAATTCGAAATATAAAGAAGGAAGTTAAGACAGAAAAGAAGATAATTCTTCATTAACAGTTTTTTGACACCTGATAAAAAAAGGAAACTGTTATATCAATAAGAAAACGACACCGACATGTGAAATGTTATTACCGGTTTTGAAAGAAAGGCTAAATTTTAACTGGAAACTTTATATGTTAAGAAAAATTTCAAAGGAAATTGGGTTTAAGTGGAAAAAGTGTCATTCACAACAAAGTATATTAATTGAAAGTCAACATGTGGTTAACAAACTGTGCAATTGGATGGTAGTAAAATAAAGTGTCTCACAGTTGAGGTTGGCAGCACTGTCAAATTTCTCTACCCTTCCTCACAGCCCATCCATACGTAAAAGGCATTTTCATGACTCAATATCTACAGTAGTTACTATTATGTAATATTGATATTTTTTCAAGTATAGCCAAATATTTTTTTTTGCTTTTATTTTGTAATCCAGAACTGTATAGTATTGACAACCACCCAATTTGATAGCTACTTTTTGCTGTATTTTTTACATGGATTAGGCATGAGTTTGAACAGGGACCCCCAATATAAATTGTTCACGGATGGCTGTTAGCTGGTCACCACACAAAGTCGCTTGCCCAACCAGTTTTACTTAACAAATAAAAGAACCTTTCTACAGCTGACTAATTGGGCTGTCCCCAAAAGCTACGTAGCAATATTTAACTATCGATCGTTTTAAACCCACTGATTCAGCAATACAAATACACGTTAATTGTACTTAAAAAAATGTTACAATGAAAATAAAATTCTCATTCCTTTCTTTCGTGAAAATAAAAATTGAATATAAATTTAAACATTAAAGAATTAAAATCCTTGAAAACAGGAGTGCGTCTTATACACCAGCAAATACGTTAATTAATTACTTGAATGTAACGACTACATTTATTTTTTTAGTTAAGCTTTGTTTATGTAATGGTTAACTCGGAGATTGCTGACACCTCTCGGATATCATTGTTCTTTCGTATTTCTATATGTGAAATTTCTAAGCTGGTAGCAGCTACAAAGTATTTCTTCTTGCCATACAGTGCTTCAAAAATATTTACTCTGTAGTGAAGATCATTATAAGATATCGGCTCTCAGTTATTTATATTTTAATTTTGAAAATGTCAATTTGTTCGTAATTACTAATATAGTGTTAAACAATTTTTGTTTTATAATCGCGGTTTTTACTAATTAATCATTTTAAGCCTTCATTCTAACAAAAAAAAAAGCCTATCAAAATATTTCTTTATAATTAGGAAATCTATTTATAATTTATTTCTTTATAATTAGATAAAAAATCGTAATAAACGCGATTCATTCGCTGTGACTGAAGACGCCCAAGAGGTGCTTAATGCATTAAAATGTGAATAAATATTTGTTATAAATTTAAAAGGATGTTTTGTTATTTATAAATAACCAGATCACGATAAAACACAGATGTCACAATATGAGTTGGATATTGTCCGCATGGGTTAGTTCAAAATTAGGGTTAGTTCAGGCACAACCTACTGTTATGGTCGATTAAGTATGTTAAAGATTACAGTAATGTAGTTTCCTGCCTCAATTAGTCCCCTCTTTCCCATTTTTGCTCTATGTCTACTCCTGCACCTCACTTGACTTCCTTTGGCTCTTTCAGTTCAAATTTCAGCATGTAAATGCTGAAATCTGCTGTTCTGTCATTCTGGCATTCTTTCATAACATGCGAAACTATATAGTACTTATGCACTTACTTCATCTTATTGTTTCGTTAATGTCGTTTCCAGTTGTTTGTGTCAAATCAAACATTATTGTTTATATATTAATAAATAACTTTTGCAAACCGGCAACGTTTCTTAGTGTTTGTTACATGCTGCGTGGTGAATGCCACTTTTGATTTACATGTTGCTGACATTTCGTCTTAATTTCTTGTGTGAGCTGCGTATTAATTGTTAATAATTGCAGTAATAAATTTGCAAACTGTAGATATTGTTTTGCAACCACCTTAACCAAGCTATATCAACGACACTGTCTAGACAAGTCTTCAAACTACAAACTGTTATTTAATGTACGTACGCATAACTTGATTCCAGTAAGGACGTCACCAGGGATTTTGCTCCAGTAAATACCCAATTTATGCTAACCTAAATTTTGCATGTAGTTATTTAGAACTGAGATTTTATTCTATGTTCCAAAAAACTTCTTTTGTTTGTTATTGTGGCTTTTCCAGTTTTCCCAGTCTTAATTTATTTCCTATATTTAGCCCTCTTAATTTTAATCAAATTATTTAAGTGGTCCTTAAGTCTCATTAAAAGTTTTTTGCGAGTTACATTGTCCATTGATGTTAAATAACGAACAATATGGTTCTTTGACTTAAGCTCCTTAATTTAAACTCAATGGTAATATTACTATGTACCAACAAATACACCATAAAAATTTTGTGCATACAAACAAAAAAATTCCAAGTAATTTTCAGACAAAAAAATTGACAAAGTAATAAACTATATAAAAGATGATCCCCAAATAATTTTGAATTACTGGGAACAAAACTCTATTGGAATAAATAACGACAATAGAATACAATTCGCTATAACAAAACTGACTCCCAAGCAGTAATCTCATCATTGGCAACAGGTGTACCACTACGACGACCATCAGTATTAGTGGCATTAATAGATGCATTACTTGTTACTACTGACTTATTACTATTACTATTATTACTACTACTATTACTATTATTACTTATAGAACTATTTGCGACAGTTGGTAACAATGTTACACCGCTATTATTACTATTAACATTATTAAAATTAGGTTGTACATTATTTTGACTATTACTGTTGTAAGAAGAATGACGTGAAGGAGATATCGAAGAAGCAGAAGAAGAAACCGACGTAACCATCGGTAATCGTTCATTTGTTTTAACGTTTACATTATTAAACCGAACAATTTCATTATTATTCATGATACTACATGACGAAGAAGTAAACTCACTTAAATTACAACTAGATATATTATAATCGGGTAAATTATTTACCGGACAGTTGGTACCACTGGTTGAAGAATTTTTATTAATTATATTGTTATTATTATTATTAAAGCACTCTTGTGTGATGTTGTTACTTCGGTTAAACGACGAACTTGATTGTAATACCTGAATAGCAGCCGGTGCAGAAGGACCAATAATATTTTGTTGATTTTGACTATGATGAGCTTGATGATGTTGATTGTAATAATCGCTGCTTATATCCGGACTGAATTGTTGATGATGCGCCGTATGGTGTAATGCTGGATTTTCGTTGTAATTACACGAACTTGTCAACGAAGATGAACCATAATTATAATAACAAGCATTACCACCACCAGTGCTGTCATCTTCTTCATTATCGTCAGTCGCATTATCAAGAGCGCCGCAACTGTTTTCACTGCAGCTATTTGCGTTGAATACGTCATGAAGAATCGTCGTCGATGTCTGACGTTGTTGGTGATCGTTGTTGTAGTAATGATCGCTCGTTGAAGATGACGATGAAGAGCATCGCTGGTGATGATGCTGAGGACGCTGAGGCGGATAACTTTCATAACTCCTACAAAAATGAAAAAACATAAATAGTTTTTATTAAAGGTACAACGGAAAAACAACATAGTCCAAAAATCACAAAAATGAGGTTATGATGGAAAAATATATTTTTAATAGAAGTTAAAGGCTTTTTTATTTCCTATAACTTTTATTATATATAGGGCCTACTTTAGTCATAAAAGCTTACTAACGCCACTCTTAAAAAATCCAATTCTGTTACTGATTTTGATGAGAAAAATACAAATATTATTAATTGTCATTAAACTAAAAACTGTACAAACAATTATAAATAAAAGTTGTAGGTTTTTTAATTTTCTACAACTTCTAATTTATGCTAAATTACAATTTCAGCAAGTTATAGCAAAAATATTAACTTTTTTGTGCTCTTATTGCGCCCGCGAATTTTTTGTTCTGTCTAGCAAACAGAAAGTGAAACCGATTTTTATGTTTATATATATTTAAAAGTTCGTACTTAATCATAACAGCTGTAATTTTTTCATAATTTTTTATCAATAATGATATTAGATAAATGAATTTATTCGGGAGCATGCTTTAATATTTGAACACTTACAGTAGTACGGAGTCGATTGCAGAGGCATTTCGGGATTTAAGGGTTAAACTGGTTTTTGCGGCAAGACATCACATCTTCGTTTTATTAGAAGCATGTATTAGAAGTGAAAAACAAGTTGAAGAATTCCCAGAATGGTAAAACTTAATATTCGTAATTTATTTCATTGGACACTGTTCTGTACTTTTAAATGCTGTATTGGGTGTATTCACAATATTGAAATTAAGTAATTACCAAATTAAAAACAAGTTTTTCAAATCAGTTTCAGTAAAAGTCGGTTTACGATTAAGTAGGTTTCAGATAATCATGGTTTTACTGTATTTCCAATGAGAACTCAATTTGGAAAAATCAACATGAAAACAATAATTTCCTTCCTTATCTATATAAATATAAAACTGAGTGTTGGTTTGTTTGTCCCTTATACATTCCTAAACTGTTCAACTGATTTACAAATTTTATCAATAGATTACTCAGTTTCTGGATCAGGTTTTAAGCTTTTGAAAACCTCCATCTGATCAGTAGAAAGAAAGTTAAGGGCTTATATTGTTTTTGTGCTTTCAAAAAAGTCAGATGTTCAAGTTTTAAAATACAGATTTTTAAAACAAAGGAAAAATAAAATCACATGTTTTTGTTCTATGAATGATAATATGTTTATATATTATCATCATAATATGACCATTAACAAAGCACAGGAATAATCGAAACAAGTTTGTGGATTAGATTTGGAAAATCCATGTTTCTCACATGGACAGCTACATGTGGCCACCTCACACGTCGGAAAACCTTCTGATTTATTCGTATACACACCACACAGAAAAACAAAAATATTGTACATCCAAGAGTACTTCAATAAAAATAAATCTGATGTGAAACACTCACACGACTTTCTCTTGTGCCAATTTAAATAATGAACCTAACATAAACAAACAAAGTAAATTGAAAAATGTACGCCTCTGTAATGTAGTGGATGGCGGACTAACCTCCTAAATGGAGATCCCGGGTTCAATTCCCAGCTAGGGTCTAGAAAATATTATGTGACAAAACCCGTCATTACAGTTTCTAAACCCACCATAGTCACTAATGATCAAGCTGTTGACACAACTCTAAAAAAAACTAACCTAATTTTAACCATGAGTGAATGATGCAAAATGAAAACCAACCTTAGTTTGGCTTAATACGGAAAAATCACTTCCTAATCTAAAATCACTTCTAAAATGAAATGTTCACACTCTCTTTCTGAAATCAAATTTTACAGATTTTAATGAAAAAAACAGAAAGCCACGTAACCCCAAAACTAAGCGTTATACAAAAAAAACTATATAAATAAAATTTGTATGTTTTTAAATGTTCTACAACTTTGATTAAATATACTTTTGCCCTAAATTGCACATTAAGGCCGCAATCTTAAAAAACCCATTTTTCCACCAGAGCACACCCTCCCCAAGAATTTCAGCAGACATGGCGCTTACCTTAATTCGTAGAGCATAAAAAATGTAGTATAGGAGGCATTTAAAAAAAATAGAAGGAGCCATTTTTGAGAAAATTGCAAAAATGTGAAAAATTACATAAATAAACTACTACTTCCGGATGACCAATTTTGATGAAATTTTGTGTCGGGGTCCTCTAGTGGTTTTAACTTAATTTCCAGGTTTCAATTTCATACAATATTCTGTTCTTGAGATATTTTATTCACACATACAAACGCACAGGCGCACACACACCAATCACTAAAAACATGTTTTTTGGGTTCAGGTGGTTTGAAAACTTGTATATCCAGTGAAAACTTGATTTCAAAAAAATTGACATGAAAACAATACTTACCTTTCTACGTATTCATATTCATATAGAGCAAGAGAAAGTAAAAAATGAGCACACAACTCTTACGAGTTCTTTTTAAATTCAATTTTTGTAGGCATAGCAGCATTCGCAGGATACAGCTAGTACTTCATATAGGGCAAAAGAAAGTGAAAATAAAAGAATAATTAGGTAAAACACTGAATTAAATTTGGAATCAAATTAGTTAATAATAGAATTTGGAATTAATTAGTTTACTCAGGCTTTCAGCTTTGGAATAATGTATTCCCAAATTCATTGCTGTACGCAGATGACACAGTTATTATTTTTTACACTGAAGTCAGGCTCCAATATGCCATTTATAAGTTGCACAACATAAGCACTGTTTGACATGAGAATATCAGCGCAAAAATCAAAGATCATGGCATTCAAGGGATGATGGCTGGTCCGCTCAAAAATTATACTTTGCAACGGAACTATAGAACAAGTTCAAGATTTTAAATATTTAGGATACAGGAGATCCTATGACAAAGATGATGACACGAGTGAAAAACTGGAAAAATTCAGTGCTGTATGCGGTTCTATTCGCAGGACAATAAGAAAGAAAACGAGACAGGAAATCCAAATGATATTTTATAGAGCAATGGCTGTACCACTCATAACATATGGGAGTGAAACATAGGTGTCATTACAGAGGAATGAATCTCGTATCCAGGTTGTTGAAATGACATTTTAGCAGGGAGTCAAAGGTTATACCCCAATAAGATAGAGTATGTAACGAAGCTATATGCACAGTTAAATGTTCAGTCACTATGTGAAACGTTAAGAATATATGAGAGAAATTGGTCCAACCATTTATTTCACATGCCAGTACACTGGATTCCTCTACAAGCATGAAAATATTAACCTAGAGGCAAGCGAGGCCTGGGAAAACCTAAAAAGAGATGGATGCTGGAACAGGCCATTGAGCCTAATCCTTGACAGATGATGATGATGATGATGACCGAATTAAAATTGATTTTGGAGTTGTTAAACTATTGGTGTAAATAGATACACACTAGTTTGAGCTTTTCATAAACAAATACTACTAACCTGTTTAACTCAATTTCATCTGTATGATGCTGCGTTCTTAAACAAGACGATCTACTATTATTAATACTCGGACAATCATTAGTAGTCATTGGTTGTAGATGCCTATAATTAAGCTGCCGTTGCTGATTCATCTGTTGATCATAATACGAAGTCATATTATGATACTGTTGTTGCGGATGTTGCTGATAATACATCGGAGATACCGATGATGAATTGTTCATCACCATCGCTTGTTGTGTTTGACAATTGTTATCTAAATTGTCGTCATTATCGTTGCAATCAGGTGGTGTTTCTATGCCGTAATGATACAACAAACCCGTCAAAACAGCCGATACCTCTTTGCTGTCGCCCAATGAGAACTCATCGATTACTGAAATTGGATAAAAAAAATAAACACATATCAACAAAAAATAAATATTATAAGATTATAAAAGCGATATTCTTGAAATAGATGAGAAAATAAATTGTTTATGTTAAGAAATTGTGTATTGTATGAGGTGTAATGTCATCATAATCATTCACACCTAAAAAATGATCACATCTTTTGGATGGGAACAGATTAACCACCCACTGTACACTCCAGACTTAGCGCCAAACGATTTTCATTTGTTTTGCTACCTGAAGAAGTTTTTCAGCGGGAAATGCTTCATCACAGATGACGAGGTGAAAGAAGTTGTTAGACTGGTTGTCCTCACAGGTAGCATATGTCTATGACTTAGTCATACAAAAACTTGTACAACATTATGATAAATGTTTAAACAAATATGGAAACTATTTAAAAAAAATCTGTTGTGACACACACAACTTTCTCTTGCCAATGCAAATAATGAACAATATAACAATATAACCTAATATTAGTAATAAAACATTAAAAATTAACAAAAAACTAACCTCAAAAACATAACCTCATTTTAATCATGAGTGAATGATACAAAATTAAAATCAACCTCAGTTTGGCTTAATAATATGAAGAATCATTCTTTGACACTAAATTAGGCTCGATAGAGAAAAATGCTCTAAATATAAGTTGTAGATCTTGTAATTCCCTATAAATTTGACTAATACACTTTTGTCGTAAAATGCATAGTAAGTCTGAAATCTTAAAAAAAACATTTTTACAGAATTTCATGAAAAATAAACAGAAAATTACTAATTAACGCGAAACTAAGCATTATACAAAAAAAAATGTTTAAAATAACAGTTGTAGGTTTTTAAATTCTCTACAACTTTTATTACATACATTTTAGCGCTAAAATGCATATTAAAGCTGCAATCTTAAAAAAACAATTTTTTTCTACGAGAGAACAGCCTCGCTAAGAATTTCAGCATACATGGTGCCTACCCTATCTTGTAGAGTATAAGAAATGAAGTAAATGAGACAATTTAAAAAAAAAATCATACAAGCTGTTTTTGAGAAAATCGCAAAAAAAGTGAAAAATGACACGAATAAACTACTTTTGGTTGACCGATATTGATGAAAATGTTCGTGTTGGGTCCTCTAGTGGTACCTAACTTAAGTTTCAAGTTTCAACTTCATACAATGTTCCGTTCTTGAGATATTTTGTTCACACACACACACACACACACACACACACACACACACATACGCACAAACACACCAATCGCTAAAAACATGTTTTTTTGGGTTCAGGGGGTCTGAAAACATGTAGATCTGGTGAAAACTCAATTTTGAAAAATCGACATAAAAACAATACTTTCCTTCCTATATATTCACATAGGCAAGAGAAATTAAAAACATAGAAACATTAAGGAACTAAATAAAAAAAGATTTTTTGAAAAAATCTGTGATAGTTGAAGTTTTATAAGAAACCGAACCTTACTTTCCGTAAAACACTCCTATATAAATCTATAACTTACTAGTATTAGTTGAGTACTCATTAGGCTGATGTAGCTGATCTTCAATAGAGAGCATTGACGTAGGAGTAGTGGCCGTTGTCAAAGAATTTGAGATCTGCTGTTGTGATGACTGTGTCTGTAACTGCTTATTACCGCCACCTCGCATTATCATGCTGACATTATCGTTGCTGTTACTACTACATTCAGGGCTGTACGGTGACATCTGTCGACAAAATACAAAATACTATAAGATATTGGAACAATTACGTCTCAAATGCAGCCGATTTTGTGCTGTTTATCTATAGCGATAATTGTAAAAAGATGGTTACCTGATGCCTAAGGGTTCATTTATTGATCTTCTACAAATTCTAAAATAGATAAAAAAATCTGGTCTGAAACACTCACAAGACTTTCTCTTGGCCAAAGTGAATAATTAAATATAACCTAATTTTAATCATGATGCTAAATGAAAATCAACCTCTGCAGAACTTAAAAATACAGAAAATCACTAATTGATGCTAAAGTAAGCATTTTTAAGAGGCCAAAATCTTAGAACTCCATTTTTTACAGATTTCAATGATAAAATACGTAAATCACTAATTGATGCTATACAAAGCCTTCTAGAAAAAATGCTCGTAAAATGTTGTAGGGTTTTATTTTTCTACTACTTTGAATATGTGTAATTTCATTTTAAAACGAAAATTAAAGCAGCAATATTAAAAATCTTGTGTGAAACACTCAAGACTTTCTCTTGCTAATGCAAATAATGAACAATATAGCCCAACATTAGTAATAAACATTAGAAATAAACAAAAAAACTAACCTCAAAAAACATAACCTAATTTTAATCATGAATGAAAGATGCAAAATGAAAACCAACCTTAGTTTGGCTTAATAATATGGAAAATCACTCTTTGAGACTAAACTAGGCTCTGTAGAGAAAAATGCTTCAAATAAAAGTTGTAGATCTTTTAATTTCCTATAAATTTGATTTATAAACACTTTTGTCGTAAAATGCATATGAAGGCCAATATCTTAAAAAATCAATTTTTTTACAGATTTTCATGAAAATAAAACAAAATCACTAATTACTGCTAAGTTAAGTCCTATATAAAGAAATGTTTGAAATAAAAGTTCTAGATTTTTAAATTGTCTAAAACTATTATTATTATTATACTTTAGCACTAAAATGCATATTAAGGCCGCAATGTTAAAAAAAAATAACATTTTTTTCTACAAGAGCACAGCTTGCACAAGAATTTCAGCAGACAGCATCTACCCTATCTTGTAGAGCATAAAAAATGTAATAAATAAGGCGATTTTTAAAAAAAAATTAGGATTTGTTTTTGAGAAAATCGTAAAAAGTGACAAATTACACGAATAAACTACTACTTCCGGTTGACTGATTTTAATAAAAATGTTCATGTCGGGTCCTCTATTAGTACCTACCTAGCTTAATTTTCAAGTTTCAACATCGATGATGTCCCGTTCTTGAGATATTTTGTTTGCAGACACACAGACGTGCACGTGCACGTGCACACACATAGACGACTCGCTAAATACACGTTTTTTGGGTTCAGAGGATCTGAAAACTCGTATATCCGGTGAAAACTCAATTTTGAAAAATCAACATGAAATCAATATTTTCCTTCCTATTTTAATTCATATAGGCAAGAGAAAGTAAAAATGATCAATAGACATAACGTGTTTAGAATTTATAAATGTAATAAAACATGAAAATTATTAAGTAAGGTTTTCAAGTATTGGTCAAATTAAAGTAACGCCATTTTTTCTACATGACTGAATAATTACACTTCAGTTTTAATTCATTGTTATTACCTTTGGCAGTTTGACCTTTTTCCTCGTAATCACATCATCCGAACTATGCGAATAATCGATAGACCAATATGAACCTTTTCCGGGATCATCTTTAGGGCGAGCAACTTTCGTGAAACACTTATTTAACGACAGATTGTGACGTATCGAATTCTGTAACAAACCAAGCATACATTGATTAAGTCATCTTTATATTCAAAATAAGAATGAAAATTTCACTAATTCACTCACTTGCTTATCATTAAATCTTTAACTTCTTCATCACTTAGAGAACTTAAATTCAGCACATACTTTTACCTTGTATTTATCTAGTTAGGAATTTACGTTTCCTTTAAAATGTGTTATTAGCTTTATTTTCATAAACCATATTCAAATTATCATTTTGGCTTATGAACCAACAACCCATAGTCCACATGATAGTACTATTAATTCCAAAATCTGGTGTGAACACACATACGACTTTCTCTCGTCAATGGAAATAAAGAGCAATATAACCTAACAGTAGTAATACTACATAATAAATAAAAAAAAAATTAACCTAAAAAACATAACCTTATTTTAATCACGAGGTGAATGATGCAAAATTAAAATCAACCTTAGTTTGGTTGAATACAGAAAATCACTCTTTCATGCTAAACTAGGCTTTGTAGAAAAAAAATGCAAAAAACAAAAAGTTGTAGATCTTTTAATTTCCCAAAAATTTTATTAAACAGGGTGTTTCAGGAGGAATCTGCCATACTGCATAAGCTTATTCCTCTCATCAAAATAATGAAAAAGTTCATATAAACATGGGTCCAGAAATGCTTCGTTGGCGAGTTATACATGGTCAAAGATTTCACCTGAAATTTAGCTCCGTCAGTGAAATTAACTCACACTGAAATTTTTAGGGTATTAATTGAGTTTGTTAATTAGATAAGTTTTGTGTAAAATGAGCTGACAAATCGTATAAAACCTGTCCCAGAACTCTATCTCCAATAGTTTAGGAGAAAATTGGCATAAAGCAAAAACGGTTAGGGTCGAAAACACACTTTTTTTGTGTTTGGACTACAATAACTCCGTTAAATTGCCTATAAACAAAGAAAAATGTTCAAAACAGTTTGTACAGAATTTTATTCTCAAAAAAATAATGTACTCTATAGGTTTTCAGAGGCAATTTTATGTTTGGCTTCTGAACCATCCAATTTATTCTACAAATGAGTTCCTGAATCATAAAAATATTGAATTTTAAACATCCATGTCTTTACATAACATGTTGTTTGTTTAGGTCAACAGCCAAAAGGCTGGTTTGAATCTCTAGAGGTTTTATGAAGAAAAAACAAGGAGAGAGGCAGTTTACTAATTGCCTTCCTCACTGAGTTGAAAAAGTATGCTTATCAGCATGCCAGGTCCTCCGAAAAGCATTTACTTACCACCCTGCAAATAACACCTTCACTTCATTCACCACAGAGCCTGGCTGTATAGTGAAATTCATTACTCTCAGACAAGATAACTAACTATAAATAAAAAACTATCAAAAGAACCTTCGCACAAGTTTAATGAAAATTTCACCCCACTACCACGGCAAATGAACTGTGCGGATGTGCAGGAACCAATATTATTAAAAGATATCTGCGTTTTTCTGATGTACTATTTTGGTGGAGGGGATCAGTCCATATCATAGTCTTTTGTACTTTGCTTCATTCCTCCGCCTCAAACCTACTACTGGGAACTACTGAATTGTTGATCTACTATAACGCGCACGTGTCTGTATCTTTAAGGTGAAAGTGTGTAAATATTGCTGTCTTTTTCTACAGTTTAAGTTATTGTTTAAATTTCATTAAAATTAGATGTAGAGTTTAATAACTTTCATTTTGTGTTAATTAAAATATGGCATCAACTTCCAAATCGTCAAGTTCATCCAGATGCCCACTTCAGGACAAGCTTGTGAAATAGTTTGTAATGCAGCTTCTGATTTAATAAATCATTTAAAATATAATGCTGCTGATACTACGAGCAACGATGATTTATAATTATTGGTATGTTACACATTTTTTTAAAGTCTTTAGATAAAAAAAATAAAGAGTTAATATTTTACGCACACATATGAAGAAAATTTAAATTTCTAAGTCCTAATAATTTACAGAAGTTTTAACCAAACTGTAAGATCTCATAACAACAAAAACTCAAGTTTAAAACCTTTTAAAACTCAACCCAAAATTAATTTTAGAAAATTTTATTGACAGTAATAAAGTTGTGAAAACTGCTCTAGAAGAAGTGTTTTGTTCGAAATTCTTACGCTTAACAATAAACAAAAACCTTAATTGGAAATGGCATAATAGATTAGTTGTGTAGGCAAGATTTATTTTACGCAGCATGCTCGCTGTGAGTAGTGCACACTAGACGAACTGTTTTCAACTGATCTCCTCTACTGGCAGGCTGTGCAAGAGAGAAAGAATGTGATGGATCCATCATTTTTGCTCTCTGCACAGTAGAGTTCATTTTTAGGAGGTTCCACTGGCAGGCTGTGCGAGAGAGAAAGAATGTGATGGATCCATCGTTTTTGCTCTCTCTGCACAGTAAGTTCATTTTTAGAAGGTTCCACTGGCAGGCTGTGCGAGAGAGAAAGAATGCGACGGATCCATCGTTTTTGCTCTCTCTGCACAGTAAGTTCATTTTTAGGAGGTTCCACTGGCAGGCTGTGCGAGAGAGAAAGAATGTGACGGGTCCATCGTTTTCGCTCTCTCTGCACAGTAAGATCATTTTTAGGAGGTTTGTTTTGTTTGTGCACACATTATTAGTGTATTTTACACCTCAACCTAATATATAACATATGTAGTGTTATTTTTTTATATTCTGTAGTAATATTTATTCTTTTTTAAAAAATTAGCCATCTAGAAAAGTCAATTAGACCTAAATTTGTGACAATGTCCATTGTGTATTAAGTATGTGCTGAACGACAAATAAATATTATTATTATTATAGGGGCGACAACTCTGTCTGGTTATTTCTGGATCCCCCTCGTAGAGTATATACTTCCCCTTTAATCTCAAGAAGGAACACAATCTCCCATCAATTTTTAAGACAACATGATGTTTTTGGATGAATTACATTGATAATAATTTAGTCATACAAGCTAACAATTTACCAAAGGAGATAATACAAACCTTCCACCCTGTAGTGGCATCTCTATAATATGGGAAAGTTTGTATAATGTATTGGTATATCTCAGATAACGTCATCTTTCCTTGAGGTGCGTTACTTATCGCAAGACGAATTAAACTCGCATAACTATAACAATCATAAAAGATATTTAAAAATTAACAAAAATACAATATAAAATATCTTTAACTCTTAGCTTATATTGCAATTTTTTAATTCTGTCCAACCTCATGAAACCCTAATCCCCTTATAGAAAACTCCACATCTGATTTCTGTTTTTTTATCCCTGTTAAAAGCTAAAGTTTTGCTGCTACACAAAAAAATTGTGATTTCCACAATTAAAAAATCTTATCAATACATGTTGGTAGGCCCTGTTTCTTCAATGAAGTTACAATCATTTTAAATAATTCCTGAAAACTATTTCTTAGTCAACATCTAACTCTGTCATAAACAATATGGCAGACCAAGCAGTAATGTTTTGACCTGCTCAATAACAGAGTTATGAGGGTCATCTGGAAATTAGTACCCATTTGAGAATTTAAAAAATTAAAATTGAGATATTAACGTTTTATTTGTAAAATACGTATTTCAAACTACTTCTCTAGAAAGTCGCTGTGGAAATTTAAGCCTTTGTCATAACATGGGACAAGTTTTTGTCCCCAAGCTTTACATTCCTCCACTGATAACCCATTAAGACAAGTAGTGACACCTTCTATCAATTCTTCATCGCTATGAAATTTTGTTTCTGCTCAAAATTCCTTGTATCTTGTAAAGAGGTGAAAAAAACTGAAGGAGCCACGGTGAGAATCCGGGCTATATGGCAGATGGTTGAAATTGTCCTACTTGAATTGTTGGATAAGTTGTGTTTCCCATTCTCAGCACATCAAATAAAATGCGAGGGACCTACCTGGCACAAATTATCATAAACTTTAGATGATGTCTGACTATTTCATGAATAACTGTTGTGAAACATTATGGAAATATTTATAGATTTTGATCAATTGAGAAACGCTGACCATTTTCTATTACTTCACCAAATAAACTTTGCAGTTTATCTGTAATGATTGACAGTCACCATAAATGCTTATTAACATGGGTGTTGAGATCAACCATGGTGATTGGTTCAAAGCTAATCAACCTTGTGATTTTGGGGATACCTCCGTGGTATCTAGTGGGGCACAGAACAGAAGAGCAGCAAGCTTGTGTTGATAAAGGAATGTTGGAGGTGATGACTCAGCAGGTGGCAAAGGCGATGAAGCGAAGTCAGAGTCGAGGAGTGGACAAGAAGGTTCATTTCAAATGTTGAGGTGTGGATAAGGAAGACATTTGGTGACACCAACCATGAATTAATGCAATTGTTAACAGGGCATGGTTGCTTTGGGGCATATGTGATGAGGTTTTAACTTGGTGAAGTGCTGAAATGTCGACTATGCGACAGTGAAGAAGAGTCCGTTACGTAAATCTTAGAAAGATGTCCCTATTTTGCCATCGAAAGAATGGAGACATCTGAAAATATAGGAGTTGAACTGTGGAGCCCAGAGAGAGAGAGTGAGGACAGCGATGCTGCAAGATAAGAAGACATCCAGCGACCACAGGAGTTACCCTATCTCACTCTAAATGAATCCCGTTCCGATCACATAAAATAAAAAAAACAAGGGTGGTCTCTCCCCAAGAGATAAGGTTACAACACCAGTGTCGAACAAATAACACATCAGCAACATCGTCACCATATACCTCCTTCTGATGGTGAATATCACATAGTTGCATATTTCTTGAGATCAGAAATTTAATCACAGCTATAACTTCAATGAGGTAGTCTACTCTATTTTTTTTAACACAATGAACACTCACACAAACAACTGAACGGATTGAAGGTTGACCAGCAGCTACTCTGTTTGTCAGAGTTCCATATGGCACTAACGAGTATTTAATTCCAGATTCAAATTATTCCAGATAATAATTAAAGATTATTATAATAATTCCAGACACTCAAATTAATTACAACCTTACAGGTCCTTTCTTACAAAAACCATCACTTTAGCTTTCATGCTAGATAAGCTCAGGTTGTATGAACTGTATTGATTTTGAAAAAGAAACTGGAGCTATATTTCTGACTCGATTGTTAAAACTTAACCATCAATAAACAAAATAGTATTCAGGAGGAGACCTTGATATTGTATATCAATAGTGGATTGATAAACTGATTTCCATTCTCTTAAAAGAGTGTCAAAGGAAACAATTAGAAAAAAGGCTAAAATTTTACGAACACCTGTATAGAATGGATGCAAACAGTTAACAAAATAAACATTTTTAAGACATTAAACAATAGACCTAAGATGTCGGATAAATGGTTCAAAGAAGTCAAAAAGAATACTGAGAAAACTTAAGGAACTGAGCCAAATTCAAATAACTAATTAGGGACTATGGCTTCCATGAAGAGCAAAAACAGAACACCAGGCGGACAAAAAGAAAGGAGAAAAGCTTACAGTGAATGAATGATGATAAAGTGCTTCCAGAAACATATAAAATTACCTCACATGGTCTTCGACCATGTGAACATTTGAACATATATTATGTTCAAAAATGTACGTGACATGCTGACTTTAAAAAATTTTACTTAAGATTTCTCTGATGCCGATTATAATCATGTGCTCCTGAATAATCTACATCAGGTGGGTCTAGAAAGCCATCGCTTCTCTAAAAATCAATTTATTTCTTAAAACAAACCAAAATATCCTTCAGTTTCAAATCAGCTGTTTAGTTGATAATCTAAACTAAAAATAACTAGAAAAAAATCAGAATGTACCTGTAAGGTGGTTTACCATCCCTACTAGACGTTCCTAAAGTTGAACCAGAATTGATAGGCGTCCGGCCAGGAGATGAAGATGGCGGAGAGGGTGGTGTGTGAGCGTGCGGGTGCGGAGATAGCCAATCAAGATTGCCCATGCTCCGAGCTAGATCTGCCATCACATACTTTCAACAGCATCCCAGCAGCTGTTCAACAAAAAAATAACACAAACTCTATGTAATAGATGAAATTATGATTTTATTAAAAAAATTTAAAATTATTAAAATTTAATTTTTTTTGTCGATTTTATCAACAAAATTTGGGAAATCAAAATTTCACAAATTTTTTTTCTATGTGATATCTATTAATAGTAGAAGTAAGTACAACTGAATATTTTTGTCTTATCATCTATTTATCTGATTGTCTGTTACAGCATAATACAAAATGTTAATATGAATATTTTTTCTTATTTTCACTTTCTCTTTCCCTGTATGAGTATTCAGGTAAGGAAAGTATTGTTTTTATATCAATTTTTCAAAATTGAGTTTTCACTGGAAATATCTAAAGATTGGAGTAGCCTACGAAGTTAAAACTTGAAACTTAAGTTAGGTACCACAAAGGGACCCTACACAAACATTTCCATCAAAATCGGCCAACCAGAAGAAATAGTTTATTCATGCAATTTTTCACTTTTTACGATTTTCTCAAAAACAGATCCTACATTGTTTTTTTTAAATTAAACCTAATTTACTACATTTTTCATTCTCTACAAGATGGGGTAAGGAACCATGTTTGCTGAAATTTTTAGGGAACTGTGCTCTCGTGGTAATTTTATTTTTTAAATTGTGGCTTTAATAAGTATGTGTTTTAGGGCAAAAGTATATACATAATTAAAGATGTATAAAATTAAAAAACCTACAATGTTTATTTCAAACATTATCTTCTATAATAGTTTAAATACAATATTAGTGATTTTCTGTACTTTTTCATCAAAATATGTAAAAATATGGGGTTTTTTAAGATTGCGTACTTTTATGCATTTTACAAGGTAAAATGGTGTATATAATCAAATTTATACAGTATAAAAAAAATTACATCTTCTATTTTAAGAAGTTTTTTCTAGAGCCTAGTTTAGTGTCAATTAGTGATTTTCTGTATTTTTAAATTGTACAGATAGATTTTCTTTTTGCATCATTCACTCATGATTAAACATAGGTTATATTGTTCATTATTTAAACTAGCAAGAGCAAATTGTGTGAGTGTTTCACACCAGACCTTATTTTTAATTTGAAGTATTTATGTGAAAAATCCTTGAGATGGAAAAAATGAAGTTAATATTAAGATTTAGAAGTCAAAAAATCTGGTGAGAAACACACTACTTTTTCTTTCCAAAGTAAAATAATAAATCATATAACCTACGTTTAATCATGAGTAAAAGACGCAAAATGAAAATCAATTTCTGCAAAACTTAAAAATACAAAAAATCTCTAATTAGATGCTAAACTAACCTAGAAAATAATCCTTGGAATAAAAGTTGTAGGTTTTTAAATTTCCTGTAACTAATTGGATACATTGTCATTGTAAGATGCATACTAAGACCAAAATCTTGAAAAAATCTCATTTTTACCGATTTTGATGATAAAAAATACAGAAAATTACTAATTGACGCTAAACTAAGCATTAAACAAAAGAATGTTAGAAACAGAAGTTTTTTGATGGTATTTAGGTTTTTTATTGTTCTACAACTTAGATTTATACACTTTTAATCTAAAATGCATACTTATGCCACAATTTTGAAAAAATATTTTTCACCACCGAGAGCACAGGACCCTGAAAATTTCAGCAGCCATTGCGATCTTGTAGAGCATAAAAAATGTAGTAAATGAGGTGATTTAAAAAAAAAATTATAGGAGTTGTTTTTGAGCTAATTGCAAAAAAGTGAAAAATTTCATGAATAAACTACTACTTCCAGTTGACCGATTTTGATGAAAATGTTCGTGTCAGGTCCATTAATGGTATCTAATTTTTTTTATTTTATTTATTTATTTATTTATTTATTTTATTTAGTAAAATATAGTTATTAAAATTACAATTCATGACTATACTAAGCTATGTACAATATTTTAAACTAAATATACTTATACGCAAAAACTCTTCTTCACAAAGAGTTCTGTCCGCGCATAGGAGTATTCAGAACAAAAACATTAATTCACTTAAATACTAATAACTACTATAAAATTACTAAGTTAAATTACTACTGGTAGCTATATTATAATAGCGATATTATAATTTTTATTTTATAACTATAACTACTTTACAATAATATATTTTAACTAACACAACTTAAATATTTTAACTTTATACGAAATTAATTCAATAAATGAGCATAAAGAGACAGTTAAACTGTCGCAAATAGAAAATTAAAAACTAATAAAACAGTTATTTTAAGACCTGGAAAAGTTTCTCAAGTTCTTGCTCACAGATCGATATTATATGATATTTTAGTTTATGTTTTAATAGATGTGGTGACATAATACTGTGTATATGGTTATGTTTAAGTTCCAAGTTTCAGCTTTGTACTATCTTTCGTTCTTGAGATATTTTGTTCATACACAGACCAATCACTAACAACATGGATTTTTCGTTCAGGGGCCTTTTAAAACGTGTATATCCAGTAGAAACTCGATTTTGAAAAATCAACATGAAAACAATACTATCCTTCCCTATATATCCACAGAGCACAAGAGAAAAATCAGCAACCAAACTGTAAACAATTGTTCCAAAGTAAAAACCGCAGGCCTGTGTTACAACCCAAATAATTGGCGTTAAAAGTTTAAATCTTTAGTTCTCATTATGTTACCCCCCCTCATAAAGTCCCCTGAATTCCCTCCTTAATATATAGAGATTTCATTCAAATTTAATTCTTTAGCATAATTATTTCCTAATTTGATACAGTACACATATATTGCATACATCATATTCAAATATATGAATAAATCTAATGCTATTAAAGATTACAGAGTATGCATTATCGCGGCTAAGTCAAATTATTTATCATATACACCATTTGGATACTGTAATATAATTTACTTCATGTTATTAAAGTGATCGTTAAAATTAATGTATGATTTGAATTAGTTGATTAGCATAATCAGATGTAAATGCTCATTTAAATATACACAAAAAACAATTGCTTAAAATTACAAAGCATATCTTATTGAAATTGAGCAACATTTGGTCGTAAAAGATTTAATTGAATTTGAAATAAAGTGAAATAATTTAGTTTCAATTAATGTATCGTTTTTTTTTAATTTTTCTTACAGGAGATTCATTACTGAGGTCACCACCTTGACAGATGTACCAAAAATTCCTTCAAATCCCCCATGATGAAAATGACAAATGAATCATTTGCCATTTTCATCATAATGATCTTAATGAAACTCAGTAGCCAGTTAATGTAATGCTGGGCTTCACAGATTCTCAGGAAATTAATAAAGTATTTAATACAAAACTTCTTTATAAACAATGCTTGCGATTTCTTCCGCCTGTGGCAACATAATAAAATATTTATAAAAATCTGGTGTGGAACACTCACAAAATTGTCTCTTGCCAATATAAATAATGAAAAATATAACCTATGTTTGATCATGAGCAAATATTGTAATATGAAAAACATAACCTAATTTTAATCATAAGAGAATGATACAAAATGAAAATCAATCTCTGTAAGACTTAAAATTACGGAAAATCACTGACTGACATTAAACTACGCTATTTAGAAGAAAATGCTTGAAAAAAATTTGTTAATTTTTTTACTTTCTCTTGCCTATATACATATAAATACATATGAAGGAAAGTATTGTTTTCATGTCAATTTTTTGATATAGAGTTTTCACTGTATATACGCGTTTTTAGACCCCCTGAACCCAAAAAAAACATGTTTTTAGCGATTGGTCTATGTGTAAACAAAATATCTCAAGAACGGAACATTGTAAGAAGCTGAAACTTGAAATAAAGTTAGGTACTACTAGAGGACCCGACACAAACATTTTCATCAAAATCGGTCAACCGGAAGTAATAGTTTATGCGTGTAATTTTTCACTCTTTTGCAACTTTCTCATAAGCGACTCCTACAATTTTTAAAAAAAAAATGCTGCTGAAATTTAAAATTTTAAATTGCTGCTGGAATTCTTGAGAAGGCTACGCTCTCATTGAAAAATATGTTTTTTTTTAAGATTGCAGGCTTTATAAACATTTTAGGGCAAAAGTGTATACAATCAAAGTTGTAGAAAATTTAAAAACCTTCTTTTATTCCTCACATTTCTTTGTATAATGTTTAGTTTAGTGGTAATTAGTGATTTTCTGGTTTTTACATGAAAATATGTAAAAAGATGGGGTTTTTTATGGGTTTTTTTATTTAAAAAGATGGGTTATGACAAAATATATAAAATCAAATTTATAGGAAATTAAAAGATCTACAACTAATTTTAAGCGCTTTCTCTACAGAGCCTAGTTTAGAGTTAAAGAGTGATTTCCCGTATTATTAAGTCAAACTATGGTTGATTTTCATTTTGCATCATTCACTCATGATTAAAATTAGGTTGTTTTTTTTATAATTTCTAATATTTCATTACTAATGTTACGTTATATTGTTTATTATTTGCATTGACAAGAAAAAGTTCTGCATCAAACCAGTCGAGAGACTGATGACAAAAAAAAAAAGAAAAGAAAAAGTTGTGTTTTCACTCCACATTTTTTTTATTTCCTATAACTTTGATTGTATACACTTTTGTCGTTAAATGCATACCAAGACCGCAATATTAAAAAATCCCTATTTTACCAATATCGATGAAAAAAATATAGAAAATCACTAATTGACCCTAAATTAAGCATTGTAGGAAAAAATGTTTGAATTAAAAGTTAAAGGTTTTTAAATTTTCTACAACTTTCATACATATACTTCTGCCAAAAAATCCATATTAAGGCTGCAATCTTGAAAAAAAACTTTACCACGAGAGCACAAATCCCATGAATTTTATAATAATAATAATAATAATATTTATTTATTCCACTTTATACAAATACAAAATTATATCTTATCTACTAGGAATAAATAACCACCAACTCAAGTAAACGGCGGTTATATATGTATAAAAAAAAACACAAAATACATAAAAACAAGTTTACAAATGAATTACAAATCAAATGAATTATAGAAATAAATTACACATCAAATGTCGTCATCCACTACAAATGACAATTAAAATTTTAGCGGCAGCTAAAATTAACTATAACATGCGGCAGCGCATGTTAACTATATTTTTTAACAACAATATTAACCCAGCCGTCAATCTTCAGAGCAGATATTCACCTGTACATGACTAACACTAAAATCAGTTATTATTGTTATATTGTTTACCAAGATCAGTAAATTCCTACAAAGACTGAATAGCAAGCACTGCAAGTCAGCAACGGTAAAACACCAACACTAACCAACAATTCTTACAAGTGAATCAACATCAGTTATCTCATTGAGCCAATCTTTAACCTTTCTTGAAAATATTAACACGTTTAAGCTATTTTTAATTTCAATAGGCAACAGATTAAAACACTTCGGACCCAAAAAAACAAAAATTTTAGCAAAAAAGGATTTATTAACTTTCGGTCTTACAAAAAGTTGTTGGCTTGAACCTCTAGTTCTGTGATATAAGTTTTCAGTACCTCTGTTGCCACTTTTTTTATAAAATAGTTTTAAAACTTTAAAAATAAATAAGTTTTTAATGGGCAAGATACGTAAATTTTTAAAATCATTAACAGTACTGTCTCTCTGACGTTTAAATAATAATATTTTAATGAAATATTTTTGAGTTACAAACAATTTATTTATTAGTTTATCATGAGTACCCCCCCAAAATTCAATAGCATACTGAAGACGCGATTGAACCAAAGAAAAGTATAAAGATCTCATTAAATTTAAGCCACATAGGTTTCTTAAGAAATAAAATGCCCGAATTGATTTACTGATATCAGAATGTAGCTGATTTACATGATTTCTAAAGAAGACCTTATCATCAAGAATCAATCCTAAATATTTTATTTCTTTTATCTGTTCAATTACTTCGCAGCTGCATCCAACAGGATCGGAACAAACGTGATATTTAATGTCACGATCGAAATTGACACCGACTAAGTCAAAACTAATTATTTTTGTTTTTGATGCATTTACTACCATTGCATTTCTCTCACACCATTTTCTTAGCAATACCAAATCATGTGATATAAAGTCATAAATTTGCGACCATTCATCGCTTGCGTAGATAAATGCAATATCATCAGCAAAAGCTGTAATTCTACCATGGAAGGGTTCAAATAATAAATCGTTAATAAATAACGAGAAAAGATCTGCTGAAATGACAGATCCCTGAGGAACGCCAACTCCTGCCACCCTCTCATCACTTAAACAATTTTTCACACGGACTTGTTGCGTCCGGTTTTCAAGGAAAGTTCTGAACCAATTCAAAGCTGGGCCTCTAACTCCTGCAGCTTCTAGTTTGATAAGTAGTAGATTGTGATTCACCAAATCAAATGCTTTTTTGAAATCAACAAATAGCCCTGACACTTTTTTACTACAATTTAAGTTTTCAAATACATCGCGTAAGACGACTTCAATCGCATCTTCAGTACTTTTTCCTTTTTTGAAGCCAAACTGGTTGGGGGAAAAAAAGTCGGTAACATTTAAAAAGTTTAATAGTCTGGTCCTCATAACCTTCTCAAATATTTTGGAAAATATTGAAAGTAATGAAACTGGCCTATATTGCTCGACCGCATCTGGGTTGCCCATTTTAAAAATTGGCACAATAACAGATTTTTTTAACAACTCAGGAAATTTCCCAGTAACAAAACTAATATTAATCAGTTGAGCAAGTGGACAAGAAACTAGGTGAATAATCTGCTTTATGAAAGAGACATTAAAACCATCAAAACCAGATGATTTTTTATTTTGCATACCTAAAACTACACTTTCCACTTCACATTTGTGAACAAAACTGAGAAATAAAGAACTAGGCTGTGATTTTAAATAAAGTGAATCACTCAAATT
Source organism: Catonia carolina (assembly GCA_035578175.1). Classification (NCBI taxonomy): domain Eukaryota; kingdom Metazoa; phylum Arthropoda; class Insecta; order Hemiptera; family Achilidae; genus Catonia; species Catonia carolina. The sequence continues at coordinate 28,054,101 of JAQMRL010000012.1, forward strand.
TTTAGAAATTGCGCACACATTAACACTATTCAAAAAGAAATTATTAAAAGTGTTTGCTATCTCCCTTTCGTTATTTATTTCTCGACCATCAACTACTAATTTTTCAATTAATTTATTTTTCCTTCCCAGCAATGAATTAATGACTCGCCAATTATCAGCTGGTCTATTTCCACATTGCTGGAATTTATATGCATAGTATTGATTTTTTCTTAATTCTATATCTGAAGCTAGTTTATTTTTAAAGTTTACATAGTTATTTCTAAAGCAAATATCGTAAGGCCTACATTTTAATTGATTGTACAACTTGTTTCTTATCCTAATTTGTTTTAATAAGTTATCATTCATCCAAGGGCTAATTTGTTTTGCTCTAAATAACGGATTACTTATTTTAATTTCAGAAGTATTTTCTAAGAAACAACTTGATAGTAAAGAATGAAATTGATTGAAGCTGAAATCAACATCATTTTTGTTAAAAATTCCGTTCCAGTTTATTAATTGGAGGTGTGATTTTAATTTATTTATATCAATGTATTTTTTGTTATCATAGACATGATTAGGAATAAATGACTTTTTATTAGGGATAGAAAGATTTAATCCAACTGCACAATGGTCAGATAAGTCGATATCAAAAACACCACCTTTCAGTGCATTCATATTACTGTAGCGAACAAAAATATGGTCTATACATGTTTTAGAAATATCAGTTATGCGAGTAGGAATGTTGATTAATGACGTAAGTCCACCGTTGTTCATGATTGAAATATAACGATCCCTATCAGGATTATTTGCCTTTCCGAGTATGTCCACATTTACATCACCAAAAAACAGTGCGTTTGTTTTAAATTTTGCAAGGAAAGTCGGGAGTTCTTGTAAAAAAATTGATAGCGAGACACCATGGAGTCTATACAGACCAGCAATAGAAAAAAGCAAATTATTAATTTTAAATTGTAAGAGTGTACAGTCAGCCGAGGTGAGACGGCATGGGACCTGAGTAGCATTAATGTTCTTATCTACATAGATAAGAGAGCCTCCGGCCCGATAAGTCTCATTACAATTAGCGAAGCAAGAATAACCAGGAATTTCATAGAGTTTTAATTCCGCATTAGTTATCCAGATTTCACTCATGATCACAAATTGTATCGATTTGGATTCTAACAGTTTATTAAAAAGGGCAATAAACAAATTGAAGTTTTTCCTAATGCTTCTTATAATGACATGGACAAAGTTAATTTTCATGTCATGAGAAACGAAAAAGTTGTTCTCCAAATCATTGAACGCTATACATTCTGTGTCCATTTGACATTAATACAACAAAACTAAGATTGTACACAACAATTAGTATAACAGGTTAGTATGCCAAAGAAATTGACACTTACTGATACAACATTCGAAAAAAGTAACCTAAAAAATCAAAAAATTGTTAATAAAAAACATTGGCCAATGCCCGACATGTGAAAAAATAAATAAATACAAATTGTACAAACAATCAAAGGTTGATAAATCAAATCTGATTATAAGCCTATACATAAGTTTACCCACAACAAAGTAATTAACATAAACAATATTCCTAATGCTGTACAGTTTCAAAGAACCAAAACAAAATTTAATTTAACATATATATAATATCGCAATTGAACAAAACAATAATTTGGCCAAAAACAAAACTCACCGCGATAGAGATGTCCATTATAACAAACAAAATACTCAATACCCCTACCAGTTAATCTTTTTGATATCATCAGCCTGGATGACTCTAACACTTTTGTGACCCTCTGACTTACGCACGTAGAATTTGCCCCCACGGCACCACACAAACCGTACATTCTCAGACTTGCATATCTCCTTCATCTGAGCTAGGAGAACCTTATTATCAGGTGTGAGGTGTTCCCCGATGTAGACCCTGGTCGCCACAAAGTCCCTGTTGACATCGCAAGCCATTATACGTTTTTTCTCTCGGTACTTCTTTAACCAGGTATCGCGCTGTTCCCGGGTGGTGAAACGAGCAATGAGAGACGGAGTCCTAGCTTTATTGTATGATGGTACCCTGTGCACTGCTACTACCTCCCTCACATCAACCTCCACCCCGATGACTCGACCCAGATCACGCAGAATTTCCATTTCACTTTCACCTGGTGTTTTTGGTATGCCGTTAACTTCGATATTATTCTTCCTAGAGTACTGCTCCAACTCCCTCACCTTGTTTTCCAGCACGCCAATTCGTTGGGATAGCACACATGATTCCTGCTTTAAACTTCTGTTGTCTTCCATAATTTCCTTATTTTGAGACCTAATGGCCTCCATATTCATATTAGACTCATCAAGTTTAGTCGAGAAAAACTCCAGCGACTTCTGAAATTCTTGAAACTGGCTTGCGTACGATTTTAACTCACTGAAAATTTCTTTCTTGAATGAGTCCAATAGCTGAATCATAAATTCTTTAGTCAGAGAAGCGCTTATCCTATTTTGCAGAGTATAAAAAAATTAGTAAAAGAGGCAATTTAAAAAAAAATCATAGGAGCATTTTTTTAAGAAAATTACAAAAACAAGAAAGATCACACAAATACACTACCACTTTCGATGAACTGATTTTGACAGAAATGTTCATGTTGGGCCCCCTAGCAGTAGCTACAGCCGAATATACATGGTTCAATTTGGTTGCTCAATGTAGTAGAATCAATCAATGAAATTGAATAAGTTAGATTACATTTCAACCGTATTGTTCAATGAAATTGAACATTGACGGAAGTAGACTGGCTTTCTACTTTTGTTCAATGCCGTTGATCAATATAGTAGGGGATTAAACAAAATTGAATTGTGTAGATTGGTATTTAACGAAACTGAAAGGCGGTGAATTGCATTTTAATTTTTAGTATGATAGCATTGAGGTTTGCCATAAAGTTTGAATTGTTTAGTGGACATACGTAATCATTTTCAGAAGTGCCGAATAAAAAACTACATTTTTTTTTTTTAATTTTTCCGCGATATTCCCGCTCATGTCCAATAATGACACTGCCGGTTTTTGTGAATGTTTACGATTTTATTCAGACCTCGATTAAGTTTTTCAAAATTATTTAACTCCTAACCTAATAACTTAATTTGACTCCACGCTTTTAACGTTAGGCCTAAATGTCTAATTGCATTGAACCATGTATACTCTCTTCATCGTAAGAAAGATGTTTTGAGTAAACACATGACATCTGTAATAGTGCGAGTAGATACAAACACATCAATAACTGAGCCATGTCATCTCGAACGAAAGATTGTAAATCAAATGCACTGAATAGTGGAAAACTACTCAATTTGTTTTTCTTCTCTAATTACAACATGATCACATCTGTTTATAATCAGTTGTTCGTTAATATTGTCAGAACGTTAACCTTAGTTTGTTCCGTATGTGGTAATCTACTGTTTGTCGAGTAATTTTTTGTCGAGTGCAAATCTGTGTGTGCTTTTTTTACTTAGTCTTAAAAACATTTTTTTGTAGAATTGTAACAGCTGACTAACAGAATCTTCTGTTACCAAGCACCAAAAATCTGTTGTGAAATACTCACACATTTTTCTCTTGCCAATGCAAAAAATTAACAATATAACCTAATATTATTAATAAAACATTAAAAATAAACAAAAAACTAACCTCAAAACGGGACCTATTCCGTTATTTCACATCACATCATCTATAACTTTAAAGTCGTCTCGTGTAAACGCATCTCTACTATTATTACCGATTACTCCCACTCACTTTAATTAATTGTAGATATTTTTTGCATGTTTATTAATACACATTAGTAGCTTGTTTGCTTCGCACATGTTCTGTTTAATACATAATGAATCTTTTGGAATTTGCTCTTATTATTTCTACTAAGGAAAGAACTATACGTTTCCTTCAAGAGAAGGGAATTCTGTATAATCCGAGCATTGGTTTAAATGGACACGATATATACTGAACACCACTGGCCAGAATCGTTGGGTGTGTAATAAAACAATCTTCAGAATTAGTAAACCTCTAAGAAGCGACACATTTCTCGCTAATACGAAGTTGGATTATCGAACAACCGTTGTCTTCATTTACAGTTCGTGCAAAGAATACGCATCAATTAAATGGAGCAAAGATGCAATTTTTAATAAATTTGTGTTGTTTAATAATTTAATGTTTTGTAATATTGTTTGATCTTGATTGTTTAGAATTTGTAAAATAAAGCTAGTAAATAATTTGTGAAACTTGTAAAAGAATAAAGGAAAAACAACCAAAAATAAAAATGAAAACAAGCAAAAATAAAAGAAACAAGCGATGGCTGGTCGAACGGTAAAGGTGTATTCACACAATCTTTTGATGATGTGAAATAACGGAATAGGTCCAAGTTACGTTTATACAGATTTGAATACCAGGTATTGGTTACCGGTGTACTTAAATAGTCGTTCAACTAACCATACTCTCTCAGGAATGGTTGGCCTGGGTCTGTACAAGACTGCAACTCATTTACATGTCATACACATCATCCTCATCTCATTGGGTGGGTGATGGGGGGTTGCTTATTGTTCTGAATTGAACAGATTGCAACATATACACATTAGGGATAAAAAATCTAAGACAAATTTAGGTTAACCATTTATAAGTGGATTATTACTTTCTCTTGCCTATATGAATATATAGGAAGGAAAGTATTGTTTTCATGTCGATTTTTCGAAATCGAGTTTTCACCGGATCTATACGTTTTCAGACCCCCTGAACCCAAAAAACATGTTTTTAGCGATTGGTCTGTGTGTGTGAACAGAATATCTCAAGAACGGAACATCGTACGAACTTGAAACTTGAAACTTAAGTTACATATCACTACCGGACCCGACACGGACATTTTCATCAAAATCGGTCTACCGGAAGTAGTAGTTTATTCGTATAATTTTTCACTTTTTTGCGATTTTCTCAAAAACTAGTCCTACGATTTTTTTTAAAATCAACTGGTTTACTACATTTTTTATGCTCTACAATATAGGGTAGGCGCCATGTTTGCTGAAATTCTGCTTGAGGCTGTTTTTACGTAAAAACATTTTCTTTTTAAGATTGCAGCTTTAATATGCATTTTAGCGCAAAACATTATATAATAAAAGTTGTAGAGAATGTAAAATTCTACAACTTTTATTTCAAACATTTTTTTGTATAACGCTTAGTTTAGCGGTAATTTGCGATTTTCTGTTTTTTTTCTCACGAAAACGTGAGAAAAATCGATTTTTTTAACATTTCGGTCTTAGTATGCATTTTACGACAAAAGTGTATGTAATTAAATTTATAGAAAATTACAAGATCTACAACTTTTGTTTAGAGCATTTTTCTCTACAGAGCCTAGTTTAGCGTGAAAGCGTGATTTTCCGTATTTTTAAGCCAAACTGAGGTCGATTTTCATTTTGCGTCTTTCACTCATGATTAAAATAAGGTTATGTTTTTGAGGTTAGTTTTTGTTTATTTCTAATATTTTATTAATAATGTTAGGTTTATTATTAATTATTTGCATTGGCAAGAGAAAGTTATGTGAGTGTTTCACACCAGATTTTTTAATATTTACATTGTTATTTTATCAAACATCCTATGTAGGATTATCAACAGTCGTATTATTTTAAGTTAAATATATATTTCAATTTAATTACATTAATAAAATCACAGCTTCTCAAAATAATTAGTACAAAAAATAAAACAAATAAAAAGAAACTGAATGTTTACATGCCATGATATCCAATAAAATCAAGTGTAACTTGCACTGTATATCAGTTACTAAATCGATACACATTAATTTATAATTAAATGCTGTGAAATAAAGGAAAAAAACAATGTCGATAAAGTAATATTTTTATCGCTAAATCTCCTCTAGAGCAATAAGTAATAGTAAACACTGCTACTGTAAAATGTGGCAACAACAGCTGTTATATGAAAAACTTGCAATTCGGTAAATCTAGCTATTACAGCAAAGAAATTGTTGTTTATTTTTAATTTAAAGTGTTTAACTTCTTACACAACCTTAAACGTTGAAACCTCAATCACATTTGTACACATAAAACCAATTAATGCTTGGAAAAAAGGATTTCGTTGACATTAGTATGCGTCAGTGGAAAAGGAGAAATATGACCTGAGAATAACTTCAGCGTTACACTTACAGTTACATAACTTTTCATGCAGAAAAGGATATGACATTTTGGATATCTGTCCCATAAATAATTTTCAAATTTTGACAAAAGGAAAACATAAGACATCATACCGGTAAATAAAATTTTCCCAAATAACCTTACACCAAACAAATAAAACAGATGACTTTATTTTACTAATCACAAATTTGATGTTATTTAGGAAGATTCACACAATATTTTTTTTAGTGATGATGCCTACATAATGCCTTAGCTTATGTGTAGGTAATGATATGAAGGTGATACACAAATTAAAAATGCCAGACGTGATCAGGAATCAAAGCTGGGAGCCAAGCATAGAAGCCAGTAATGCTGACCACCAAACCAACCAAATTTTGATTAATGTGTAGGGCCATCATAAAAGAATGGTGGGGTTGCAGTAATTCAGACCAAAACAGTAGGGAAATTTTGAGATGTTTCATTGGTAATTCTGATAGCCTTCAAGCCAAAAGTTTGTGTGTAACAGCAGTTCTAACCTCAAATTAAGGTTTTGTGTTGCTGCTTTGGTCTGTTTAGACTACATTCACTGATTAAGAAAAGGTAAACTGTGTTTTATTGTTTGCTGAATTGAAGTCCTTAATTCCAGTTCAATGTACAAATCGATATGATTATGGAAAAGATCTAACGCATGAAAATAATACATGACGTTGGGTCAAACAATTTGAGGAAACTGGATCAGTTATCCAGCAGAAATCAACCGACAGACCAAGAGTATCAGACAAAACGGTTGAACCAATCGGGGAATCTGCAACTAGAAGTCCTAAAAAGTCCATCCTTTGTCAAAGCTTCGAGGTAGGTATCCGGAAAATAACAATTCACAAAGTTTTACACAAAAAAATTGAATTTACACTTATATAAAATTGGGAACGAGAATCAGGAATTGGAAGCTGATAAATAATTTCAATTTCACTGTTGAAATGTTGAAAAAAGTTAATGAAAACAAAACATTCATAGATATAATTGTTACAGATGAAGCTAAATTCCGTAAGAATCTGAGTGTTAACACAATTCACCAATATGGGGAGCTAAAAAGCCACATGTGATTTTTAAGAAAAGACTTAACGCGCTTAAAGTTAATGTTTGGTGTGGTGTGATGAAAAATTGTGTAATATGGCCTTCCTCCTTTGCTGAAAAGTCTATTAATGGAATTGTGTATCTCGATATGTTAAACAATTAATGCTTACTTCAGCTAGATGAATTCAAAAACATGCAACGAATTAATCTTCAAAAATCTGGTGTGAAACACTCACACGACTTTCTCTTGCTCATGCAAATAATGAACAATATAAATTAACATTAGTAATAAAACATTAGAAATAAACCAAAAACTAACCTCAAAAACATAACCTAATTTTAATCATGAGTGAAAAATGCAAAATGAAACCCAACCTTAGTTTGGCTTAATAATACGGAAAATCACACTGACACTAGAGAAAAATTCTTAAACAAAAGTTGTACTTCTTTTAATTTTCTAAACATTTGATTATATACACTTTTGTCGTCAAATGCATACTAAGGCCGAAATCTAAAAAAATTCATTTTACGGATTTTCATGAGAAATAAACAAAAAAATCACTAATTACCACAACACTAAGCGTCATACAAAGAAATGTTTGAAAACTAAGTTTAGATTTTTAAATAGTCTACAATTTTTATTATATGCACTTTCACACTAAAATGCATATTAAGGCTGCAATCTTAAAAAAATATGTTTTCTACAAGAGAATAGCTTCCCCAAGAATTTCAGCACACATGGCGCTTACCCTATTTTGTAGAGCATAAAAAATGTAGTAAATGAGGTTATTTAAAATAAATCATAAGAGCCGTTTTTGAGAAAATCGCAAAAAAGTGAAAAATGGCACGAATTAATTACTACTTTCAGTTGACCGATTTTGATAAAAATGTTCATGCCGGGTCCTCTAGTGGTACCTAACTTAAGTTTCAACTTCGTACGATGTTCTGTTCTTGAGATATTTTGTTCACACATACACACACCACCAATCGCTATTAACATGTTTTTTGGGTTCAGGGGGCTGAAAACGTGTATATCCGGTGAAAACTCGATTTTAAAAGATCGACATGAAAACAATACTTTCCATCCTATATATTCATATAGGCACAAGAGCGTAACAAGATGGCGCACTCCCACTTTAATACATTTTGTCACACTGGCTTTGAATAAAAATTTCTATACATCAATGGGTACCCCAGCAAGGACCTATAACCTGTCCTCCAAGGAGTCCAGACCTGATACCTTGCGATTTTTACTAAAGGGGTTACATCAAAAATATTGTTTATTTAAAAAATATTCGTGACCTAAATCACCTAATGAAGCATTGACAACCATAATAGAAACTAACGTTTGGTCAGAAACTGAGTAAAGATTGGACATTTGTCGCGCGACCACTGGTGCACATATTGAAATTTATTAATTATGTTAAATAAACTGTTTTAAACAACAAATTTAATGAATAAACATCAATTGTAAGTATTTCTGTTTTCATTTAAACCATATTCAAAACCTCACATTCTTTCATGATGACCCTTTATTTAATTCATTCTTACCCAATATCACAACCGCTTAAACGTTTACAATGGTAGTATCACAATATTCTTAACACACTAGTGCTACCGTGAGATTTCAAAACAAACTGTCGTTTTAATTCTAATTTGATGTCATTGCCGGAATAGTAGCATTATTAAAAACTTTAAATTAAATTACCTTATTTACTTTGTAAAATCTTGTTACCGCTTTTACAGATTTTCATTTTCGGATTTTTTGGCAGTAACTTGAAAGTGTCATATTTTAAACCATCAAATTTTTTAATCCATTCAGTAGAAATAAAAAATAACATTAAACGAGAAACTGCATTTTAAAAATACACGATTGTAATTTAATGTAGTTTCCAACAGAAATTGTCAGCTTACTCTAAATTATATTAGTTTGCACATTTGAAAAAAATCAAGAGAACAAATGCATTCAAATTGTTAAAGATGTCATTTTAAATTGAAAACGTAAAAATAAATAATGAATAAAAGGTAGCAGAGATGTTACTTTTGAGAAAATTTGATTCTAATAAATTTTTGGTACCAAATTTTCAATGTCATTTTTAGAATGCATAGATTACTTCTAAATTCCTCATGGATTGCACAAGAAATCTTAAGTTTTTGAATTTCAGGTAATCAAATAGTTATTTGGTAAAATCTATTTTATAAACCAAAATTTTGTATAACATCATCTTTATAATTTTCTCAATAAAGAAACACAAATGCTTCTGTGAGAATAATAACAAAACGTTATTTTTTTAAATATTTCTAATTTTAAAATAAATAAAAACGTCAAATAAAATATAATATTGGAGGTCAGCATCCGCCTATCTGACAAACTCAACGATTGATATTTGATTTGCAAAGTGGATTAGAAACTTGAAATTTCTCTTTTCCAAAACAATGAAATAATCCGATAACCTGAAAAATTTAAGTAAATCTTCACATAAAATTTTATTAAAATTTACGTTTTATACAGTAATTCGACAAGAAATAATATCAATTTCTTATTTTGATAATCATCTCACAAAGTTTGGCAAATTTTTTAAGTTTGCAATGTCCTTAACTTTTACTATTTCGATTTCTGACATTTCCATCAACTGCTTAGGTTAAAATAATAACAACACTAGTTAAGTAAATAAATACCTCATCATTAAAACACTATATTCCATAAAAAAATGAACACTCACCGTATTATAAAAAACAATATTTTAAATACTTCATTTCACTAAAAATTTTGACAAAATTAAAAGTAGCCTACTTTCGAGACGAGAAAAAATCGCCATTATGATAGATGATATTTTTTCTGTAGTATCCAAAAGTTCTAATTCCAAACGAGGCCATGGGCACTTTCACAAACACCTGATTTTTAAAACAGCATTTTTTTAATGGCCTATGATAATTTTTACAATCTCAAGTTGGCGTTAACGGAACAGATTATGTTTTCGGGTAGATTATTTTTTTTAATCATTGATATACTTCTTATAAATCTTAAAGTTTTTAATTACAACTTTTTGGCTAGTTTCTATAATTTATTTGCATACGGCATTGGAATTAGAAACAAAACTGTGTATGTGCCAAAAAGTAATAAGGATGAGAAAAAATAATTTGGTAGAATTTTATGTGAAGCAATAAAAAAATAAATCAATTATCATTTATAGTTAAGTAAACTATCAATGTAAGAACGCGTACATGACAAAAACAAAGCTATAATAGAAATCGACATAATTTAAAATCTTTCAGACATCTTATAGCCGACATCACATCCCCAAGCTTTAGTTTCCAATGACACCACTCCAACTGACGCCAACTTTTATAAACACATGCTGCAATATAGATTTTTCTAAATACGACCTAACGAAGGTTACAAAGTTTCGAATCCGTTTCTATGTACAGTTTTAACTAAAAAAAATAATTCTTTGATAATAAGAACTTATCATTAACTTCATGAAGTTCTTTGACTCTCCTATATTACTTACATTGTTTCGCATACACAATATTATAGTATTCTGTTAATGGTTTCAGCTTCTGCTACCATTCAATAGTGTTAGTAAAACATCTTATATAGAACCTTCAAGTTCTCCAGTAAATTTTACATGTTCATACGAGTTAAGATCAATTTTTAAAATAACGATAAAAATCATTAATATGATTTTGTAAAGAACAATAAAAAACTACCACAATTTTTTTAACTTACAGGTATTTAGTTAATTTTATACCTGTTATAAAAGGTATTTTTCAAAAATTACCATTAGGCAATAATATTTTCAATGAACATGGGTAAAATAGCTAATGCTCTATGATAGTAATATCCACAAGAAACTTCATTTTGTAGTTCATGCTAAACAAGTCATTATTAGTTGTGTATAGTGTTTTCTGATGTATTTACCATGTTATAATTAAGCTCATAGCCTAAACCAGTGTGGTTTAAGTTTTAGTTGCCCGATAGCCAATCAAACTTCAGTTAAGGAAAAAAGCAAGAGACAGAGCAGAGAGCAGAGGCAAAAGAGAGGAAACAGATTACATATAACTACTAGTTTAATATATATCTCTTTATTCTACAGTTGCGAAATCAATGTGATAATTTGCACTGCTTTTCTGATAAAGTTTATAAATGTCCACTGTAAGTTCAGTGAGGCAAAGTTTCAGGCTCTATTCCAGTATAGCATTTTAATTCGATTTCTCGTTTCTGATTTAATTTGAAAGCAGTAAAAGCACTTTCACTAACAAACAGCAATAAAATTTGCAGAGATAATTTAAGAAATTTGGGAAAATGTTCTGAAGAAATGAGTTTACATAAATTTTCAGGGACATTACACCTTTTTAGTCTAGTAGAATGGATCTGCCTAAAGATCACAAATTTCCGTTTGAAGGTTGCAGGACAGCTCACTCACTTCAATCTTCATAGGGTTGTTAAATAGTGAAAGTTTTGGTTTTAGGAAGTCAAAATCCTGGAACTCTTTCTTGATATCAGTCATTATTTCATGAAACATATTAAAATGTGTCATTTTCTTCTTCTGACAAGATGGGAAGTATGCTGTATTATTTTCCTTCAGTCTAATTTGCATTACATCAAGTTTCTTGCAGAAGCCCTCAACATGTTTCTGAAGCTGGGGGATATTTTGTCTTCTGTCTTGTAGTTTCAACAAAGTGTAAACAAAATGAATAAGAGGGTTGCATGTGGCTGGCGGGTTAGACCACACTGGCCTAAACTGTTGTTGTTTAGGTCATCAGCCAAAAGGCTGGTTTAAACTTCTAGAGGCTTTACTAAGTAAAACAAGGAGTGAGGTAGTTTACCAATGCCTTCCTCATTGAGTGAAAAAGTATGCTTATAAGCAGCATGCCAGACCCTGTGATAAGTATCTACTTTCCACCTTGTAAATGACACTTTCACTTCATTCACCACAGGGTTTGGCTTTATAATGAAATTCATTACTCTCAGAGAAGATAACTCTGACTAGTGTCTTTTACACCTCTACGTCTTGTTCTCATCTGGTTTAGGCATACAATAATGGATTTGTCATTTGTATCTCACCCAATAAAAATTTATTTATTTTGAAAGTTTTAATATTGTTTTATAAAATAAGTGACAACAGCGGTACTGAAAACTTAAATCACAGAAATAGAGGTTCAAGTCAACAACTTTTTGTAAGACTGAAAGTTAATAAATCCTATTTTGCTAAAACTTTTGTTTATTCAGGTCCGAAGTGTTTTAACCTGTTGCCTATTGAAATTAAAAATAGCTTAAACATGTTAATATTTTCAAGAAAGGTTAAAGATTAGCTCAATGACACAACTGATGTTGATTTACTTGTAAGAATTGTTGGTTAGTGCTGGTGTTTTACTGTTTCTGGTTTGCAGTGCTTGTATTGCTATTCAGTACTTGTACGAATTTACTGATCTTGTAGTGGATGACAACATTGATTTGTATTAATTTATAAACTTTTTCTTATGTATTTGTACAAAGTGGAATAAATAAATATTATTATTATTAATTGGCTGACCATGTGATATGAAATATAACTATTTTTTTTAGCTCTGGAAATAGCAGATTGGATGCAAATAATTTAACACTCCACTTGCATGTTATGTGCAAATGCCTAAACTACAAAATGAATTTCTGCTGTATGTTGCAACAGTTATAGAGTACAACCTTTGACAAAAATAGCATATTTTTGCGTGTGAGATATTACGGCTTAAAAATGGCAATTTTTTGGCATTTTTCAAAATTGGGTTTGTTATAACTCACCTCATAGTCTGAACTGCAAAATTAAATTCTGGTGGATATTACTATTATAGAGTACTAGCTTTGGCAAAAATTTAAAATTTTTTGCTCGTACCCATTAAAGATATTGTAACATTAGGGTAGAAAAGTGAAATAATTAGGTGAGATGTGGTATTATATGAAAAGAATGTATTTTATGTGACTAGCTTTACTAACTTGAGAGTGTTATTGACTCTCGTCATTTCTTGTATTTTGTGATTAAGTTTTATTCAATTTCTAGTGTTTTCTCATTTTTGTATGTGTGTATACTCTTTTATAATTAATTTTCAAAATTTCTGAGAATCTTTTTGTCTTTCTTCTGGTACTGTCTATCTATTTATTACCGCTTCCAGATTTCGAACTGGTTTCTTTCAAGAAACCTAACCTATACTAATATTATAAAGACAAAGCGTGTTTTTTTGTGCAGGCTAATTTCCAAAACTACACAACGGATTTTCATGAAATTTTGGCAGCATATTCATATTGGTATTCACAGCAAAATTTTATTTTTAAATTTTAAAAATGATAACCTTAAGGGCCCTAATAAAGATTTTCATAAAATATGTATGTGTACATATGAGTCGGTATTACTGTTGAAGTAGATGAAGGGGTTTCATGATGACGAGAGATGTACGCGGGGGAATTTATTAAAACGTTTTGTGTGTGTACATTGAAGTATATACAGTCAATCTAGCAGCTAAACATCTTCTGTTACTTATTATTTTTAAAAAATTGATCAGGTTCTACACGTTTCACGTGCGAAGCCGCACGAGGCCATGCTAGTAGTATATATATAAGAATTAGCTCCTTTTACCTGTTAGTTCAGTTGAATTCAGCCAGTTCAAGTTGTCATACAGTGTGCTATTCGTGTGAATACATTGTACATTAAGAAAAGGTCTGTGATGCATTGTATTTGGGTGTAGGTAAGAGGTAATTGTTGTTTAGGTGATCAGCCGAAAGACTAGGTTGAACCTCTAGAGGCTTTGCTAAGTAAAACGAGGAGTAAGGTTCCTCCACAGGTTCAAATTAGCCTTTCGGCTGATGACCTAAACAACAAATAATTGAAGACATCATGGGAAAAAAGGCTGTTCATTTTTCAAAATCCATTTTTTTAAGTTTTGTAACAATGTTAACTTAATGGATGCAACCTAATACAACTGTAAGAAAAACAAGCTCAGTGCCTCAAAATAATAAAAAGAAATAATCAAGTGCTGGAGAAAAATAAGTTCAGTCCTAGACTGAGCCTGTTTTTTCACTAAATTGGTACTCTGTTGAATACTTTTCATTAAATTTGATACAAAGTTATTTTATATTGAAAAACAATAACAAACAGTTAAATTAAAAGAGCTAAGTATTGACACATGCATTAAAAAAAAATTTAGTTTGTTAAAAATTAGTTTGCAAATTAGGCTTTAAATCTTAAAAACGGTTTTCTGAAAAAATAAGTAATTGTGACCGAGCCTGTATTCTTCGGACATCTTCAACTGTTAAAAGTTTAAGGAAGTCTGTAAATTATACCCAGATTTTGAATAAACCTACACTTAGGTGTCACAATATTATAACCTAACAATGGTTATTTTTGCCATTTCTCAAAAATTTCACAATTCTTTTAAAGAAAAGGAGTAAAATTACAGGTATGGATTTTGGTTTGAGAGTAGAGGTAATAACTATAAGTTAAAAAAATTACAATTCATAGTTTGTTACTGTACTCTAAAAAACTTACCCTTGAAAATTCCGATAACATTTGGAAAATGTTTCCCAAACGTTCACCTTCAAGACTTCATATTAGGTAAAATGTGAACAAAAATGCAAATATAGCTCTTCGATTTTTGAACTTGTTGGTTTTTACCCCATCCCATAGCATAGATAGATTTTATGATATCTGATTGCGTAAATCCTTTTATTTGCACGTTTGAAAAAACAAAATGGCTGCCACATGAAAACCAAGGATATGTAAAGGCCAAGCCAATTGCTGTAAGCGCTGGGATCGATGCTTCGTGCACATCGGGATGTGCACGACGACGATGAAGACCCAGGCCGGTCTTGGTCGTGAAAGACCTTTGACATGTGCATACTTGACTTCGTCCCTGCATACCCCTTCGACCTACAGTTAGATGTACAGTCCGAGTTTTGTTGAAAATTGACAACACCCATTGTATTTTGTAGGCTTGCTGTTCCATTGTTGATTACATACACTGCACTATTGCAGTACATACAAGACTACACTAATGCAGACGCATGTTTTGCCCAGCGCTCTCCTTACAAAAATCAGGCTATACCAACTTTCTGGTACTCGTCTTTCAGTTTGCTCAAAATATACATAAGGTCTTCCTCACCTTGTCAAACAAAAACTTGGTTGTCTGCAAAACACAAAGTGAACAGATGTTCTTTCCCAACTGGTACTCTCATTCCTTGAGATTTCAGTTACCACCTTTTTAAGGCATTTTTTAGGAAGAGTTTAAACAATGTCAGTGAGGTTGGGCACCCTTGTAACAGTCCTGTAGATGTAAACATACGGTGGTCATTATTTATCAACCTCTGAGGCCATAAATAAAAGATAAGGGGATGTAGAAAAAATGTTTTATTACTCAAAGTAATGAATATTTATGGTTACTTTTCGACATTACCACCATGACGATTGAAGTATTTGTTGTACGTGTGGACAAGTTTTCCAATATCCTCTTCATAGCCACTTCTTCAGCTCAGGGAAAAGATGGATGTCATTCGGTACTAGGTCGGGAGATAGAAATTGCTCAAGGAGCCGTTGGGTTGCACCAGTACTGTGGGGATAGTCGTTGTCTTGGATCAGACAATTCCAGAAGGCAACATGCCTCATCTTTTGTTTCGGATGGCTCTCCGCAAACTTTGTAAAGTTTCACAATAAACAGTTGCATAAATCGTGGTCCCTGGCTGTATGAACTCCATAAGAAACACAACAAGGAGCATCAAGACTCATTTAAATTCATTTGCGGGAACATTTTATGAAAAGGATATTGGATAGCTTGACCGCAGGTACGACAAATACCACAATCGGCATAGTGATAATGTGGCAAGGTAGCCCATATATGTACATAACTTTTAGTAATAAATCATTTTTTCTATATTCACTTGTCCTTTATTTATAGCCTTTTGGAAGGTTGTAAAAATCCACCCTTGTACAATTAAATAAGAAAAATAAACTACTTCAAAATTTTCACTTTCTTTATTTACACATAAATATTCATTAATATCTAAATTTGATTAATATATTAGTACTTAAAATAAGTAATCTGGTGTGAAACACTCACATGACTTTCTCTTGCCAATGTAAATAAAGCAAAATACAACCGATGATTAATCATGAATGAACAATATAAAATGAAAAACATAACCTAATTTTAATCCTGAGTGAATGATGCTAAATGAAAAACAACTTCTGTATGACATAAAAATATGAACAATCACTAACTGACGTTAAACTTGATATAACAGTTGTAGGTCTTTTAATTTTAAATAACTTCAGTTAAATACACTTTTGTCGTAAAATGCACACAAATGCCACTATCTTAAAAAAAACAATTTTTTACCGATCTCAGAATAAATACAGAAATTACCAATTCACACTAAACTAAGCGATTTAGAAAGAAATCTTTAAAATAAAAATTGTAGGTTTTTTATCTCCTACAATTTTTATTACATACACTTTTGCCTTAAAATGGATATTAAGGCTGCAAACTTAAAAAAAAACATTTTTTCTAGGGCCCTCCCCATGTATTTCAGCAGACATGGTGCTCACCCTACGTTGTAGAGCACACAAATGTAGTAAATAAGGCGATTCTAAAAAAAATATAAGAACCAATTTTGAGAAAATTGCACAAAAACTACTTTCGGTTAACCAATCCTGACGAAAATGTTAATGTTGAGTCCTGTAGTGGTACCTAACTTAAGTTCAAAGTTTCAACTTTGTATGATATTCCATTCTTGAGATAATTTGTTCACATACACAGACCAATTGGTAAAAACATGTTTATTTGAAGTTCAGGGGGTCTGAAAATGTGTATTTCCAGTCGAAACACAATTTTGAAAAATCAACACGAAACAATACTTTCCTTCTCTACATATTATATATGGCAAGAGAAAGTAAAAATAATACACAAATTAAATAAATAATACTGTTGTAAAATTTGGCCCATATTATATATAATTAGGCCTAGTAAAATATTACAGTTTTTACGACACCATACAAAAAAATATCACCAAACTGTTTTATGAATAATTTTGACTTGTTTACATTGATTAAAAGATTGGTTTGAACCACATAGATGTTTTACTCTACCCTTTCTCAATGGGTAAAAAAAATTAATTACATATCTATAAGCCAAACCTCCCGAAAAACATTTACATTTCAACCTACAAATGACATTTTAAGGGCACATGAAAAATGGAGAGAAGAGCTTGGCATCAAATATATAAAAAATCTTTTGTGAAACATTCACATGATTTTTTTCTTGTCAATATAAATAATGAAAAATCTAACCAAATTTTAGTCATGATTGGATGGCACTAAAATATTTTGATTACCAAAATACGGAAAATCAATAATTGATGCTCAACTACGCACTCTACAAAAAATAAATAAATAAATCCAAATACATGTTGCAGGTTTTTAATTTTCTATAATTTTAATTTTACATATGGTTTTACCCTAAAATGTATATTACGGCTGAAATCTTTTTTTTACAAGAATTCGGTCCCCACAAATTTACTCAGACATGTCATTTACATTTCGTTGAAATGCTGGCCTCCAAGCGCATTTTTGAGGGACCCAAGAAGATGAAAGTCACAAGGCGAAAAGTCTAGACTATAGGGTGGATGTTCCAGCAAACACACAGGATCATGAAAAGGTGTTGTCCTCGAACTGCGCCTGTAATCACAGCAAAATTTCGGTTGGGTTTACCCAACTTCTTTCTCGCTCATGGTTCCTTTTGATACTATTCGAACCCAAGAGAGTTACGATCAGTTCTCTCCTCTATTTAACAATGCAGACTACCTGCACATCACCCTCTTTTTTAACAAAATCAGTACCAGATACATATATTTTGATACAGTCATAAAAAAGAAATAAACTTACAATATTGAAAGAATCTGGGGGATAAAACTACTTTTTTTTTTTGTTTAACATCTGACTGTTCTGCAATTACTGCTAATGCAGACGGTGAAGGATGAAATGATTTTTTGTAACGTATGAAAATATGCCGTGCCTGAATGGGATTCAAACCCAAGACCGCATGATAAAAGGCGAGCACGTTACCAACTACGCCAATGCGGCCAGCATAAAATAAAACTACTTGGTGATATCACTTACATGGTGTCAAAAAATAAGCAATCACAAAAAAATACAAATTACATAATATATTAGCTCATCAATAAACCTAATGGATAAAAAAATTATTATGCATTTAAATTCTTGTTTAATTATGTACCATTTTTAAAATTTGTAAAAAACTTAATTTACAAAGGAGTCACATTAAAGCATTGGTGTTGAAACAACATGATTAACGTGGGAGTTGAATTTTTAAAGTGTGTAACAAAAAAATAAATAAACCTGCTCTATACCGAGTGATGTGTACGTCACTATCTCCATGCAACGAGATAATTGTTTTAATAACAACCAGCAGGGCACTTCTTAGTATGAGGATGAGTCAAATTTATTTATGATAAGAAATTACAATCTTTCTAATATTTTTCAAAAAAGTCTCCTTTACGCTCTAAATAATTTTCCCACTCTTTTGGAAGCTTGAAGATCTCTTCAAATAAGTTTTGAGGTTAACTCATCAGCCAATTACAAATGTAATCTTCAACAGCCTGATCGTTTTCAAACCGTTCTCCTCCCAAAACTAATTGACGCTAAACTACGCAATGTAGATAAAAAACATTTGAAATAAAAGATGTAGGTTTTTTAATTTTCTATAACTTTGATAATAAAATATGGGTTTGACCTTAAATACCGTATTTGCCGATGTACATGATGCACTTTTTTTCTTCAGTAACTGGTCAAATAAACAGGGTGCATCTAATACAATGGATGAGAATTTTCTAACCGTTTTAAAGTTTACAATACAACAAAATACTGTACTGTACATTATTATCGTCATAATGCTATTTAACTGTCTAATAACCATAATCGAAAAAAGTGTTTCTGTTGTAAAAATTTCCAGAATATCATAATTCAGTATCAGAGCACATGGTTTTATCTGTTGACGAGTCAACAATCAATTTCGGTATATGTTGAAAAATTAGTGATTGTCTCATCACTGCCTGGTTAGTAATTTCTTTTTAAATGCCATTTAATGCAAATCGTATCCGCTTTCTATGTCTGAGATAGGAACTAACAGTTGTTTTGCCCTCATCACAAATGGAACAAATGGATGATGTCACTGGGACAAAAATGACTCCAGAGGGAAAACTTAAATATCCTTCTACAAGTCTATGAATGGGTCAAAACTTCCTGGAACAATGTTGACTCCAAAATTGTTGTGAATTCTTTCAAAAAGTGAAGACTCAGCAATTCTTTGGATGGAGCTGATGATGATTATATGATGATTACTAGCTAAAGTACCCGTTCTACGAATGGTTTCTTTGGTGCCGTGGACAGTCGGTTGGGTTACCGAGTTCGATCCCTGTCAGGTCTGATATTCTTTAACTATTCATTGTTATCTATCGCAATGTCAGCATAATTATTTATGAAAAAAAAAAATAGTTAAACGTAAAATAAAAGCGAGATCTTGGTGTTTTTAAATTAAGATATGCAGCGTTTTATTATTTTAATAATAAATGAAACGTAAATCACAAATCTGTGAGATTTACTCACATAAATCTGTGTGTATAATGTAACTGTAGGAAATTTAATTATTCGCTACAGAGCAAGAAAAATTACTGTTATAATACCGTTAAATGAAAGGTAAATCACAATAGGAACACTCCACAATGGTGACCACTATTAAGACGACTGATTCATTTTTGACAATGTGACCGAGAAAAGGTGTACAGAGTACTGGTGGAATGGGTAGGTAGGTAACTGACTCAACAAATACGGGTTTTACTGGTGCGTAGGACTGTGTTTATTGTTCTGTTTATTTTGTATATTAATATTCTAAAAATATTGGTTTATATTTTTTTAAATTGGTAATATGTCCGTTATTATGCATGAAAATTAAAAACTTTACATAATTAAACTTATTTGTCTTTAAAAGTTTCGTAATTTCGATTATATAACATTTTTTGATACATTGACTTTTAACAGAGATATTCGTAGATTTTTGTTTACCCCTCCCTCTGAACCCCCCATCCCTTTATGATATTAAAAAAATTATAGCCTACTTCCATTTCAATTATGTCCACAACCTAAATACCAAAATTCATTGAATTTGGTTTAGCAGTTTTTGCGTGATGCTGTATTATACAACCAGACAAAAATTCAGCTGAACTTATTTTCGGTGTTTACGAGGTGCATCTAGCGTAGAAACAAAATTTGGTGCATTTTGAAAAATTGTATAGACAAAATCACAATTTTATTTATATAGATTGTTTGAAAACAGCTCAAATTCTTGAAATGATTCTGACCAAGACTGATGTGTACATTAAACTGTACAAGCAAGAATTTACTTTTTCAGTTAAACCTATGAGTAATATTGCAGTAGCTTAAAAAGTAGTAGCAACTGTTATGTAATATTGTTCTTTTTTTGAGTAAAACAAATACAGGTTTATTGTATTTTAAGAAAAATCATTACTAATGAAAATAAACCAATTCCCTTTCGTAAAAATAACAATCAAATAAAAATTTAACATTAAAGAAAAAAAAATTCACCAGCTGCAAATACAGTACATATTAAAGGCTCAATCTTCAAAAGGCCATTATGTTTACCATGAGACCACAACCCACCTAATGAATTTTAGCAGACACTGTGCTTAAACAGTCTTGTAGAGCATAAAAAATGTAGTAAATAATGTAAATTTTAAAAAGTTATACGAGTTGTTTTGAGAAAATTGCCAAAAAACTTTGAAAAAATTGCATTATAAACTGCTAATTCCAGTTGACCAGTTTTGATAAAAATGTTCATGGATGGTCCCCTAGTGGATCCTCTAACTTAAGTTCAAAGTTTCAACTACTTATGCTATTCCGTTCTTAAAATATTTTCTTTACACACAAACCAATCACTTAAAACATGTTTATTCAGTACAGCAGGCCTGTTAACATGCATTTCCATGAAAACTTGATTTCATAAAATCAACATGAAAACAATACATTCCTTCCCTATATATTCATATTAGGCAAATAAAGTAAAAATATTACATATTTTATTGTGAACACAATATTTGTTTAAACCCGATTTCAAATAACTTAGTATAATGAAAATTACGAAACAAAGATATTTTTAAGACTCCTCTGTAAAGGAAGTAAAATAATACATAGAAAATAATTTCTACAGGAAACAGAATACTTAAATTTACATAATTTCAATAAAAACTTAAAATTAACTTATAAAAAGGTACATAATTAACAACTTTGTACTTAACAGAATTCTGATCCACCAATAAAAAATGCGGTTAAATCAAAACTTAAGATATTACACCCAAAAATCAATTTTAAAAACTTAACAGATCTTTAATAAAATAAGCATTGAATTGTCAGTCTATAAGTTCATTTTAATATCTCTTTCTAAAAGTAAACAACCCCAGTCTTGTTAGTAATAAGGTAATGACTAAATTGATAATGTAAACTGTATAAGGCACCTCAATTATTTACACAATATATATTTTGATATGATACAGATAGATGTTTATCTAAGAATTAGTACTCTAATACAGAAGTTTCTCTCTTAACCAAAATTTCCATTAACCAACTCATTTCCAGGAGGGTAATTTTATTAGTCGCATTAACTACTCAGGTAATTTAAAAAACATGGGATCTCGGTATTGCAATCGGCTGATAGTCAACAGAGCTTTAGATGCCACCAGTCCAATACCAATCTGTATTGTAACATAGTTTGTGATTAGTCTAGAAATTGTTAATGTACACGAGGCT
This sequence comes from Catonia carolina, assembly GCA_035578175.1. Lineage (NCBI taxonomy): Eukaryota > Metazoa > Arthropoda > Insecta > Hemiptera > Achilidae > Catonia > Catonia carolina. The sequence goes on from JAQMRL010000012.1 coordinate 28,076,147, forward strand.
AAATCAAATTGTTGTTGTTCAGGTCATCAGCTGAAAGGCTGGTTTGAACCTCTAGAGGCTTTACCAAGTAAAAAGAGGAGTGAGGTGGTTTACCATGCCTGGCCCTCTCAAAAGCATCTACTTTCCACACTGCAAATGATACCTTCATTTCATTCACCACACAGTCTGGCGGTAAAATGATGAAATTCATTACTCTCAGAGGAAATAACGCTGACTAGCGTCTTTTACGACACCTCTATCTCTTCTCTTGTTAAATGCTTCAGTCATATAATTGGCTGATCATGTGATAAGAAACATAACTACTTTTTGTAGCCCTGAAACTAGCAGATCGAGTGCAAATAATTAAACACTCCACCCACCTGTCATCATAGAATACATAAAATTACCAATATATACGATAAAAATAAATACAAAATAGCATATAAACCCCAGTTTCCTATAAAATTTATTTTACAAAAACATAATATTAAAGCAAACGTAAATGATAAAGAAAAAGAAAATAATCAATTTAATTCATGTGGAATTTATAAAATTAAATGTAATGAATGTAATGAAATATATATCGGTAAAACCACCAGATCTTTTAAAAAACGGTTTACAGAACACTATTCTAACTATAAAAAAGGAAATCGAAAATTCTCCAATGTAACTGAACACATGATAAAAAATAAACACAATATGTCGAATATAGAAAATAATCTAGAAATATTAGAAATAAATAACAAACAAAATGAAATTGAAATTCTGGAAAAATATTATATTTATAAATACAATAGCAGGGAGAAATTAATGAACACACAAATTGAATACGACAATCAACTGATTAAGTTGGCAAGACTGTTTTAAATATAAGAATCGACTATTCCTTATCTACCATGGTAGGAGCAGGAAGTTTTAAATTTTGACTTGTAATAAATGTTAATTTACTGAAGATGTGTACAAGATACACGAAAGCGCTATAAACATTGGTAAGTGTTTTATGTTACCGTATTCTGGTGGTTAGAAAATATATATTTCAATATAGATAGATATTTTCAAATCAGAAAATATTATTTTTTATTTATTTATACCCCTAATTCAAAAATTATTGAAAAAAAACAACTTAAATAAAATTATACTTGGGTGAAGCTGAAACAGGCAGCTAGTTTTTTTCATATACATTACACACTGGAAATAACTGTTTTATTGAATAGCATCAGATTTCAACTCCAGTTGATTCTCTGAATCTAAAAATATTATGCAGTTAATAAATGCAAGAGTAACTTAAAAAAATGAAAATGATAGATTTTTTCTCATAGCTGACTGAGTTTACAGTATGAGTACATGTAATATAGTTTTAGTTTTACAGTTTTGTATAATACACGCAAAATGTGGCTGTGTGTACTGTTATATTGTCTTAATATGAAGAAAATAACCGGTTTTTAATTCAACGAATGTTAAGCCAGCCAAAATTTATCAACAGATTACACAGATTTACAGTGTAAGTGCAATGAGTGATAGAATGGTGGGAAAGTGGGTAAGGCGATTCAATGAAGGACGGACAAATGTCCACGATGAATCATAAAGTGAGCAGCCTTCTGTTGTCAATAATGACTCGGTCAGGAGAGTGGATGAGAAAATTAAAGAGAACACACGATTCACAATGACTATATGCTTTCAAATGAATTTCCACAAATTTAGAAAAATGTTTTGCATGAGATTGTAGGCGACCGCTTGAATTTTCTTAAGCTGTGTGCCAAAAATTCTCACAGATGAGCAAAAAACAAAGAAACTTGAAAGTGCTGTCATTTTTTATCGGTACACTTGACTACCATGGTTCTTGACCCCGTACAGTCTGACTACCACTTATTCCTACATATGAAACACGAGCTCGGTGGTATGTGTTTTGAATATGATGACACCACAAGAAACTCTGTAAAGTTATGGCTGACTTCACAGGTGGATGTTTCTTTGAGAAAGGTTTAGATCAGTATTTCCTAACCCACAGAAGTCTGCAGACCACAAAGCCAGAAACTGAAATATATGCGGACCACCCCCCTACCCCATTCCTGACTTGGTGGAGGGTGAACCTTTCGGTGGGTATAGGGGTATGGAATACCCTCTTCGGCAAAAGGAATACAGAAATGCTATCTCAGAAAAGAAATTTTAATACATCTGATGGTCATTGAATACATTCAACCCATCTCATTTATTGAACATCGCTTTCAAAATCCCCATTTATTAGGAAACTGTTTTATATGTGCAGCTGGATCCTCTCATGGACCACTCCCAAAGCTCTTGTGGACTACCGGTTTGGAACCACTGGTTTAGATAATCTGGTCACATGCTACGACAAGCGCCTGAAAAATGTTGGAAACTATGTAAGAGTAGTTTAAGGTATGAACTTTCAAGTAAAATTTGTCTTGAAATATAAGTATTTCACTATTTTTTTTTTAAAACTGTACTCACCAAAATGGTAAGTAATGGTACTTACTAAAACAGTACTTATTAAAATGGTTAGTTCTATAGGATTGTAAAAGAGCTATGGTTTTATAGACTAACTTCACGATTATCTGATCTTGGGTTGATCACATTAAATGTGGTTAAAAGAGAGGCCAATGTACCAAAAATACAAAAAAAATCTAGTAGAAAAAGCTTAAAGTGTAATACTACCTTTTTTATATTTAATTAGTTTTCAATCATTTTTTTTAAGATAATTCAGTAATAAACACAGTGGGAACACACTGATATCTATTACTTGCTTTAATCTTTTCATAAACCTGTTTGGGAAGGTGCCAAACAACTTTAAAAGCATAGCAGAAAGACTACGAATGTGTAATCGTCCCGCTGCTCAATTCGGAGTGATCCGCAAAACAATATCGCCCTCCAACCAAAAACTGCAAAGGTAGGCATTTTTCGCCAGTCAGTAGCACATTACTCAATAAAACTGTTGTAACTGTAAACAATTATTCCCACACCAAAAAATATTATCTGGCTTACAGAAGATGTTTTACATGTACTGTAAACCTTTTGACTGTTGTTAGGAAGTATTTGGTAGAAATAAAACTTCCAAAAAATTTAAATAGGGTTTTTAAAAAATAATAATTAAGGTAACTTATAATATAAAGCTATTACTGTAATCCCAAAACCAAAACTGCATAACCATTTTGTAAACATGCTTTACAAATAAAAGTCTACTTAATTTCAGAGCAGATCTATTGGTGTGTTTAGGCTTATAACTCTCTGCCAACCCCACTCCTACTTTTTGAGCTAGTATATTCACATGACAATGGTGGGAATATTATGTCTAACAATGTACGCGTGAATGAAGCCAAGTAGATAAATGCTGGATTTGTTCACCATTTCTATATTCATGGTAGTTCATATGTTACCATTCAATAAAATTACAAAACCATTTGCTTGTATTATTTACTCGCTACTTTAAACAAAAAAATACTTAATTTTGTTTTTGTTTAATTTATAGTGTTAAATTGGAGGAGAGGAGTAGGTTCTTTATAACATAATTAATTAAAAGTGTGTATTATTTTCAATTTATAATGATGCTTAAAACTCTGGATACAAGGGGTTAAATTAAAAAAATTTTAAATGAGTTGCAGTTTTTTGAGAGGCTCTTTAAAAATGAAATTGGGAAGAAATCCGCTTCGAGCACTTCAAAGAGCCACAAAAAAGATTTTAGTATCGTAAGAAAACTGTGTGTATATATTATACATATATATTTCTAAACTACCAGAATACAGTAACAGTAAATAGTTACCAATATTTAACATGCTTTCGTTTTTCTTGTACACATCTTCAGTAAAGCATTTTGAAATTTATTAACACTTAAAATTTAAAACTTCCTACTCATACCATGGCAGATAAGGAATAGCCAGAGAAAGGTAGATAAGGAATTCCTTGACTGCCATGGTAGGAGTCTTCTTCTTCTTCTTGAAGTGCCTATCCTCTATGGATGTTGGCCATCACATTGGTCCACATTACTCTATTCACTGCCGCTCTGAACAGAGCCGTTGACGTCATCCCAGTCCACGCCCGCAAATTCCGCAGCCACGATATCCGTCTTCGCCCTACTGATCGTTGCCCCTCTATCTTCCCCTGTAGGATGAGTTGAAGGAGGTGATACTTTTCATTTCGCATGATGTGCCCGAAGTACTCCAATTTTCTACGCTTGATGGTAGGAGTAGGAAGTTTTAAATGTTAAATGTTAATAAATTTCAAAATGCTTTACTGAAGATGTGTACGAGATACATGAAAACACTTTAAACATTGGTGAGTGTTTACTGTTACTGTATTCTAGTGGTTTAAACAAATATCAATTATATAAATATAATACGGCTGTTGAAAATACCTGCAAAGGATGTTCGATACAAAAAATATAAATAAAGTAGGTTCTCGACAAAACCGACTTCAAATTAGAATAAAACCCCACAACGATGAGGATGAGCCATTGACACAGAAACGCAAATTTTCTAGCATTTGCGATGCCATTGATACATTGTTTTTGTAGACAGATTTATCAGAAGAAAAGACATGCATAACATTTATGAACATTTTAGGCAACTTAAAGAACTTACTATTAGAAAGCAACATCAGTCTGGCAATTAATTAAAAACAAACAATTTCTCCCATCGATTCAATCTTCATCATATCATTAATTACAATTGTTATTTTCCTTTTATGATACTACATTTTCCGTTTTAATTTCAACTGTAAAAAAAATTTATGATGGAAGAATAATGTAGAATAATAATGTAAAAAATAAGGTTATAGAACTGTATTACCTTTTCTTAATCTACTACACGTGTTTGATTATTTTGCCCATTTTTTGACATCTAAGTATGTACTACTAAGACGAGTTTTTCCGTTACCTACTGCTGCCGACTATAACCATGGTAAGTAAAAATTATGTTAATGTATTTACTTTAATGATTATTTTATATCGGTCACAAAACATTTAAACCGACTATAGTAAAAATTAACAGCTACAATAAAAATTGCTGCTTTGCATGGCTGTATTTCGATATAATAGACTTTCACGACAACAGATGACACGAATGATATTTAGTTCGTTAAAACGAGGACTTACTGCATATACCATACATACATACGCAATCAGCAGTATTTGCAATGTACATGTTTAATGTCCTGTTTTTGTTTTGATTAAGGAAATCACCCAGTGGCCTCCTCGCTGTTTTGTAAAGATCCCTATACCAGCATGTTTTTAATCTCCTTTGTGGATTTTGTGGCAAGAGTGAGAATAACAATATCCATATCTCTGAATTTGTGTGATTTATTAATTTTGAAAATTAATTTTACTTAAACATTTTTGGCTATGGAATTAGCAGGTTACAAATTGGTAAAATATTTTTGTTAAATCAACATAAGAAATTGAATGTGAATATTTGTTTTATTGTAATGGATAAATAAATGATTCACCATTTTATCTTATGATATATAATGGAAAAGAAAGAAAAACTAAACTAGTTAATCCTTGCTAGCCTGGAAGCCAGAAATCACGCATGCGTCATCACCTTTCTTTAAACTCAATTTTCTCCGCAATCATTAATTATTTTCCAACGGGTTTTATTTATTGTATAGAGAATTTTCTTCTCTTTCATTTGATGTATCTTGCATATTTGTATGATGAAAATTGACGATGTGGTGTTCGCGAAAGAAAGATTTTTTTGACAAGCCAGTACTAAAATTTGAGCGTTTTTGTCCGTAACTTTTCAACAAAAAAAGGTATTTGTTTGAAAATTACATAATCAGTTAGCTTTAAATGTTACGGTCGAAATCAATAAATTAGAACTGCCGGCGACAAATAAAACTGAATAAAGAAGGTTAACACTACCCATCTCCCCTATCCCTTGGTTAAACCATACAATTAGCGTCAAAATAAACAATAACATATTTTGATTTATAATCATGTTTAGAATAGGATAATACACAAAACGATGTGCGGAAAAGAGATAGAAACTTTCATAGAAGAGGAGTAAATAAAAATTGAAAAGAGACATTATTTTGAGGCGATATTTTCATCCAGCATGTTACTTTGTTGAACAAAAAGTGTGATATCTTTTGAACGCATCTATCAATTTGCAATATCTAAATGTTGTTATTTTTACAATGAATTGCTTTACTTATTTATATAGCTAAACATATTTTTTTGTATTTTTTAGCGATTTAGTGACACTTTTTCGTATGTAAATTGATATTTTTAAAAGAAAATATTTTTTTAATTTTCAATTTTTATTCTGCTCGTAAATGAAAACGGAAAAATTTGGTTCAAACGTGGTTCTAATAACAAATTCTAAATAAATAAATCATAATTTTTTGAAATTTTTAGGAATGAAACTGAATGAAATAAAAGAGTTTTTATTAGGCATAAAATGACAGTCCACGTGATTGTTAAAATCGCAGTTCTTGTCGGGTTAAGTATAGTATTTCCAGGAAACACTGCATTATAAATCAATAACCAATAGACATAACATTAACATACAAACTATCACATGCCGTGTGTTAACAGGAGGGGAATGACGAACAATAGAGAACAGAAAGAACCTACTGTCCTCCTACAAGACAATAGACCTGCTCTTTATTATAATTATTATATCCTTGATACCTACTTACAATTTTTATTTTCATTACACAAGATATATTTAAATTGGTAAAATATAATACAATAAACTCTCTTGTTTAAACTTACACTAATAAAATAAATAAACAATATTTTATAACCTCTATATTATAATAGGTATCTTAATTTTAAACGGTGGTAGATAAAAATGATACTTTGTACCCATGTTGCGATTTATAATGTTTGATAATAATGCGAGAAGCAATTATTGATAATTAATGAGAACGTTATCAATGGTCCGACTGCAATCGCAAATAAATAACTCAGTTGATATTTGTTTGGTTTCCTTATTGACCTGTGAACATAAAAAATAGCTTGCTTAGTCATAAGACAATGACGTAAAATGAAGATCAACCTCTGTAGGGTTTAAAAATGTTGAAAATACTGACGCTAAACTAAAGTTTTCTAGTATGTAGAAAAAATGAGTGATACAAAAGTTAAAAGTTTTTAATTTTCTATAACTGTGCGTACAACCATAACAGGCAGGTGGAGTGTTAAATTATTTGCACTCAATCTGCTAGATCTAGAGCTACAAAAAATAGTTCTGTTTCTTATCAAATGCTCAGCCAATTATATGACTAGAGTATTTAAGAACAGAAGAGGTAGAGGTGTAAAAGACACAAATCAGAGTTATCTTCTCTGAGAGTAATGAATTTCATTATACAGCCATACTCTGTGGTAAATGAAGCGAAGGTTGCAGGGTGGAAAGTATGTGCTTTTCAAAGGGCCTGGGATGCTGACAAGCATACTTTTTAAATCAGTGAGGAAGGCTGGTAAACCACCTCATTCCTCGTTTTACTTAGTAAAGCCTCTAGAAGTTCAAACCAGCCTTTCAGCTGATGACCTCTAAACAACACAACTGTGCTTACATACATACATTTTTGTGGTAAAATGTATACTAAGGCTGCAATCTTAAAAAAATCCCTTTTGCACCAGTTTTGATTACCAAAAATCGAAGATCAACATGGTCTAAATCAAAGATCTAACATGATAAATTAAGTGTTGTAGAAAAATATGTTTGAAATAAAAGTTGTACGTCTTTTATTTCCAACAACTTTGATTATAATGTTAGCAACATTACTTTTGCTCTAAAATGCATATTTTAAGGCTGAGATCTTTAAAACAACCATTTTTTACTATGAGAGCACAGCCCCCACTAATTTCAGTTCAGTAGTCATTAGACTCCTATCTTGTAGAGCATAAAAAATGTAGGCGATTAAAAAAAACATAGAGGCAGTTTTCAAGAAAATTGCAAAAGTGAAATATTGCACAAATAAACTACAATTTCTGCTTGACTGATTTTGATGAAAATTTTCGTGTCAGGTCCCATTGTGTTACCTACTTTTAGCTTGGTAGCTTAAAAGCCGTGGACAGAGCTTCTTTCTGGATTTACCTACCAGTAGGTTGGCCATATTGGAACGATAATATTCAACATATGGCTTTAGGTCCCAGGTGACAAACACGTCAAAAATTCACATATTGAGGCCGTACCTGTGGCTGGACTCCTTATCTAGCAGGGGTTTTCCAAACTGGGATCCCATGCTAAATATTCGCCAGATCATATCTAACAAAAACTAAAATGAAAAAAATTAGATTTTGAAAAAGGCAGTTGTTTCTTCTTTTCAAAAGAGACTCTTTACTGTTAACTCCTGCAACTTGGATTTCTTTTATTTATAAATAAAAAAATTTAAATTTAATAAAACAAACTTAATTTACAACTTAACAAAAGAGTAAAGAAACCTTATTGATCATTGGTCTACATGGTTCAAGACTATATCCAGAGACGACTGATGGCACATCATAGATAAAGTCTCAACTAACCCTTCAGAATAAATCCTAGGGCACGGAATGTTGTTCTGTAAATATGGGAAAGGCTCCTTTAGAACCGAACACAAGGGGCATGACACTTCATGGTATGGTGTGAACGAGCACCCTATACACTTCACTGAAGATGGAACTGTACTTCCTAATTTTCTCCTCCACTGCTGTTCCCAATGCTTTTTCTTGTTCATATCACACCATTATGTCTATAATGCAACAAAACGCCTGATTTCCAGTTGCAGGTTCCCACTGTTAGAGGAACCGTCCTTAAGGACATCCCTAACCCCAGCAGGTTTGAGAGTACCGGGGGAAAGTATCCGACAACTGAACCAATAATTAAGTTCCAAGTTTCTACTTTGTACGCTTTTCCATTCTAGAGATATTTTGTTCACTCACGCACCAATTGCTAAAAACATGATTTTTGGGTTCAGTGGGCCTGAAAACATGTATTTCCGGTGAAAACTCAAAATGAAAACAATACCTTCCTTCCTTATACATTCATATAGAGCAAGAGAAATTAAAAACACATGAAAAATTAATAAATAAATCTATTTCCCACTAAAAATAACATGAAAATGACTGTTGTTAATAAGACAATATTATTACAAGGAATGTTTTTTTATCAACCTCTGATTGCCATGAACAAATGAATATAGAAAAATGTTTTAATACTAAAAGTTGCGTATACTTATGGCTACTTTTAACACAATCAACTTGGCGATTGAAGTATTTGTCATACCTGTGGATGAACTTCCACTACGGTCTTCAGAAAATGTTGCCGCCAATGGATTTAAATGAATCTTGATGTTGTTTAAAGCTCCTTGTTGTGTTTCTGGTGGAGTTCATGCAGCCAGCGATCACGATTAAAGAAATTGTTTATTGAAAAACTTTACAAAGTTTGCAGAGAGCCATTCAAAACAAAAAAAGAGGCGTGCCAACTTCTGGAATTGTTCTGACCCTTGAAAATGCTCGTCTTCACAGTGCTAGTGGAACCAAACCACTCCTTGAGCAATTTCACTGGGACATTTTTATCACCTGCCATATAGCCCAATCTAGCACTGAGTGACATCCATCTTTTCCCTGAACTAAGGAAGAGGCTGGCTAGGAGGGCAGTGCTTCCAAACTAATGAGGAGCTTCAAGACAACACCAGGGCTCATTTAAATTCATTGGTGGCGACATTTTATGAAGAGCATTTTATGGAAAGCTCGTTCACAGGTATGATAAAAGCTTCAATCGCCAAGGTGATTATGCTGAAAAGTTGCTATACGAATATGTAACTTTTAGTAATAAAATATTTTATCTATATTCACTTGTCTTTTATTCATGGCCTATCAGAGGTTGAAAAAAAAAAACGATCGTGGTACTATTTACACAAATTTATAATTATAATGTGCGAGAAATCAACCTAACCAATTATGGCAGAACCATGTTCTCAAATACAACTGATGATTGCCTCTCATTAAGTCCTGTAATCTTGGCTGAGCAACAAATACTGACATGGGACGCATGCACTGGATCTTGACCTCAAGGTACTTATGCTTTAACAGGACAGTAGGAACTATAACTATATATTTTGAATAGTTAAACTTTGATAAGTTTATAATATTTTACTGTACATGTTATATCACGATTTTACAATTAATGTTTTTAGTATGCTTCCATTATGTGGTCACCACTCCTATGTCATATTTTTTCCATTTAATTGCCAGGTTATTAATGGGGAAGTGAATGAAATATAGATACCTGTTATTTATTCGTGAAAAACAACATTTTTATATATTAATAAATTTTGAATTTTGTTCACTTATTATGGTAAAACTGTGCGTCCACTTAACCCATGCCTTTTCTCCGTTACTTGGATGTTACGTTATCAGAGCGGAACTTGTCTATCACCTTATCTCTTTTGGTGTGTATTTCATTGTTAATATAATGTTTTTTTTTTCAATTTTAGACCATATGACGTGACTAGATGTTTCTGGAAGTCTTTTTGCAGCCCACATTCTTGGCATTCGTTCATTGTATGCTTTTCTCCTTTCTTCGGTCCACCTTCTGTTTTTCCTCTTCATGGAAGCCCTTAAAGTCCGTAATTAGTTTTCTGAATTCAGTTCATTAAGTTAAGTTTTCTTGGTTTATTTCGGTTTTCTCAATATCCTTTCTGATTTCTTTAAACCATTTATCCGACACCTTAGGTCTACTGTTTAGTGTCTTTTTCTTTATACAGTTCTTCTCGACCTCTAAACCTACATAGTTTATTTTCTTATTATTTTATTAAACATCCTATGTAGGATTATCAGCAGCCGTATTATTTAAAATTGAAATATATATTTCTAACCACCAGAAAACGGTAACAGAAAACACTTACCAATGTTTATAGCTCTTGTACAAATATTCAGTATAAATTAAAAATTTTTTTAATATTTTCCACATACCATGGTAGGAGCAGGAAGTTTTAAATTTTGATGTGGAAAATGTTTACAAAATTTTTAATTATTAAAGGTGTGTACATGATACACGAAAGCACTATAAACATTGGTAAGTGGAAAGTTTTCTGTTACTTTATTCTGGTGGTTAGAAATATATATTTCAATGTCTATCTCATATCTTCAGACCTGTCATCTAGCAGAGGATCTTTCTTTGAAATTTCTCTGCTTCTCTTAGACCAACCTTCTAGGTCATTCTACGGCACTCACTTGTGTACGGACACACAAGTTTTATCAGAGTATTATAATGTCTGATCTTGGCTTGTCTTGAGAGTGCTTTCTACTTATACGGAAATGGGCCGGTCGTCTTTCCTCATCTGCTGTTGTTCGCTTCTTTTTCGCTGGTTATCAGTTGTATTATCTCCCCGAAATACTTTGTTATCAACTTGCTTACAATTTATATTTTTATCTATTTGCATGTATAATTTAATAAATAAAAATCGTATTTACCAGTTTATTACATTATGTACTATAGTAGTATTGTAATACACGCAGTATTGTCTATAGTGTATTGATTATTTTCAGTGTATTACCTTGTTTTTTCGTGAGTTGATGTCAAGAAAGAATGGCAAATGACAATTTGGAATATTCCTGCATGCGATGAAACTTTTCCAGAAACAGAGTGTATTACAATACCAAGCCCGTGAAAAAGCTCACAAAATTACTTTTTACCACACAGACAGGGTTGTACTTTAGTTCCTAAGATCTACCTCAACCTTACTGGTAATTCAAATTAGGTTATGCTAATTAACTGTAAATCAGTTAACACTCACATTGGTGGCGCCCATATAATGGAAGCGTGTATAAGGCATTAGTTCCATTAGGTGGAGTGGGCATTACATTCAATAATTCGTTGGTTTTTAAATTTGACAAATACGTTAATATCGTTTTCATTCGTAAAATAAACAAAATTATGTAATCTAATCATTCCATTCATTTGCGTAGCATAAAATTTGAAGAAATAAGCGGAAATCGGAGTGATGTCCACATAATGGAAGAGTGTATCACATCCTTTATGTGGGCAACTTTATTACATTAAATAATTAGTCGGTTTTTAACAATGATAAATACATTACAACCGTTTTTGTTATTGTAATATCAAAACTATATAATCTAATCGTTCCGTCAGGTAGTGTAGTGTAGAAGTTAAAAAATTACCAGAAATTGAAGTGGTGTCCACATAATTGACGAGTACCAAAATTTTTTCCGATTCAGATTGCACTGAATATAATCCAAACACGCAGATCAACAAGGGAGTATTCTAACACCTTGAATAGAAATAAGTTTCTTTAATCACATGAAAATGACAGTTACATCAACATTACTAAAAAGAAATTTAATATGACTTACTGGTATCCACCGTAGAATTTATTATAAGAAAATGGCGTAGGTGGTACAACGCCAGGTAGCTCACTGTCAAGATAAACGATTTGCCACGTTAAAAGTGACATTGCTATTCCAACAGCCACAGGCTGAATAAGCCACCCTGATGACATCCATATCGAAGTTAATATTTCTAATGGTAAAAAGTAAATTACTTGAAAGCACCATGTTAAGAAATTCGTATAGGACGGAAACGTAGACCCTGAAACAGAAAATTGAATTAGTTTTAAGTTTTTGGCACTACAATGCAATTTAGTACGTACACTACGAAAAAATGTTGAAATCATTATACGTCAAAAGTTCAAAAATAATCAATTTTTTGATTTTCATCTTATTGGAATCTACACATTTTTACTTTCTCTTGCCTATATGAATATATAGGAAGGAAAGTATTGTTTTCATGTCGATTTTAAGAAATCGAGTTTTCACCGAATCTACAAGTTTTCAGACCCTCTGAACCCAAAAAACATGTTTTTAGCCATTGGTCTGTGTGTGAACAGAATATCTCAGGAACGGAACATCGTACAAACTTGAAACTTAAGTTAAACACCACTACCAGACCCGACACGAACATTTTCATCAAAATCGGTCAACTGGAAGTAGTAGTTTTTTTTCGAGTAATTTTTCACTTTTTTGCGATTTTCTCAAAAACGGGTCCTACAATTTTTTAAAAATCTGGTGTGAAACACTCACACAACTTTCTCTTGCCAGTGCAAATAATTAAAAATAAACCTAACATTAGTAATAAAACATAAGAAATAAACAAAAAACTAACCTCAACAAACATAACCTAATTTTAATCATGAGTGGAACACTCAAAATGAAAATCAACCTCAGTCTGGCTTAAAAATACGGAAAATCACTATTTCACGCTAAACTAGGCTCTGTAGAGAAAAATACGTTAAATAAAAGTTGTAGATCTTTAAATTTCCTATAAATTTGGTTATATACACTTTTGTCGTAAAATGCATACTAAGGCCAAAATCTTAAAAAAATCGATTTTTCACACGTTTTCGTGAGAAAAAATCAGAAAATCGCTAATTACTGCTAAACTAAGCGTCATACAAAAAAATGTTTGAAACAGAAGTTGTAGGTTTTTAAATTCTCTACAACTTTTATTATATAACGTTTTGCGCTAAAATTTATATTAAAGCCGTAATCTTAAAAAAACAACGTTTTTACGTGAAAACAGCCTCACCGAGAATTTCAGCAAACATGGCGCCTACCCTATCTTGTAGAGAATAAAAAATTGAGTAAAATAGGCGATTTTAAAAAAAATCGTAGGACCAGTTTTTGAGAAAATCGCAAAAAACTGAAAAATTATACGAATAAACTACTACTTCCGGTTGACCGATTTTGATGAAAATGTTCGTGTCGCGTCCGGTAGTGGTATGTAACTTAAGTTTCAAGTTTCAAGTTCGTACGATGTTCCGTTCTTGAGATATTCTGTTCACACACAGACACACACACACACACACAGACCAATCGCTAAAAACATGTTTTTTGGGTTCAGGGGGTCTGAAAACGTATAGATCCGGTGAAAACTCGATTTCGAAAAATCGACATGAAAACAATACTTTCCTTCCTATATATTCATATAGGCAAGAGAAAGTAAAAATCGCCTCGTTCACTAAATTTTTTATGCTTTACAAGATAGGGTAGGCCTCATGTCTGCTGAAATTCTTGGAGAGGGTGTTTTAACGTAAACAATTGTTTTTTTAAGATTGCGGCATTAATATAAATTTTAGCGCAAAAATGTATACGATAAAAGTTGTAGAGAATTGAAAATCCTACAACTTTCATTTTAAACATCTTTTTGTATAACGCTTAGTTTAGCGGTAATTAGCAATGTTCTGTATTTTTCTCACGAAAACGTGTAACAATCAATTTTTTTTAAATTTTGGCCTTAGTATGCATTTTACGACTAAAGTGTATATAATAAAATTTATAGGAAATTAAAAGATCTACAACTTTTCTTTACAACATTTTTCTCTAAAAAGCCTAGTTTAGCGTGAAGTGTGATTTTTCGTATTTTTAAGCCGAACTTTATTTTCAAAGTTTATTCATTTTGCATCGTTCACTCATGATTAAAATGATTATTGGTGTTAGTTTTTTGTTTATTTCTAATGTTTTATTACTAATGTTAGGTTATATTGTTAATTATTTGCATTGGCAAGAGAAAGTTGTGTGAGTTTTTCACACCAGATTTTTATGATTAATTTAATACCAAATTTATGGATTTCTAAACTTTATTTAATTTTTATAATTTTTTGGGATAGCATGCACTAAAAAAGTAGTCAACTTTTACACAGCAAAAGTTTTCATTGTCTTGTTTTTAAATATATTTCCTAAAAAAATAGAAATACTTTTTTCAGTAAAAAGGAACATTTTGTCAAGAACTATAAAAGATATTCAAAAATATAACCTCATAATGCATCCTGCAGTTTGAAATTATTTCTATTTCATATAATGAATTTATATAATAATTTCACCAACCTTCTTTTTAAACTGCGTCACATAAAAATAAAGGTGACGCAGTTTAAAAAGGTTGGTAAAATTATTATATAAATTCATTATATGAAATAGACATAAAAGATATCAACTCAATTTTTTACTCATTGAATCTAGCTTCACATTTAAGGCACAAATAAGGTTTCACGTTTAAGGTTTTGTCATATTTTTACCGGCTTGAAAAATATTTAGGCACTGGAAGAAGTGAGTGGTAGAAGGCCCACAGAAAATTGGGGGTGTTCAGGTAATCTAAGAAGGTAATGACTCATTAAAACCTTACTGACGCAAATTCAAACCTTTTTTCTGAGTAGAAGTCACCAAATATGTCATTTTGATGTTTTTAAAATCAAATCTTAAAAACAGTGGTTGCAAATTTTATTTTTAACAGATGGTAAGTTCAAAAATTTTTGGGTGCCAAATAATTTCTGATTTTTAATGTGGGCAAAACATTTGAAAATCTATGCTTCAGAGGACTGAAGAACGGTTGATGGTGTATGGTACACAATTTGTTTGCCAGAAGTCATCAATGACAAAAGGAAAAACAACTGAAATACATCCTTCATAATGATAATGCCAAGAATGATGGGGTTTTAAAAAAAATAAATTTAAAATTATCACATGATCTCTAGTAATTGAAATACACAGAAAAAACACCCTTAAATTTGATGCTACATGCAGCTAGTTTAAAATACTTCCCCTGGGTTGGTATTGTATGGTTCCAAGCTCTGTGTAGTTGCAGGGTGAAGGGTACGGGTGAGGTATAATGAATGAGTGACGCATGCTGGGAGAACCATTGTTGTATTACATGGTAGAGATTTTTTTTTAGTCTAGTTAGTACATGCTACCACTACAAATGCATCAGCTGTTAAACACTACTAACTCATTCATTCTCCCTCTACTATAACAACGCACTGCATTCCACAACAACTACACGGAGCTGGGACTCAAGCAATACATAAAATTTAGTCCCACTGAAAAGCTTTCTCTTCTATGCTACATTAGAGTGGTGGAAATAAAAAATTTTGTAGGAAACTTGTTATCCACCTCTGTGGTTATCGTGCTACGCTGAAATGTGGAAGGTCAAACCCGAAGTATACTCTATTCATCGTAGGAAAGATATGTCGAGTAAACACACTGCATCTGTAGTAGTGTGTGTAGATACAACACACTAATGACCGAGCAAAGTCGTCCCCAACTAACGGAAGGAATCAGATGCACTGAATGGTGCCAAATGACTCATTTGTTTTTCTTCTGTAATAACAACACGATCACATCTGTTTATTTTCAGTTGCTCGTTAATATAGTCCAAACATTGACCTTAGTTTGTTCCGTATGTGGTTTTTTGAGGAGTACAAATGCGTGTGTGCTTTTATTTTACTTAAGTCTTAAAAAATTTTTTTTGTGGAATTGTAACGGCTGACGTATCAGAGTTTTCTGTTACCAAACACAGAACAGGAAGTATTAAAAAGTGGCGAAAAGTTAATTGTGTTAAATAAGTTGTTAAAAATTCTGCATATGGTTAAAAGCGGGTATAAGTTATTATTATGTTGTTTTCATTAAAAGTGTCGCATATTTTTCTCAGTCACCCAGCAGCTGATTCGATAATCGCTGTTTGTTTATAAGTATAGGCATTTCATGTGGCGCGTGGAGGCTTCGAATGAATCAACTTGCATATACTACATCCACCCGTCCCTCACCTATTCTTATAGACTGTTCATAAAACTAATGTATACATTTTTCTACATTTTATAGTGACACTCTTTTATTGTAAATACAGTACAAAGCGAATGGGGAGTGATGTAATGAATTTATAATTAATCATCAGTTATTATTGTTATTAAACAGTTATAGGCTTATATGTATGCATAGTTTATTTACAAATTAAACTGGTTTTGACAGCAGGTGACTCATCAACTACAAAATTGCTAATGTGGTTACGTTTATGACCGAGGAAGCAAAGCACAGTGTTTATACTATAGATGTTAAAAAAATTATTGAACGCGTTAGTGCAGCAACTGGTGTGTCAAAACGTTCAATTACGCAAATAAAACAAGCATCAAAAGTAATATTAGAAGGATCGTCACTGTCTTTTATGACACCCAAAAAACATTCGGTACGGGCCAAACCTGTTACAGGTTTGGATGATATTGACAGGAGTATTTTCCGCAAAAAATAAATAATTTTTACATAGACGAAGGTGGAAAATGCTTACTAACAATAAATAAATTATTAATAATCAATTAATAATTAAAAATAGTATTAAAGACTATTAATAATCAATTAAAAAATTAAAGTAGCGCTGTTTCAGAACTGTTACCGAAATTTTGTTAACGTATAAAATATTCTTAAAAATAGCTTTATAAATTATAATTGGATCTAAATGAATATTATTGTACAAATGTACGGTTTATAGAAAACTGTGTCATGAATTTTGTTTTGAAGTGGACATTTTTAATACACCTTATAGTATTATAGGCTGAACTCTCTGCAAGCCAGATGAGACGCCTATAGCTATACTCAGCATATCTTTCTTAAGATGAACAGAGTAAATTATACAGTCACTGATTACCTAGCTGTTGATGCTGTTACTTCAAATAAATTTCTTTACAAGGATTTTCATAATTTAAAAATTATTTTTTCTGCCACAAAACTAAGCTTTAACTGGCGATTGGAATTATGAAGACTTTACACAAAAATATTTTTACCAACTAATAAAAAATCCTTCTTGAAAGAGAAAAAACTACTGCAATTACAAACAAAAAAACTACATTCAAAGACTACTGAATCTACTGCAGCACACAAACACACACTTCATCTTTATAAGACAGAAAAGTATAAACAAATAAAAAACCAGTATTTAATTTATAACTAAAATTATTACCATAAAAAATAATAGTGAAATTATTCATAACGCAGTCCAACAATCAAAAATAAAAATAAATAAATAAAAAATCAATAATCAAAATTTATATGTACATTTATGAACATTAATTAAAATACCGGTTCTGCAAAAGACAGGCATTAAATAACTTTATTACCCAATAGATTACAATCATAATAGTAAAAATAAATGGAAGAAGCATATATTGACGTACAATAATCTTATCTTTATAGTCATAAACATAAAATCCAATAAGATATTTACGACAAGTCATTATTACTATAAATACAACAGGAAAAATAAATTAAATGTTTATAGCCACTGACTCATCCTGTCACCGATAAATATAACTAAATACTTTATCTCTACGTAAATACGCTAGTAATGAGATAACATCTATTAATAAAATACAAGAAATTTACTTATTTGTACTTACAATACAAAATTAATAATTTGGTGATTACAACCGCCAATGAAATTTTAAATAGACTCCGGTCTATAATATAAAAATTCTCTTTTTCTTCATCCACATTATCTTTAAATTCCATTCCACATAAAATTTCACCGAATCAGGATAAGAACAATTTGTATTTCATTTAAAAATTACAACTAAAATAGTAAAAAATATTACGGTAACTAAATTAAACACAAAATAAATAGTTGTTTAAGTTACAAAACTGCACTTAATTACAAAAAAATAGGTATAACGAACTTTCCTAAAATGGAATTTATAAACATAAACAAGATACAGCTGAAGTTGATAAACACAGCTGCTAAAGTTTACTGTTGTTTTACAATCTGCGTTCATGCGAGAACTGGCGAGAATTTTCGAGACTAACCACAATATTGCAATCAAAACATGTCTCTATACAGCAATTTCCTATTCTCCCTACTACAAAATGTTTGTTTTCAAAAATAATTTATGAATTTTAAGCCCACACGGTTCTGATTATGAAATATACTTTTATTATTTCTCTTCAATTAAAAATATCAATTTAAGTTAATTTAATTTATCCATAAAACTTTCCTTTTAAAATTAACTGGAAGTTGAAGTCTCGTGACATTTTGAAATAATATTATGAAAGGTTATCTTTGTTGAAGAACTTTGAATTAATATTTTATTGAGGTAATTTAGTTATCGCAAGCTGCAACAAAACTATACCAATTTTCAATTGCGGTTATTATCTTGAACTGTTTCATACCAAAGAGAAAGTTGTGTCGATTTTATTGAAATATCGTTGTGTAGTGATTTGCCGGTAAAATATGACGGACCAGACGGACCAGCCGCATTTATTAACAGCTGAAGAGGTTTGAGTTTAATTTAATTATTTTGTGCTACTTTATAAAGATAATTAATATTTTTAAACAGACTCGATAGGTAGTTATAGCCATCGAGCAGCGTACACTATTTCAGATAAACCACTTGTTTGATTGTTTCGTTGCGACACGTAACATCATTATTTTTACAGGTCTATCAAATTATTGTAAATCGATTAAGGAAGCCATGCAAATGAATTGCTGATATAGAAACTCACGCTTCAAAAGAATAATGTTCTTAAAATATTACTTTTAATTCGTATTTGTTTTACGTGAATCCTGTTAAACAGTTACTGTTTTATGACAAAGATTTCGGAGATTTCTTTAAAATAAAAACCGTTTGTTTCATATTTTCGAAAAATACCTATTCAGTTGGGTGAGTTGGGTGGTTTTTGATGGTTAATAATCTTGAATTTGAGATGTATGCTCTGGAGTTCTTACTGTTGGTTAGGTCCAGGGCGAATAGAATTCTATCCGCCTTGGGTGGGTTAGTTCAACAACCAAATTCGAAGTTCTTCGAGTTCTACGTAATAAAATTGGTGTGGTAATCGATTATCATGCCTTCCTCAACTAGTTGATATCCAGAGCTCATAAATGGCATTGCTGTAAAAGTTATTAAAGAGCTTGTTGTCTAAAAAATAAATTATTTCTCTTTTCATAATCACAGCTCCTCAATGTCTGCCCATAACAGGCAGGTGGAGTGTTAAATTATTTGCAATCAATCTGCTAGTTCCAAGGGTACAAAAATTATTCCCGTTTCTTATCATGTGGTCAGACAATTATCTGACTGAATCATTTAAGAACATGAGAGGTAGAGATGTAAAAGACGCTAGTCACAGTTATCTCCTCAGAGTAATGAATTTCATTATACAGCCAGACCCTGTGATGAGTAAAGTGAAGGTGTCATTTGCAGGGTAAAAAGTAGATGCTTTTCAGAGAGCCTGGCATGCTGATACTTTTCCACTCATTGAGGAAGGCATTGGTGAACCACCTCACTCCTCGTTTTACTGAGTAAAGCCCTCCAGATGTTCAAACCAGCCTTTTGGCTTAACAATAACAATAGCCTTAATATACATTTTAGAGCAAAAATGCCTTAATATACATTTGAGCCTAATAATAATTTTAATTTTTTGAGCCTTAATATACATTTTAGAGCAAAAACTCAGGATTTACTTGATTAGGTGTAAAAGTAAAAATACTTTAAGGAAATTTTATTTTATTTTCAGAAACTGAAAGCATCTTTTTATCAATCTACAGCAAACATTTGCAGATCTGTTGCTGATGATAACACAATTATTGGTAAATTTCAAATCAACAATGATGCTATTGAATTAATATCTGAAGCTATTTTCAAAAAATTTGAAGTCTATTGTGAAGATCTAGAAGCTTTTGCCAAGTATGTATTTTTTAATTTTATGAATGTTCAATTTGGACAGAAGTCCCAATCTAGATAATTTCCATCATAAAAAGTGCAGATATTTGATTATTTTCCTGGGCGATTGCAAATCGCTGACTTTGTGAACCTAGTACAAAGATGATCAAAAATTTGTGTGGCACTGCTGAATTTTTTGGCGAGGGTGTATCACCAGTTGGTCTGACCAAATAGATGAGCTTCATGTTTGATAGCAAATTTTTTCATCTCACTGGGTACAAAAGTGCTGTTGAAATTCCTAACATATGAAGGAACATTAACCATGGCTCTCAGGATTTTGTTTTGATTAGTTTGTTAATTTTTGTCTCAGTTTTTCTCTTAAAACCTCTCAGTTGTATGGCATGAATCAAATTGTGTTTTAAAATCTGATTATGAATTATTGTTTTGTTCTGGAGATGCAACTGATATCTTAGTAACCACTACAGTGTTTTATATTTGAGGCTTAACTATATTATTATCTGCTCTGGGAGAAAAACAAACTAGTTCGATTTAGGGATCTACTCCTTTTCTTGTGTGCTATACACCGTCATGCTTAACGGTATAGTTTTGATTTATCATCGCAGAGTTCATCTGGGTGATAATACCGTGCTATATACACACCCTAAGATTTTTGAGAGATGTGTGCAGGTGCTTACTTATTTATATGGATTTTCAGCTTCATTGATGCCAATGCTGCGATGTGTATGTAAACTGCCACTGCGAGTACCCACAGGAATTTGTCTTTAAGTTATATTGACTTCCACAATGGCCTTTAATTTGTCACTGTTTGAATTTCCTGTATCTGTACACTCTAAGAGAATGTAATGTATAGTCTCTTCGTAACAAGCTTTGCCAAGTGAGTTGTCGAGGTTGAACCTGTGAAGGTAGTGTTAATAACTATATATCCCATTCTGGCACGGGCCGCAAATGTTGCCACCACAAGTGAGATACCAAGATCTTTGTGCCAGTACAGTATTGGTTGCAAGGCAACCTTCCTGTGCGTTCAGCGTTCCAGTGTCCAATCCAAAAATGTTTGAAAGCTTCCTTTGCTCTTTTCTTTATTTTAGATAAAGATGCTTGTAGTGGGAGAACAGGTCTCATTTTTGCTGCTTTCTTAGCAATCCTGTCTGCTATTTTATTAGCAACCACTCCAGTGTCCTGGTATCCACTTTATGGTAACAATTTTTATTGTAGCTCTGGCTGATACAGCATTTCTGTTTTCTCATAGTAGAAACCAGAACCCGATTTGTTTCCTGATAAGTTGACTTAGCCATCTGTGGGTAGTTTAGTAGGTTATCTGTAGATGGTACCTATCATTTCCAGTGTTTCTGCTTTTAGAACCTGTTCAGACTGGTGTTCTGATGTTTTGGCTGGGAAGTCACATACGGCATTCACCCAGGGCATCTTCCTCGGGGGAAGCACATTTATGCAGCAGGTATCTTTAGTGGCGTACCATATAGGTTTTCAATATGTAACGGTCTGACTCTACCTGTGAGAGACTGCTTGTTAGAGCATGCTGGTAAATCTCTTAAAGGATGTGAAGCAGAAAGACTTTTGTATTTAAGGTGTGTTGGTGCTTGTTACATGTAATTTTTTTAAATTGTTTCAGACATCGTAAACAGTCTACTATAAATGTGGAGGACGTTAAATTATTGGCAAGAAGGAATCCTCGCATGGTAATATATTATTAATAACCTAACCTTTTAGTTACAGGTGTACGTACACTTTAAAAAAAATCTGGTTTGAAACTTGTACAATTTTCTCTTACTTGTGTTAATAATGAAAAATATAACTTCTGTTTGATAAATTAGTAAACAATGTAAAATGAAAAATTTTATCCAATTTTAATCACAAGTGAATGACGCTAAATAAAAATCTATCTCTGTAGAAAGGAAAATCACTAATTGATGCTAAACTAGGCTCTGGAAGAAAAAGTGCTTAAAATTTTTTTTAATTTTTTTTAACTTTGATTATAAATATTCTTTTCTTGTAAAGTGCATACTAAGGCCAAAATCTTAAAAAATTCATTTTTTCACCAATTTTGATGAGAAAATAAAATAAAATTACTAATTGATGCTAAACTAAGCATTGTAGAAAAAACACTTAAAGTACAAGTTGGAGATTTTTTAATTTCTAACAACTTTAATTAAGGATTTCTAACAACTTAAAATCCATATTAAGACCGAAATCTTAAAAAAGAAAAAAAATGAATAGAGCACAGGCCTCCAAGATTTCAGCCAACTTGGCACTTACCCCTTGTAAAGCATGAAACATTTAGAAAATGAGGCGATTGAAAAAAAAATTGTAGCAACCATTTTTAAGAAAATCGCATGAAGTGACAAATCACGTGAATATACTACTACTTTTGGTCGACCAATTTTGATAAATAATCAAAGTTTTTTGTGTCGGGTTTCCCAGTTGTGCCTAACATAAGTTTGAAGTTTCAACTTTGTATGATATTCTGTTCTTGAAATATTTGTCACACACATACACACCTGATCAATCTAATTTTTTTTTGGTGAAGGGGCCTAAAAGTTTGTATTTCCAGTAAAAACTTTATTTCAAAAAAGTGACGTAAAAACAATTGTACTTATACTAACAGAATACTTTATTGTTTCAGAAAGACCACCTGATAAAATTTATTGCTGAAAATCAATCATCGACCAATAAAAAGAACAGTGGTACTAAAAAACAGAAGTCAAAACCATCTACTTCTGTTTCAGAAGAAACAGTTCCATCGATATCTTTTCCATCAGACTCTGCAGGGAAATCAAGCGACTGATTTTTTTTTGTGTTTAGAAATCATAATTGTAAGTCCATATAGATTCTTGTTAATGTTAACATACAAAAAAATTCTGTTAGGAACACAATTTTCCTGGATGATGTATTCTGAAAAGTTTGAAAGAAAAAACCGAGGGTACAAATGTAATAAATACTTCTTTTATATTATAGAAGCTGGAATCCTGCCATAACTTGATCATAAATTTTAGTCATATAATATAAATAGCCTGCTGTAGTTGAGTCGGATGGTGAATGAAGGTATGAGGGTGGTTTTTCTTTCAACCTCTGATAGGTCATAAATAAAAGACAAGTGCATATAGAAAAAAATTATCAATAAAAATAACGTAAACTTATGGCTACTTTTTGTGATGTAATCACCTTGACGATTGAGTCATTTGTCGTACCTGTAGACAAGCTGTCCAATACGCTCTTCAAAAAATCTGGTGCCAATGATTTAAATGAGTCTTGATCTTGTATTAAAGCTCCTTGTTTGGAAGCGCTGCTCTCATAGCCAATTCTTCAGTTCAGGGAAAAAGATGGAAGTCCTTCAGTGCAAAGTCAGGACTGTGTAGCAGGTGATCGAAAATGTCCAATTGAAATTGCTCAAGAAACCATTGGGTGACACCAGCACTGTGAGGATGGGCATTATCGTGGATCAAAAGAATTCAGAAGTCACCATGCGTCTTATTTTGTTTTGAGTAGTTCTCCACAAACTTTGTAAAGTTTCACGATAAACAACTGCATTAATCAAGGTCCTCGGCTGCATGAAATCCATGAGAAACACATCAAGGAGCTTCAAGACTCATTTAAATTAATTAGCAGCAACATTTTATGAAAAAGCTATTACAAAGCTTGTTCGCTGGTATGACAAAAATGCCTCAATCGTTATGGTGGTTATATCAAAAAGTAGCCATAAGTGTACATAACTTTTAAAATATTTTTTTATAAAGTCAAAGCCTGGTTAACTGGATCAGTTTTTTAATACACTACATAGTATCAATTTTAGAAAATGTTAATGTAGAATTCTGGCAAGATAATTTGATCGCTGGTTCACGCATCCACAGTTTGCACATTCCCTGGAACTCCTGTAAAGTATGATCAGTTTAACATGTAACAAATCAAAAGTTTCACATTATACACATCGCCATATGTTTCTAGTTTGTCTTTATTATGTCTAGTTTATGCAGGAAAAATTTTACATAATAAATTAACCCTTTCAGTTCCGAAACAATAGTATGTAAAAGTTTGATCCTAAAGTGCCATTTAATTTTCATAAGGGTGTACAAAAAGTGCCAGCCCTTATTTTGAAAGCTTGCAGGCATAAGCCTGCCATTGCCAACCAAGATTTTAATGTTACAGAAAAATAAAATTTCCTGTTAAAAATTAATTTTTGTGTTCATAAAAAAAAATTGTTCCAACCCTAAAAATATTCAAAATAGTTTAGTTTATTTAAAGTCGCATTGACAGCTTGATCATTAGCGACTACTGTAGGTTTCGGTACCTTAATAGTGGTTTTAACATGTTAAAAATTCCAAACCGTAGCCGGGGTTTAAACCCAGGACCTTTTGCTTTGTTGGCTAGTGCGCTAGTCACTATGCCATGGAGGCGATCTCAAAATACATTATTCCCATTAATTTTTGTTAAAGTTTTTTTTATAAACGTTCGGTTATCCGGTCGTTTGTACTTTATACATAACTTAGACATCCAGTAAACTGGATGTTGTCACTTAACATAAAAAATATCAACATCCTGTTTCGTGGACATTGGTACTGAAAGGGTTAAAGGAAATGCATGATTGATTTAATAAAATAAACTGTAGAAACAACAAATTAGTTTTAAAAAAAAATGATTTGTTTATAGAACTATGAGGTTATGTTGTGATTTGTACATTATGCAAACGAATGTAGGCCTAATCGTATGGTAGCGGAAGCGTACACTTATAACAAGTGACTGTACGGCTGCACTAGTATCTCCACTGTCAGCGCCCAATTTATTTTGTTATTTATTTATGTATTTAAAGTATTAGTATGTATTGTACTGTAAGATTATTTTGAAATTATACATACGTATTACAGTAAACTACTTATAAATTATGTTTTATGTCAACATTTTATTTTGCAACATTCCATCTTATCCAGATTGGAGTCCGTCCACATTTGTCCGGTTAACTGGAGTTGTACTGTTTTGGATAAAATAACTCTTTGTTTTACTTCTGCTTAACTATACGACTATTCAGATGTTTTAATTATTTGTATGTTTCTACTAAAATTATTTTTCCAATGGCTTCATCAGGTATACTTCACTTTGTTTTACTAATTAAAATACCTTTTGTATGGCAGCATTACTCGGAGGATATATATTATAAAATAATTTAACAATTAATTATATTGTTATTAATTTCTTATATCAATGACAATCTTTCTCGTATTTTACAATACGAGTTTTCCAAGATTGTCATTATAAACAAAATTTAAGAAAACCAACTGCTATATTGTACAGATTTTTGTGAAAGGGAACAATAAAATTATTTTTAGATTAAGTTTGTAAATGTATATATATTTTGTATTTGATTTGTATTTTTTATAAATAAAATATTTAGTTTATTTACAAGAAAATTTTTTTTTGCTGTTAATTGAATTGATACCTCTTTATTTGGTTGTACTTACAGAGGTGAGCAAATTATTAAGACTCAATAGAAAGAAATTAAAACAATAGCACATATTTTCTACAAAACACCTTTATTGACATGTTTTAAATTTTTAATATTTAGTATGATACCCTTTGTTATTTAAAATCATTTTTATACAAGTTGGCATACTTGTTATGAGTGATTCACAATTACTATGAATTTCTTTGTCCCTGTGCCATATTTTGATAAGCACAGCTATATAATCAGTCTTTGTACTGATTGTCTCTTTTTAACAATTTCCCAAAGATTCTTCATCAGATATACATCAGGGCTATGGCCAGGGAAGAAATTTCAGTTATTTTCTTCAAGAAAACTTATAACTAAGTCTCCATCAGGGAACCAGTCAGTCAGTTGTGAAAGGGGTCTAGTTTGAATAACTTTTACTTTCTCTAGCCTATATGAATATGTAGGAAGGAAAGTATTGTTTTCATGTGAATTTTTTGAAATATTTTCCCTGGATATACATGTTTTCAGACCCCCTGAACTTAAAAAAAATGTTTTTAGTGATTGGTCTGTGTGTGAACAAAATATCTCTAGAACGGAACATCGTACGAAGTTGAAACTTAAGTTAGGTTACATCACTAGAGGACCCGACACGAACATTTTCATCAAAATCGGTCAACCAGAAGTAAAGGCCAAGCCAATTGCTGTGAGCGCTGGACTGTGCATGCACATACTTGACTACACTATTGCATTACGTACAAGACTATACTAATGCAGACGCACGCTTTGCCCAGCGCTCTTCTTACGACAATCAGGCTGTAGTAGTAGTTTATTCGTGTCACATTTTTGCAATTTTCTCAAAAACAGCTCTGCGATTTTTTAAAAATTGCCTCATTTACTACATTTTTTATTCTCTACAAGATAGGGTAGATGCCATGTCTGCTGAAATTCTTGGGGAGGCTGCGCTCTTATAGAAATTTTATTTTTAAGATTGTAGCCTTCATATGCATTTTAGGGAAAAAATATAAATTCTTGGGGAGGCTGTGCTCTCATAGAAAAAGTTTTTTTTAAAGATTTCAGCCTAAATATGTATTTAAGGACAAAAGTATATATAATCAAAGTTGTAGAAAATTTCAAAACCTAAAACTTTTATTCCAAACATTTCTTTGTATACTGCTTAGTTTAGTGGTAATTACAAATTTATAGGAAATTAACAGATCCACAACCTTTATTTTAAGCATTTTTCTCTACAGAATCTACTTAAGTGTCAAAGAGTGATTTTCCGTATTATTAAGCCAAACTAAGGTTGGTTTTCATTTTGCATCATGATTAAAATAAGGTTATGTTTTTTGATTAGTTTTTGTTTATTTCTAATGTTAAGTTATATTGTTCATTATTTGCATTGGCAAGACAAAGTCATGTGAGTGTTTCACACCAGATTTTTTTTTTGTATTGATCCTCACTCATAGTCCCTTCTATAGAAGGAACAATTCAAAAAAGTTATACTAACCCAACTCCTTCGATTACTGAATGACTGGTTGGCGGATGGAGACTTTGTGTTCATGCGGGATGGGGCTCCTTGCCACAAAGCCAGATCAGTTATAAATTTTCTTGGAGAAAATAACTAGAAAATTCTTCTCTGGCCAGGTAACAGCCCCGATGCAAATCAAATAAATATCTTTCAGCAATTGTGAAGAAAAAAACTCAAGAAGACAATCGCTACAAAGCTCATTGTAGATCTCATTGCTTCATGATGTCAAATTTTAAAATGTGGTCAATCAAATGACAGAATATCATAAACGTTTCTATTTTTTACTATAATTTAAATTTCACAAACCTTTTCAGATGCCTTGATTCTTATCATCTACTTACACATGTTTTAGTAGATCTAGAATCATCAGCGTACACAAAATATCAATATGTGGGACTTCAAAATATTCTTTAAAATCTACAGATGTGGCAATCTACCTATATAAAAATTTTTAAGTTTCACATATTTTATATAGGTACTCTGATGATGGTGGATCCACTAAAACACATGATAAGAAAGATCAAGGCAGTTGAAAAGGCTAGTAAAATTTATCTATACTAATATTATTAAGACAAAGCGAGTTTTTTTTTTGTGCAGGCTAATTTCCAAAACTACTCAATGGATTTTCATGAAATTTTGACTGCATATTTGTATTTATATTCACAGCAACAGTTTCTTTTTAAATTTTCAAAAATGATAACCCTAAGGGCCCTAATCAAGATTTTCATAAATATGTATGTGTGTGTGTGTACATGTGAGTAGGTATATTGCTATTGAAGCAGATGAAGGGTTACATGATGACGAGAGATGTTCGCGGGGGAAATTATTAAAACGTTGTATGTGTGTAAATATATACTTATTGTTGAAGTAGATAGTTGAAAGGGGAGATGAGCGAGAGATATACGCGGGGGAATTTATCAAAACAATTTGTGTGTGTATGTTGTAGTATATAATACAGTTGATCTAGCAGCTATACAATTTCTGTTACATATTTATTTTTACTTTCTCTTGCCTATATGAATATATAGGAAGGAAAGTATTGTTTTCATGTCGATTTTTCAAAATCGAGTTTTCACCGGATCTATACGTTTTCAGACCCCCTGAACCCAAAAAACATGTTTTTAGCGATTGGTCGGTGTGTGTGTGTGTATACAAAATATCTCAAGAACAGAACATCGTACGAACTTGAAACTTAAGTTACATACCACTACCGGACCAGACACGAACATTTTCATCAAAATCGGTCAACCGGAAGTAGTAGTTTATTCGTATAATTTTTCACTTTTTTGCGATTTTCTCAAAAACTGGTCCTACGATTTTTTTAAAAATCGCCTCATTCACTCAATTTTTTATTCTCTACAAGATAAGGTAGGCGCCATGTTTGCTGAAATTCTGGGTGAGGCTGTTTTCACGTAAAAACATTTTCTTTTTAAGATTGCGTTTTTAATATGCATTTTAGCGCAAAACGTTATATAATAAAAGTTGTAGAGAATGTAAAATTCTACAACTTATATTTCAAACATTTTTTTGTATAACGCTTAGTTTAGCGGTAATTAGTGATTTTCTGTTTTTTTCTCACGAAAACGTGTGAAAAATCGATTTTTTTGAGATTTCGGCCTTAGAATGCATTTTACGACAAAATAGTGTATAATAAAATTTGTAGGAAATTAAAAGATCTACAACTTTTATTTAAAGCTTTTTTTTGTACAGTGCCTAGTTTAGCGTGAAGGAGCGATTTTCCGTTTTTTTCAGCCAAACTGAGTTCGATTTTCATTTTGCGTATTTCACTAATGTTAGGTTTATTATTAATTATTTGCATTGGCAAGAGAAAGTTGTGTGAGTGTTACACACCAGATTTTTAAAAAATGTATTAGGTCCTACACATGTTTCGCATGTGAAGCCGCGTGGGCCATGCTAGTATTATATAAAAATAGAATTGATTTCAAGATAACAGGATCCATGTAAAGATTTATTTTTGTTGGCAATTTTTAAAATGGTTGTATGTAACTTACTTTTTTCATCAGTCACTAAAAGAGCAACAAATGGTTTTCGGATTCGTATTCTACACAAAAAGTTAGTGGGCCTAAATTGGATTTGAAGTTCCAGTTTCAGAAGCGGCCCAAAACTGGAAGTCCAGAAATCTAAGCAGGAATTTAAAAACAAAAATAGTGTAATTCGATTCCTCTTAAAGAGAAGAAACAGAAATCACTAATGGTTTTTACCATAAGTCAAAGGTAAGCCTTTTTAAAAATTGGCACCAGCCATGAGGCACGTCTCATGGAAGGGATTTTTCTCAATGCCTACATCAATACCTATCAAGAAAAATAGAAACTTTAATGGTATTCTGTATATAACTACATAATAATAATAATTTTTCTATATGATTATGGATTTTTTTATTAATTACGCCCAATTTTAGAAAAAGTGATGTGACTAGCTGATTCTGGAAGCTTTTTTGCAGTTCACATTCTCAGCATTCGCTCACTGTAAGCTTTTCTCCTTTCTTCTGTCCACATGGTGTTATATTTTTGATTTTCATTGAAGCCTCCATTAAAGTCCGTAATTAGTTGTCTGAATTTAGTTAGATTCATTACGTTTTCTCAGTTTATTCCAGTTTTCGCAATATCCTTTCTGATTTCTTTAAACCATTTATCCAACATATTAGGTCTATTGTTTAGTGTCAAAAAAATTTGGGTGCTACTATAGTATGCTAACGCGTTACGTTTAGTAAAGTTTGTATTTATTGATGTGGTTACTGTCCACAAGCACTTCTCACATACTTTTACAATAAAAGGATAATTTAAAGAAAAAACTCTGGTGTGAAACACTCACACAACTTTCTCTTGCCAATGCAAATAATTAACAATAAACCTAACATTAGAAATGAACAAAAAAACTATCCTTGATAAACATAACCTAATTTTAATCATGAGTGAAAGACGCAAAATGAAAATCAACCTCAGTTTGGCTTAAAAATACGGAAAATCACTCTTTCACGCTAAACTAGGCTCTGTAGAGAAAAATGCTCTAAATAAGAGATGTAGATTATTAATTTTCTATAAATTTTAATATATTCACTTTTGTCGTAAAATGCATACTAAGGCCGAAATCTTAAAAAAATCAATTTTTCACATGTTTTTGTGAGAAAAAAATAGAAAATTGCTAATTACCACTAAAATAAGCGTTATACAAAAAAATGTTTGAAATAAAAGTTGTAGGATTTTAAATTCTCTACATTTTTTTATTATATAAAGTTTTGTGCTAAAATGCATATTAAAGCCGCAATCTTAAAAAAACAATTTTTTTACGTGAAAACAGCCTTACCAAGAATTTCAGTAAACATGGCATCTACCCTATCTTGTAGAGCATAAACAATTTAGTAAATGAGGCGATTTTAAAAAAAATTGTAGGACCAGTTTTACAGAAAATCGCAAAAAAGTGAAAAATTACACGAATAAACTACACTTCCAGTTGACTGATTTTGATGAAAATGTTCATGTTGGGTCCGATAGTAGTATGCAACTTAATTTTCAAGTTTCAAGTTCGTATGATGTTCCGTTCTTGAGATATTCTGTTCACACACACACAGACCAATTGCTAAAAACATGTATTTTGGATTCAGGGGGTCTGAAAATGTGTAGATCCAGTGAAAACTCGATTTCGAAAAATCGACATGAAAACAATACTTTCCTTCCTATTTATTCATATAGGCAAGAGAAAGAAAAAAAAGGATAATAAAACGATAATTCAAAATAGCAAATACTAAAATTATTAATAATAAGAAAAGAATATTAAATATTATAAATAGGAACATTTAGTGTAAATTTATGTTGTACGTTTACACTGTCAAGTAGGTTGTGCTGCCTCAAAAAAGCCTCAGCTGTTTCTTGATTACCAATTACTCTTTACTTGTGAAAAGTGCTACCACATCAACGATTACAAACTTCACTAAACATAACGCGGTAGGCCACATACTACAGTAGCACCAAAATTTGTTTTGTCCACCAGTTGTCATCCATTCTAAACAGGTGTCTGTAGAATTTTAGTCTTTTTTTTCTAATAGTTTCCATTAATTGTTCATTTTCTAGTTCTTCTCAATCTCGTAGTGTATATTACCAGTCTACTACCTTTGGATCCATAATGTTGTGGAGGATTTTTCTCAAATTTCTCTGCTTCTCTTAGACAAGCCTTCCTGTCATCCTAAGGCACTCACTGGCATACAGACACAGGTTTTATCGCAGTATTATAATGTCTGATTTTAGCTTCTCTAGAGAGTTTTCTTCTTTATAAGTGGTGAGTTTCTTGGAGTGCACCGCCCAACTTTCCTAGTCTGTTGTTTGCTTCCTTTTATCTGGTTTTTGGTTGTATTATCTCCATAAAATAATTGAAGCTATCTATAACAGTTGTGTCTTTATGTTATGTCATCAGCCTAAAGGCTGTTTTGAACCTTTTAGAGGATTTACTAAGTAAAATGAGGAGTGAGGTGGTTTACCAATACCTTCCTCACTGAGTGAAAAGTAAGCTTATCAGCATGCCAGGTTCTCTGAAAAGCATCTACTTTCCACCCTGCAAATGACACTTTCACTTCATTCACCACAGGGTCAGTGTATAATGAAATTTACTACTCGAGGAGATAACTGTGACTAATGTCTTTTACACCTCTATCACTTCTGTTCTTAAATGATATAGTCATACAATTGGCTCACCATGTGATAAGAAACAGGACTATTTTTTTGTAGCCCTGGAACTAGCAGATTGAGCAAATAATTTGACACTCAACCTGCCCGTTATGGGCAAATGTGTCTATAGTAAATTTATTTTTGGAAAAATGTAATAAAAAGTAAATAAGGTTTACTAAAATCTGCAGAAAAATTTTAAATCCTGTACAAAATGAAGAGGAAAATTGTACAATGAAACAATAAATGCACTAAGCTTAAAATAGTACTCTCATAATATGAGGTACACACAAGTGAATTGACCTTCCTTGCATGTAAAGAGAGAGAGAGAATAGGAGCAATATATAATGTGCTTCTATTTCTAATTGTATTAAAATTCATATCTGTCTAAATTTCATCCAAATCAGATTGGCGTTGGCTTCAAAAAGTGAAATTTTTCACAATTACAAAACTTTCTCATTTTACCTTGTATCAGGTTTACAGAATCACAACCATTTTTAAGAAAGCATTGGAAGGGAAAAATGTATATGCCACAATATTTCTTGATGTTGCTCGAGCATTGAATAAAGTTTGGCATAAGCTTAAAGAAATGTTTCCTTTGCAATTTACAGACACCCTTCAAAGTTACTTAAAAGGAAGATGTTTAAGAGTAAAGCAAGGAAAAGCCTATTTTGAACTAAAAGAAATTAACAGGTTGGCAGCCGAAATGTATAAGCGAACATAGTCTGCACAGGCCGCATCATAATGCAAAAATTTTCAAACAAAATATAAATTCAAATGCGAAATATGATCAATAACATGTCATAAATTGAGCATACTATAATAAAATATTAATACAGTGTCAGATAAATAAAAAAAATGGTGAGTAACACGTGTGATCCTCACTTATCTTGTAACTCTTACACCTGGTTGGGAATCCATTATTTTGATATAAAACTTGTAAAACAGAAGTGAACTGGATACTAACCTCAATAATGTTTCAATCTCAATAAATAACCTTGATAATGTCTGAAAATATTTTGATTTCAAAAATATAAATACAAATAAATATTATTATAAATAATTTACAATATTACAAACATAATTAATACAGTCATATAATCACTAATAAACATAAAAACATCATTACAATTTCAATAACACAAATAAACAACCAGAAATCAGATGGTTTTCAGTAGTTTTAGTTTTTAGCGTAAAAGTGCCTAATATTGCTGCATGCACGTGGTGCCTGCATACAGACGTACGTTACATGAATCCTTATAAACTCGTAATAAATTCAATGTCTTCCTAGCATGCGTACAAAAGTTATGATGAAAGAATGAACGGTGTGTGAGGATCCATGCACAGGCCATGAGGGCCTGTGCAGAAAAACATATGAGAATCACCAGCAATCCTCACGTACTGTATGCATGCACATCTCACAGCAGCCTACCTGTTAAAGCAGGTATACTTTTACTAACACAGGGTAGTATACTTGGTCCTCTTTTGTATCTTCTTTACATTGGTGATCATCCTAATTTTGAAAACAAAACTGTTACAACATTTGCTGATGACACATCGATATTAGCAGTGGGTAACAGCAATGAAGCTGCAGAAAAACTACAGGAAGCAGCCAAAACTACAGGAAATGAGTATGTACCAATTTCCATCAATGGGTGAGTAGTATCTTATACAAATGATACCAAATACCTAAGGCATTAAGATACAAAGCTAAAATGGAAGCCACACAAAGAAAAAGAGAAAAGTGTTTGGCCTGAAATTTAATATTTATCGGTAGATTGGAAGAAATAATAAGCTTCTAATCTATAAACAGATTCTGAAGCCAGTATATATATATTATCAATATATATATATATATATATATATATATATATATATATATATATGGCATACAGCTTGGGGTTGAGTCGTTCAGAGTAACATTGTAGTAATCCAGAGGTTCCAAATAAAATATTGAGGAACACTGTCAATGTTCCATGGGTGGTCAGAAATCCAGACCTTCATAAAGAATACCTAAATGTAGTATGTAAATACCTGAATGTAGAATTTGTCTCAAATGAAATAACAAGATCTGTAACGAAACATGAAGCAAGGCTCTATCAATGTATAAACATCAAAATTATACAACTCAGATGCAGTGCGCCGGCTCAAGAGAAAGAAATTTTTTGAGTTATTGTACAGCTATAATGAAACAACAGATATTATAAACTGTTAACATATAAGAATATTGTTTTAGTAAATTAGGTTAGAAAAATATTGCTAATAGTCTCAAGACTAGATTGCAACAGTATTATAAAAAAAATTATCTTATAGATAAAATTATAAGAATAAAAAAACTTTTAAGAACTCCTTTACTTCTGAAAACTGCAAAAAAACATGAAACAAAATAATCACAAATAAGAAAATAATTTATTGCAATACTTCTCACAAACAAAATCATTGAAAATAAATTAAAGTCTTTTTAATATTTAATTCGATTAATGAAAAACAACCAATAATTTTCTAGTCAATACGTACTGTAACACGTATATACATAAATGCTTGATTTAAAAATAAAGCAAAATATTTTTACATTATGTCCTCTGTATATTCAAATGGCTCTGGTGGATCTGGTTCCTTATCATCATCCGGTTTAGGACCGAAAGCGGCAACTGGTTCAACTAGTTGTTCTTCTTCGGAACCGGCTTTATTATGGCGTACCATTACAATGCCACCAATGTTAACAAGTTTTAATGGTGAATAGCTGCTATTATTCAAGAATGATAAGACCTACAGACATAAAACATGTTTCAATTATGATTAAAATTATTTATTAATAAATTACTTGGCTACAACAGAAAAATCTGGTGTAAAACACAAGACTTTCTCTTGCCAGTACAACGAAAAACATAACCAAATTTTATTGATGAGTGACGCACAGTGAAAAACGACCTCCGTTTTGAGTTAAAATACGGAAAATCACTAAGCTCTGTAGACAGAAATGCTTGAAATAAAAGTTGTAGGATTTTTTAATTCTTTTTAATGTGTACTTTTGTTGTACAATATACTATGATCGTAATCTTAAAAAACCCCATTTTTTACAGATTTCAATGAGAAAATACAGTAACTCACTAATTGATGCTACAATTATAAATGCTATAAGAGCACAGCCTCCCATGAATTTCAGCGGACATGCAGCTTAGCTTATCTTGTAGAGCACAAAATTGTAGTAAATGAGGCAACTTAAAGAAAATCATAGCAGTTTTTGAGAAAAATGCAAAAAATAAAATATTGCACGAATAAAACTATTTCTAGTTGACCGATTTTGATGAAAATGTTTGTGTCAGGACCCTTGTAGTACCTAACTTAAGTTCCAAGTTTCAACATCATACACTAAAACATGTTTTTTTTGGGTTCAGGGGCCTGTGTTTTTCCGGAAAACAATTTTGAAAAATCGACATGGAAACAATACTTACTTCCCTGTATATCAATAAAAGGCAAGAGAAAGTTCAAACATAACTAAATTTTAATTATGAGTGAATGACGCAAAATGAAAATCAACTTCTTAGGGCTTACACATAAAGAAAATTATTAATTGGCTCTAAACTAGGCTTTGATGAAAAAATCCTTTTAAAAAAAAGATTGTAGGATTATTGATTTCCTGTATTTTTGATTATATACACTAGTTGTAAAATTCATAAGAAGGCAACAATCTCAAAAAAAAAATTTGTCAAAAAAAACAACCATGAGAGCACAGCCCCCAAGAAGTTCAGCAGGCATAGCGCTTATTTTATCTTGTTGGACGCAAAAAAATATAGTAAATGAGTTGATTTTTAAAAATAATCATACAAGCAGTTTTTGAGAGAATTGCACAAATAAACTACTACTTCTGGTTGACCAATTTTGATGAAAATGTTCTTTGTATGGTATTCTGTCCAGACCAATTGTTAAAAACAAGTCTTTTGGGTTCAGGGGGCCTGATAACTTTTATTTCCAATGAAAACTTGATTTCGAAAAATAATCAGTAAAACAATACTTTCCTTTCCATATTATATTTATTCATAAAGGGCAAGAGAGATTAAAAACTATATGAATTTGTAAATTTTCAAAAATAAATTGCCCTTAGTATACTCTTACTTTTAGAATTTACCATGAATCAAAATGATTTAAAAAAATAACAAAATTTGGGTACAAATTAACCTAACAATAAACAAAAAATTGTACAAACCTTTAATTGTTGCTTCATAACTCGAGCTGGATTCGTTAAAATTTCAAAAGTTGGCTCCAGTTTTTTCTCTTCTTTCTCTTTTTTCTCCTTCTCTTCTTTTTCCTTCTTTTCTTTCACTTCATCTTTACTGGTTGTTTCATCCACATCTAATTTATCCAACAATACTTCAGAAACTTTAGAGGCTCCGCGTCTTCTAGCTCGCGCAGCGATACTTAACACAGCTGTTGTAACTTTCTCACGTTCTTCTTGTTTCTTTTCTTCCATAGGAGGTGGATACCCAAAAACTGATGGACGTGCATTGCTACGTATTTCTAACTTTGGCATTTTTAATTGTGCGTTTAATGCAATGAAACAAGTTGGTGTGAACGCTAAAGCTAAACAATGTGCTAATGGAAACCAATACCAATACTGTGTAAATACTAATGTACCAACCACTGCTAACATATTCGTATGTCCGGTACGGGACTGTAAAGTTAATGTCACATTACGCCCACCAGCATCTATAATACCTTGGGCCAAAATCGCACCATATTTTGCCATCACATCTTC
This sequence comes from Catonia carolina, assembly GCA_035578175.1. Lineage (NCBI taxonomy): Eukaryota > Metazoa > Arthropoda > Insecta > Hemiptera > Achilidae > Catonia > Catonia carolina. The sequence continues at coordinate 28,112,962 of JAQMRL010000012.1, forward strand.
ATGTTTATCGATAATTACTTTCGAATATAACAGTCTATAATCTTTAACCTTAGAACAAGTTTGGTCGGTTTGTTGTATCAAGATCATCGCAGACGCGATAAGTGCTCCTTGACGTACAAAATTTACAGGATCGTTGGTCATAGGATCCAATAATGATATCGCATCTTTTAAACCAGTACCGGCACAAGCGATACCTAAAGCCATTGCTGCACCATAACGTACATGAGGATTATAACTTTCTGCCAATAATGAAACAACACTTGGACATTGTTCTGGAGTTCTAAACAATAAAAATCCTAAACTAGAAACTGCAGCACGACGTACATCATCATTTACATCTGAAACGGCAATATGAAGTAATTTTCTTATCGCCATATTTGAACCGGTACCACAATAAGCCATCGTGATCGTATACATTCCGGAACGACGTAAAATTGGATCTTTATCCTGACATAACGATTCGATTAATGGATCAGCTTCTTCTAAACGACCATACATATTCAATGCGATACCGACAGCTAAACCACGTAATATTTTTTCGTGTTGTGTTTCTTGTGCGTATGCAACCATATCTTCAATCGCTTGTGATGATTTTGATCCGAGCATGACCATTCCCATTGCAATACCGGCTGCTTCACCAGTTACTGCATCATCTTGATATAAATTGAATTTTAATTGTTCATAAACATCCTGACGATTTGTCCCCATTGCAGCTAAACCCAAACCCAGGCAACCTCCATGGCGAACCATTTCATTTTGCGCATCTTTTAATTGTCCTAATAAATATTCGGTGATTGCACCACCATGATTTGCATGGATTAATCCTAAAGCATATAATCCTCCACCTTCAGAAAATCCAGATGAAGGTCCAGCTTCTTTTGGTAGATAACTCTGCATAAGTGCCAAAGCTTCTTGTTCATGGCCACGATGAATAACACCTAAAGAAGCTGTCGCTGTTAATTTTGCCCAATTGGTTGCACGTGCTAACCATTCTAAATTGTCTCGTAAAAACTGATCAGATGTTGTACCACTATGCATAAAAGCATTAGCGATAACAGTTGCAGTATGACAAATTGACACACGTATCGCATCTTTAGTATTCTTCAATATTAACATATCCGCTTTATTACTTCTAATTAAAAATTGTAAATGTAAATCAATTGAAATTTCACCACTTAATATCTTACTTAAATTTGTAACTCTTAATTGTCGAATTTTTTCATCTTCAGTTAAACTATTTATATCTCTTATTGGAACTTCAGGTACAACAGGTGGTACACTAGATAAACCGGCAGTTGTTAGAACAATTGGATTTGTCGAAGCTGATGTTGATGCACCATCCGATAAAACAACTTTTGGGATTACATGAGCTGCCGATGGTATTGGGGCTGTGATTCGTAAATTCTGTAAAACACGTCCTAGGAATTGTTGCGTGGCCGATTCATACATATCAAAGGCAATTTGATACGCCATTAAAGTACTATCTTCTGATTCCGTGCTTAATTTTTCTAATACATTAGCAACAGCTACAGGATCATCCAAAAATATTAAACACTGACACATATTTACATAATCAGGTATTGATAAATTACGGTATAAAGTAACTAATGAACGTAATACAGTGTTACGAAAACCACGGCAATCTAACGTAGCCATTGCTACTTGAAATGCATACGATAACATACCTGGAATGTCATCTGAGTCTCTTATAGCTTTCTCAAATATATCCATCCTACGTGTTTCTAAAGACAAACCTAATGCTTGTTTATATTGTCCATCGTCTAAACAACGTTGAAACATCCGATCCACAATTGCTACCAATCTCGGATCAATTTTATCATTAGTCTTATTATTTTCTGCCTTAATCCTTAAAGCAGTATAATGATCAATACATTTAGCAATAATTGTTGTGACATATTCATTATGGGAATTCACATCAAATAAACTACCAGCTCCCAGTGCATATTGTAAAGAATCACTGAATGAACCTAAATGATAATAAACTTTACTGGCTACCAAAGCCGCTAATTCATGCTGAGTAAAATCTTTGTCTTCATGAAGTATTTCAATCTTTTGTATAGCTTCTGATATTTCTGGCCAAAATTCATCTACGATTAAATCTAATTTCTTTAATGCGAATATTTTCAATTCGGGCATTGGCTCTTCTAAAAGGGAAATTACACCAGCGGCTGACGTTATATTCATCGTAAATTAATTAAATAAATACCTCTTATATTAACAAAATTCAAAAATTTTCACATACCAGATGCATCTTCATCCGTTTTGAAAACGCATTATTAAAAGTAGAATGTCAAAATATTTATCAAAATACACACTTTTGTAAATCAAATTTGTGAAAATGTTAACGTTATTTCCATAGGACAAAATATCTTTTAAAAAATAACATTTTTAAAAACAAAAACGGTCAAGAGCATCAGTTTGTAGACAACAACAATAATTTGTGTCAGGTCCATTATTGCTTTCCAGGATGACAGCTTAAAAGAATGAAGAACATTTAATACTGATTTAATATAATATTATTTTTAACTTAAATGAATTTCAAACAGATAATAATAAATTTAACCGTAATAATAAAATTTCGTGTAGTAAAAATAGTATAACTGGTTAAAATAGTTTTATGCTTAAAACAACGAAATTATATTTTATATTTTTCTACCTACACGAGGGCAAAAAATAATTTATAATAAAATATACAAATGTATCAACCATTATAATAATATATTTATTACAAAATTATTTAATTTATTTTATTCTTATAATGGGTTTATTACGGGTTTTAGATAATATTTTGAATTTAGTTATAAAAAATGTAGAATAAAATTAGGAAAATTAGGAAAATTGTGTTGGTTGCGTTGAGTAGAATGCTAACTGGCCGTTGAAACATGATTGTGTGTAAACATTGAAAATCTAACCTTTATTTGGAATATTATCTTTTATTACTTTAGTTGAAAAATATCATCATTGTGGAAATAATGGCATTACCGGCAGATTATGGGCCAGAGTCAAGTGGAAGAATGAAGGTACGCTTGGCAACTTTTTTACTTTTTCTTGCCCAATATAACAGGTAAAGAAGTATTGTTTTCATGTCGATTTTCACTGGATTTACACGTTGTCAGACCCCCTGAACTCAAAAACATGTTTATAGCGATTGGTCTGTGTGTGAGTGTTAACAAAATATCCCAAGAACGAAATTCGTACGAAGTTGAAATTTAAAACTTAAGTTAGGTACGGTACTACTAGAAAACCCGACACGAACATTTTCATCAAAATCGGTTTAGGAAAATCGGATTAGTTTATTCGTCATTTTTTACTTTTATGCGATTTTCTCAATAACGGCTCCTACGATTTTTTAAAAACATCAACTCAAGTTTTTTTAAGATTGCGGCATAATATGCATTTTAGGGCAAAAGTGTATATAATTAAAGTTGTAGAGTATATGAAAACCTACATTTTTTATTTTTGACATTTCTTTGTATAACGCTTAGTTTAGCAGTAATTAGTAATTTCCTGTTATTTCATGAAAATCTGTATTTAAGATTTCAGACGTAGTATGCATTTTACGACAAAAGTGTATATAATAAAATGTATAGGAAATTAAAAGATCTACAACTTTTATTTTAAGAATTTTTCTCTACAGAGCCTACTTTTACGTCAGAGTGATTTTTTGTATTATTAAACCAAACTAAGGTTGGTTTTCATTTTGCATCATTCACTCATGATTAAAGTTAGGATACGTTTTTTGTTTATTTTTAATGGTTTGTTACTAATTTTAGGTTACATTGTTCATGATTGGCATTGGCAAGAGAAATTCGTGTGTGTTTCTTACCAGATTTTTACATTTATTATCTGAAAAGATATTTGGTTTCATGGTGTTGTGCAACCTAAAAATCAATAAACTGTTTTCAATAAGTTATTTATTTTTACAGGGAGTTACAATAGTAAAACCAATTGTTTATGGAAATGTTGCGCGTCATTTTGGTAAAAAGCGAGACGAAGATGGTCATACACATCAGTGGACAGTTTATGTGAAACCATTCAACAATGAAGATATGTCGCGGTATGTTAGAAAAGTTCATTATAAATTACATGACAGCTATTCAACACCGAATAGAATTATTCCGAAACCACCTTATGAAATTACTGAAACTGGTTGGGGTGAATTCGAGATAGTCATCAAAATTTATTTCCATGATCCAAATGAAAGACCTGTAAGTATTAAATTAGTTTACTTAATATACTTTAAGCTGGGATCCTATAGCCGCTGCCACACCCCGCACCTCAATCTCCTTCACGGTCTGTTCCACCAGTCCTCTTTGCTGCATTACCCCTCTCACCCCTTCTTTCCAAGTTCTGCAGGGTCTACCTCTCTTTCTCTGAGTGGCTGGCTGGTAGTTATAGATCCTTTTTGGCCACCTTTACTCTTTCATTCAATGTACATGACCGTACCAAACCAATCGTCTTTTCTCTATACTTTCCACAATTGTATTGCGCACCTCTGCGCGAGCCCTTCTTCATTTCTCACATGTCCCACCCAAGAGATTCTTGAAATAATCCATCTTTACTGCATTCAGCTTTTTCTTGTTCTTCCTACTAATTTCCCAACATTCTGCCCCATAAGTCATTATTGGGTCCACTACCACTTGGCATATTATCTTCGTTTTAATTTTAATTTTTGTAGACGACAGCACTGAAATTTGTCTATTCGTAGCAGCCCTTGATCAGATGTCTCTTTCACATGTTCCTTCTCTTGTGATGAGGCTTCCGAGGTACTTAAAACCGTCACACACCTTGATCACTCGGCAATCCAGTTGTATATCCCTCACTCTCTTTCCTACTGCAAGGTACTCTGTCTTCTTTATATTCATCCTTAGTTCCCATTTGTTATACTCCTCTAATAACTTTCTGATCAAGAAATCAGCATCATATTTGTCATTTGTAATAAGGGACCTGAACATTCGCAAACAGAAGTGTGCTCAAACATTCATTACCTAATTCAATACCCATTCCTATACATTTCCTCTTCCATTCTAATAGGGCCTGCTGAATGTATATCTTAAAAAGGGTTGGAGATGAACAGCACCCCTGACCCCTTCAAGGCAGCAAAAGATGTAAATTAAACTAGTGGCCGCCTCTTTAGCGTAGTGTTGGGACGCTGGCCTACCATGCTGAGGTTTTGGGTTCGATTCCCGGCTAGGGTCTGGAAATTATAACAATTCACTACGTTCCATAAACCACTGTATTCACTAATGACCAAGCTGTTGATGCGACTTTAAATTAAATAAATAAAAAAAAAAAAAACTAGTTTACATCTTTCGTTATTTTTCTTGTGTTTGAAAAAATAGAAGGTATGTTTATTAGGTAACTAGTTAAGATTTGATTATGTATTTGGGTTATTTTATGAATGAAAACTTCAGTAACATCGTTACTTGTCGTTATTGAAAACTGACTTAGGCCCGCCGCATATTGAACCCAGCACACGCACAGGCCACGAGTGGTAGGCTTTGTGTGGCATGGTTTTCTGTAGGGCCTACTGCGTCGCATATTAGACCACCCAGCGCACACATAATACACTTAATCAACCTCTACTCATGGGAGTGTTTGTGCCAGTGATACAGATTTTGTGTGCCTTGGGTTGGTTTTGGTTTTGATTCTGACTCAACACTGAGAAGCATCATGGCAGCGTTTTCCATGGCTGGGTTGTGACTGTGTTCAATATTCGATCACAGACCCATCCGTGGGCGTGGGGTTTGCATGGGCTGTGCATGTGCTGGGTTCAGTATGCGGCGGGCCTAATTATTGGATGTAATAAAGGCATCCATATAATGGATCAGATGCCCCATACACTCGTCCATTATGTGTACACCACTTTGATTTCTGGTAATTTCTTCCACTTTTACTATTTTTATTTTCTCTTGCCTATATGAATATATAGGAAGGAAAGTATTGTTTTCGTGTCGATTTTTCAAAATCGAGTTTTCACCGGATCTATACGTTTTCAGACCCCCTGAACCCAAAAAACATGTTTTTAGCGATTGGTCTGTGTGTCAGTGTGTGTGTATACAAAATATCTCAAGAACGGAACATCGTACGAACTTGAAACTTAAGTTACATACCACTACCGGACCAGACACGAACATTTTCATCAAAATCGGTCAACCAGAAGTAGTAGTTTATTCATATAATTTTTCACTTTTTTGCGATTTTCTCAAAAACTGGTCCTACGATTTTTTAAAAATCGCCTAGTTTACTAAATTTTTTATGCTCTACAAGATAGGGTAGGCGCTATCTTGGCTGAAATTCTTGGTAAGGATGTTTTCACGTAAAAACTTTGTTTTTTTAAGATTACAGCTTTAATATGCATTTCAGCGCAAAAATGTATATAATAAAAGTTGTAGACAATTTTAAATCCTACAACTTTTATTTCAATCATGTTTTTGTATAACACTTAATTTAGCGGTAATTAGCGATTTTTTGTTTTTTCTCACGAAAACGTGTGAAAAATCGATTTTATTAATATTTCGGCTTTAGTACGCATTTTACGACAAAAGTGTATGAAATAAAATTTATAGAAAATTAAAAGATCTACAACTTATTTTGAGAATTTTTTTCTACAGAGCCTAGTTTAGCGTGAAAGAGTGATTTTCCGTTTTTTTCAGCCAAACTGAGTTCGATTTTCATTTTGCGTCTTTCATATATGATTAAAATTAGGTTGTTTATTGAGGTTGGTTTTTTGTTTATTTCTAATGTTATATTACTAATGTTAGGTTTATTGTTAATTATTTGCACTGGCAAGAGAAAGTTGTGTGAGTGTTTCACACCAGATTTTTAGATAATAGTGTCAATTGACTTTCAGCTAATTAGCCTATAACATAACTTGAATTCACCAGCAAGGTTAAGGTAGATCTCAGGAACTAATGCTCAGCCCTGTCCATCTGGTAAAATGTTACAATAGTGGTATTAAGGTACAAGCAGTATTGGTGTCGTATATTGGTTATTTTGGTAATTACAATAGAATCAGGGCCTGTCACTGATTGTAACATTTTTTTTTTTTAAATCAAACTTTCTTGTACTGAATTTTATGCTGAATCTGAATGAACTTATTTTTGCCTGCAAACCACTGTAGAATTAGTTATAAGGCCTTTTCTATCATGTACTGAAATAATCTCACTTTCTCATATAAATTTCAATTTTTCCATTTTAATTGAATTTACATTTACACTTTAAAATGTCATTATTTGAACTAATTTTACTTATTGATCGAAGATTTGTATTTAAATATTTTATATATATTTACGAAATTGCTAACTAACCCAGGTAACCTGTTAAAATATGTTGTGATGTCATGATAAAATGTTTTAAATATTAAATGTGTATACTAACCAATGACCTTTCATTTTTTTCCTAATTTGTGTACGTTGCAATCTGTTCAATTCAGAACAATAAGCAACCTCGTGACCCAATGCGATGAGGATGATGTGTATGACTTGTAACTGAGGTGTAGTCTTGTACAGACCCAGGCTAACCATTCCTGAGAGAGTATGGTTAATTGAACCCCAACCATCAAAGTACACCGGTAACCACTGTGTAGTATTCAAATCTGTATAAAAGTAACTACCTTTACTAGGATTTGAACCAGGAACCTTCGTCTCCGAAAATCAGCTGACTCGCAGCGAAGACTTTACCTCTAGACCAACCCGGTGGGTTTAACTTTCATTTAAAACTGCAAACAGTAACCAATAACCTTTAGGACCGATTTTTACTTTCTCTTGTCTTTATCAATATATAGGAAGGAAAGTATTGCTTTCATGTTGATTTTTCGAAATTGAGTTTTCACCAGATATACAAGTTTTCAGACCCCGGAATCCAAAACCATGTTTTTAGCGATTGGTCTGTGTGTGAAAAAATATCTCAAGAACAGAACATCGTACGAAGTTGAAACTTGAAACTTGCGTCAGGTACCACTAGAAGACCTGACCTGAACATTTTCATAAAAATCGGTCTACCAGAAGTAGTAGTTTATTCATGGCATTGTTCACTTTTTTGCGATTTTCTCAAAAACGGCTCCTACAATTTTGTAAAAATCGTCTCAATTACTACATGTTTTATGCTCTACAAGATAGGGTAGGCGCTATGTCTGCTGAAATTCTTGGGGAGGCTTCCTCTTGTAGAAAAAAATAATTTTTTTAAGATTGCGGCCGTAATATGCGTTTTAGGGGATAAGTATATAAATAATCAAAAGTTGTAGAAAATTTAAAAACCTACTACTTTTATCTAAACATTTCTTTGTAAAATGCGTAATTTAGCAGTAATTAGTGATTTTCTTTTTTTTTTTTCATGAAAATTTATACAAAAATGAATTGTTTAAGATTTCGGCCTTAGTATGCATTTTACAACAAAAGTATATAATAAATTATATAGTATAAATAAAAAGTATATAATCAAATTTCTAGGAAATTGGTACATCTAAAACCTTTATTTTAAGCATTTTTCTCTACAAAAAAAAAACAGCCTAGTTAGCATGAAAGAGTGATTCTACGTATTATTAAGCGAAACTAAGGTTGGTTTTAATTTTGCATCATTCACTCAAGATTGAAATTAGGTTTTGTTTTTGAGGTTAGTTTTTTGTTTATTTCTAATGTTTTATTACTAATATGTTACGTTATATTGGTCTATTTGCATTGGCAAGAGGAAGTTGTGTGAGTGTTACACACCAGATTTTTATATAAAATTTAGCCTTTAAAATTGCGTATAATAACGAGTAACCTTATTATGAGTATTGGTTAAGTGCATTTATAACTGCATATAAATAACCAATAACTAATCAAGGTTAGGTAAATTTTCAGTGTACAATAACCAAGTGCACTGATAACATTAAATATAAAACTTCATTTAGTTACCAATAACCTTATTATGAGTAGGTTATCAGTTATACAGTTTTAAAATTGACATAGGAAGGAAAGTATTGTTTTCATGTCGATTTTTCGAAATCGAGTTTTTACCGGATCTATACATTTTCGGACCCCCTGAACCCAAAAAACATGTATTTAGTGATTGGTCTGTGTGTCTGTGTGTGTGTATACAAAATATCTCAAGAACGGAACATCATACGAACTTGAAACTTGAAATTTAAGTTACATACCCTTACCGGACCCGACACGAACATTTTCATCAAAATCGGTCAACCGGAAGTAGTAGTTTATTCGTATAATTTTTCACTTTTCTACGATTTTCTCGAAAACTGGTCCTACAATTTTTTTAAAAATCGCCTCATTTACTCAATTTTTTATTTTCTACAAGATAGGGTAGGCGCCATGTTTGCTGAAATTCTTGGTCAGGCTGTTTTCATGTAAAAAAATTGTTTTTTTAAGATTATAGCTTTAATATGCATTTCAGCGCAAAAATGTATATAATAAAAGTTGTAGAGAATTTAAAATCCTACAACTTTTAATTCAAACTTTTTTTAGTATAACGCTTAGTTTAGCGGTAATTAGCGATTTTCTGTTTTTTTCTCATGAAAACGTGTGAAAAATCGATTTTTTTAAGATTTCGGCCTTAGTTATGCACTTTACAACAAAAGTGTATATAATAAAATTTATAGAAAATTAAGAGATATACAACTTTTATTTAGAGAATTTTTCTCTACAGAGCCTAGTTTAGCGTGAAAGTGTGATTTTCCGTTTTTTTGAAGCCAAATTGAGTTCGATTTTCATTTTGCGTCATTCACTCATGATTAAAATAGGTTATGTTTTTGAGGTTAGTTTTTGTTTATTTCTAATATTTTATTAATAATGTTAGGTTTATTATTAATTATTTGCATTGGCAAGAGAAAGTTGTGTGAGTGTTTCACACCAGATTTTTTATCATTAATGAATAAGTGAAATTTGTAATTACAGAAACATTATTAATTGGTTTGGAACATTTATTCAGTAAATGAAGGGAAATAAAACGGTGTAATTGAAATTTGTATGAGAAATTGAGGTTGTATCAGTAGATGATAAAAATCTGGTGTGAAACACTCACACAACTTTCTCTTGCCAATGCATATAAATTAACAATATCCTAACATTAGAAATAAAAAAAAAACTAACCTCAATAAAAATAACCTAATTTTAATCATGAGTGAAAGACGCAAACTGAAAATCAACCTCAGTTGGCCTTAAAAATATGGAAAATCATTCTTTGATGCTAAACTAGGCTCTGTAGAGAAAAATGCTGTTACTAAAAGTTGTAGATCTTTTAATTTCCTATAAATTTGTTGATACACTTTTGTCGTAAAATGGATGCTAAGGCTGAAATTTAAAAAAAATTCTTTTACACGTTTTCATTAGAAAAAAAAGAAGAAAATTGCTAATTACCGCTAAACTAAGCATTGTAGAAAAAAAAAGTTTGAAATAAAAGTTGTAGGATTTTAAATTCTCTACAACTTTTATTACATACATTTTTGCGCTTAAATGCAATATTAAAGCCGCAATCTTAAAAAAACCAGTTTTTTACGAGAAAACAGCCTCCCCAAGAATTTCAGCAGACATGGGGCCTACCCTTTCTTGTAGAGCATAAAAAATATAGCAAATGAGGTGATTTAAAAAAATCGTAGGAGCCATTTTTGAGAAAATAGCAAAAAAATGAAAAATAACACAAACAAACTACTACTTCTGGTTGAACGATTTTGATGAAAATGTTTGTGTCGGGTCCGGTAGTAGTATCTAACTTGAGATTCAAGTTCATACGATGTTCTGTTCTTGAGATATTCTGTTCATACACACAGACCAATTGCTAAAAACATGTTTTTGGGGTTCAAGGGGTCTGAAAATGTGTAGATCCGGTGAAAACGCTACTTTGAAAAATTGAGATGAAAACAATACTTTCCTTCCTATATATCGATATAGGCAAGAGAAAGTAAAAAAGGCTTAAACTAATTTCATAGTGTTTTGTGGGCAAAAATAAGTTATACAGGGCGTATAAGTTGATTTATTGTATTTCATCAAAACCAGATTTTCATTTTAAATGATTTTTAATTCTAGGTGACATTATACCATATACTGAAATTGTTCCAAGGAGGTCCTGACGCAAGTGCATTGGCATTGGGTAAAGAGACAGTTGTGTCAGAATTCTATGAGGAGATAGTGTTCCAGGATCCAACGAATTACATGCATAATTGTCTCAACGCGGCATCTGCTCATCCAATGGTACCTGGACCTTGGAACCATGAGTCCAATTGTCAGTAAATTAATATTATTTACATTACTGTTTATAAACTTACTAAATATTAACAGTAAATACTTACATTTGTATTTGCTGAAGTCCTTCATAAATAAATAGTTCTAAACTAAGAAATACAGTAAAACCTCACTAATTCGGCCGCATTGGCACAGTTGGTAACGTGCTCGCCTCTCATCATGCGGTCTTGGGTTCGAATCCCATTCAGGCACGGCATATTATCATACGCTACAAAAAAATCATTTCATCCTTCACCGTCTGCATTAGCAGTAATTGCAGAACAGTCGAACGTTAAACAAAAAAAAAAAAAATAACTAATTCGGAATTCGTGATATTTCGGACTACTCTAAGAAGAGCAGCTTTTTTAATTTTTTTTAGAAGTTTTTTAGTTAAAAATTAATAAAGTGCTACTTCAAAAATAATAGATTTTAACTGTCTAATAAAAATTGTTTCATCCTGTAATACATTATTGGTAACTCAGTGAAGAAAACGTTCCACAATTTAAGCTAGTGAAGTGAGAAACCACATAGACGAACTTATTGAATTTACAGACTTCAATCCGGAATTCAATGACTATTATCTTGTGTTAAGAGAGATGCGCCAACAAGTTATAAGAAAACAGTGTAGCAAAGAATTATAGAAAAAAATAACAAGTTTTTTTTCTAAGCAACCTCAAATGATCCCTGAGGATATTTGTCAACCCTCTACTTCAAGTGCCAAATAATCAGTACGTAAGTACAGTATTTTAATTAAATATCATTTTACACTGGATATTTATTATTTAACAATATTTTTACTGCCGTAAATATTTTTATTTCTATACTTTTAACTATGTTGTTTTTCAATATACTGTACTGTAAATTCATTAAACATCGATATTTCAGACAAGTAACATTTATTTTTTAATTTTAATTGGCTAAATTATTCAATTTTTAGATGTAAATAAATATTCGCGATAATTCGGACTTCACTTCCCCCCAATTAGTCCGAATTAGTGAGGTTTTACTGTATTATTAATAATGAGGAGGGAACTAAAATTTGTACTATGGGTTTAGGTAGCATCAAGATCTTTATAGATTTGTACCAAAAGTTAACGATAATAAAAAATTTGTTGAGTATGTAAATTTATAAATTAGTAATTGTTAATGAATTATATCAGGGAGTAGATTAAAATTTTAAACCACAGATTTATAAATGAGCAGGTTTCTTATTTAGGCAAAAGGTAATAAAATTGTAAATCATTTTGCTTTAGCTCGGTTTCATATGAAGTATTAAAAATATTATTGATAAATTACTTTTTCTTGCCCTGTATGAATATAACGTGCTTCCCAACAAATCTGATGCATCGGGAAATTAACATTGAACAATGTACTGTCAGCATTAATCATATGCAAGGGTGTAATCAAACTTTTATTACTCTAGTCGTTTGGAAACACACTAAAGATTAGTCAAAAAAAATTTTAATAGCTAATAATTTAATCATTAATGAATAAAGGTAAAAATGTTATTCAATTTCAATATAGCACTGTATTTACATAAGAAAAATTTTGTGAATGTTTATATCTGTTCAGTAGCTGTGTGCATTTAGTCAAGTAAATTTTTACTTTTGATATTATCGTACAAGAGTTTGTGAATTCAAATCTGATCCTAATTAACCTTTTTTGTTTTTTTATTAAACTTTTTTTGTTTAGTGATCATTGACTATTTAAATTATATAATAAAAAAACATTTGAAATTATAATTGCAAATTTTAATTCATAAAATATTTTTTTATTTACTTATTTTTTCTTTTATAGTAAACTTCACGCAATTATAACAATTCTTGTTTGTCTTCAGTCTCTTGACTGGTTTGATGCAGTTCTACAAGCTATTTTATCTTGCGCAAGTCGTTTCATATCTACATACCTGTACCACCCTACATCTTTTGTAATTTTCTTTATAATATATTCTAACATTTGCCTCCCCTATAATTCACTCCCTCAATATTATCCTCCATTATTGATAGACCAATACCTGGATGTCTTAAGATATGCCCCACTAGCCTATCCCTTCTTCTGGTAAGATGCTTCCATGAACTTCTTTTTTCATTCACTCACCTAAAAACCTCTAAATTACTTATTTTGTCTATCCACCTTATCTTTAACATTTCCCGATAACACCACATTTTAAAAGCTTCTATCCTCTTCCTTTCTACAGCCCCTATCACCCACGTTATACACTACATTCCAAACATAGTGTTTTTAAAAAAATTTTCCTAATCTGTAAATCAATGTTTGTAGTCCATAAGCTGTTTTTCATTTCAAAGGCTTTTCTAGCTTGAGCAATTCTACTTTTGATATTACTTGTGCTTCTACCATCCTTTGTTATTTTATTCCCTGGATAGCAGAATTCCCGAAATTCCTGTATGTTTTTGTTGCCTACTTTTAAATTTCCCATCTTTTCTAAACCACTCTTGCTGCTGTACAACACTTTCGTTTTGTTCTTATTAATTTTCATGAAGTAGTTCTTTCTTTGTCTCGGCTAATACTACTATATCATCGGCGAATCTCAGCATTTTTATTGTTTTTCCTTGAATTTTTATTCCTGCATCAAATTTTTCCTTCACTTCATTTATAGCCTCTTTTATGTACAAGTTAAAAAGTAGTGGTGACAATGAACATCCTTGTCGTACACCTTTCCATACAGTAGCGCTTTTATTCGTACCCCTCAAATCTCTAAACAGCCGTTTGATTCTTATACAGACCGTAGATAACTCTCCTTTCTTCGTATTTAATTCCAAACCTTTTCAAAGTTTAAAACATTTTACTCCAGTCCAGATTGTCAAATGCTTTCTCTAAATCTACAAATGTCATGTAAGTAGTTTTATGTTTCTTTATCCTTTTCTCAATAATCAATCTCATAGCCAATATTGCATCTCAAGTTCTCATTCTCCTTCTAAATCCAAATTGGTCATCGTCCAACTCTTCTTCTACTCTGTGTTCTATTTTCTTGTATATAATTCTTGTCAGTATCTTTGATGCATGGCATGTTAGGCTGATGGTTCTGTAATGTTCACACTTCTCCGCTCCTGACTTCTTTGGTATAGGAATCATAATATTTTTTTTAAAGTCCAATGGTACTTCTCCACTCTCATACATTCTGCACACAAGTTTGTATAATTTGCTTTGAGCAACTTCTCCACAACGTAATAATAATTCCGATGGTATGTTATCTATTCCTACAGTCTTATTCATATTCATATTCATATCCTTAAGTGGTCGATCGAATTCTTCCCGTTGTATAGGGTCCCCTCTTTGATTTTCTTCAACATCAGTTTCTTGTTCTATTGCATCATGATCTAATTCTTTTCCACTTTAGAACTGGTTTACGTATTCCTTTCATCTTTCAGCTCTCTCTTGGCCATACAACAATGGTTTGTCATCTGCACTTTGTAAATTAACAGCTTTCTTCTTTCGTTCTCCAAAGGTTTCCCTTATTTTTCTGTAAGCTGCGCCAACTTTACCAACTACCATTTTACTTTCAATGTCTGTACATTTCACTCTGATCCAATCTTCCTTTGGTTTCTTACACCTTTTGTTTATGGTATTTCTCAAGTAGCAATATTGCCTTTTACCTCTTTTTACCTTTGCATTTTTAAATTTCCTTCGCTCATCCATCAGTTCCAGAATATCATTAGTAATCCAAGGTTTTCTACCTCTTCTTTTAGTATGTCCTATCCATTCTTCTGTTGTGTTCACTACCACCTCCTTCAAGTTTATCCACTCCTCCTCTACACTTCTTGTGTCATTACCTCTTTCATTTATCCCTTTTAGAATACTGTCCGGGAAACCTATCTGGTTGTCTTGTTCTCTTAGTTTGTCTACATCCCACCTATCATTTCCCTGTCCCTTCTTCAGTTTTTTAAGTTTAAGCCTGCTATCCATTACTCTAAGTTATTATCACTTCCTATGTCTGCATCTGGATAGGCTTTACAGTTCATAATCTGGTTTCTGAATCTTTGTCTAACCATTATGTAATCTATTTGGTATCTTCCCTTGTCACCTGACATCATCCAAGTGTATAACTTCCTTTTGTGATTCTTTAATAGTGTATTGCCTATCACTAAATTATATTTGGAGCTGAAATCTACCAGCCGACTCCCTCTGTCATGACTCCCTCTGTCATTTTTCTTCCCAAGACCATATTCTCTGATTATCTTTCCTTCTTTTCCTTCTCCAACTTATGCATTCCAGTCTCCCATAACTATAAAATTTTCATCACCTTTGACATATTTTATTACTTCTTCTAATTCCTCATATACTTGTTCTATTTCTTCCTTTTATGCGAAGACGTAGGCATGTAAACCTGCACTCATAGTGGTGGGCTTTGGTTTCGTATCTACTCTAACCATGATAATCCTATTACTATACTGCATATAGTAGGTCACTCTGCCCAGTTTTTTTTATTCATTACTATTCCCACTCTGCCCTGCCCTTCGATGGCTTTAGTGTTAATAACCCTACAATCCCCTAACCATAAGTCTTGATATCATCCCAATGTATCTCACTAATGCCTAAAATATCTTAACTTCAACCTGTCCGTTTCCCTTTTTAAATTCTGTAACCTACCAGTTTGTTTTTAACTCCTAACATTCCATGTTCCATCTCGAAGAAATTCAGAAACTTTTAACATTTTTATGAAGTCCCATCTGATAGTCCTCGCTCGGAGATCCGAATGGAGCACTAGTTTATCTCCGGAATGTTTTACCAGAGGAGACGCCATTATAATTTTTTCATATTTTGAAGTTCTCGAAGCTCTTGAGGCATTACAACAATGCCTCACTTATTAACCAATGAAGTAGCTGCTAAAAAACTTGTAAATATGACTAACTAGAACCCATCTTGAATAAATCATAAAAATATTAACAAATAACTGAAATGTATATTACTTTTATTGATAAGTGATCAGATTGGATATTGAACATATTGTTTTTAATATTTTTGGTAAAATTATTTAGCAAAGAAGTAAAATAATAATTTTTTGTTAGTCTGGGATTCAAACTCACAACTCGTACGATATCAAAATTAAAATGTTTAATGATATCTAAATGCGCACAGCTACTGAACTGACATTTACGTGTGCAAAATTTGTATTATGTTAGTACTGCGCTATATAAAATTTTTATAACATTTTTACCTTTATTTATTAATAATTAAATTGTTAGCTATTAAAATCCTTTGTAGACTCATTTTTATTGTGTTTCCTAATGACTGGATTAATAAAAGTAAGATTACACTTTTGTAATAAGATTAATGTTGTCAGAACATTGTTCAATGTTAATTTCCAATGCGTCAGATTTGTTGGAAAACACAGTGTAGGGAAGGAAAGTATTGTTTTATGCCAATTTTTCAAAATTGAGTTTTCAGTAGAAATGCATGTTTTCAGGCTCCCTGAACTCTAAAAGCATTAACGATTGGTCTGACTGTGTGTGAGTGTGTGTGTGTGTGGGTGTTTGAGTGAAACACCTTAAACACCTTAAAAATAGAATATCGCATGAAGTTGAAACTTGGAACCTAATTAGGAACCACTAAGGGAACCTAATTTAGATACCACCTGACAAACATTAAAATCAAAATCAGTCAACCCAGTAGTAATAGTTTATTCCTGCAATTTTCTTAAAAATCATCTTGGGGCAAAAAGTATGTAATTAAAGTTGTAGGAAATTAAAAAACCTACAACTTTTATTTTAAGCATTTTTTTCTACAGAGCTCAGTTAAGCGCCAATCAGTGATTTCCCGTATATTTAAGTTTTACAGAGGTTGATTTTCATTATTCACTCATGATTTAAATTAGTTTAGCTCATGATTACATTAGGTTTTTCATATTATATTGTTTATTAATGATTAGGTGAAAGTTATATTTTTCATTATTTACATTGGAGAGAGAAAGTCATGTGAGTGCTTCACGCCAGATTTATTTTTAAATGGTGATGTCTACATAATCCTTGTGTGTTTGAGGTGATACAATGATGAAAAAATGTCAGACCTGACTGGGAGTCAAACCTGGGACTCCTGGTGTAGAAGCCAGTTGTGCTGACCACTATATCGACAGGCTGGCTGTTAAAAGGTATATAAATGATATTAATTGGCGTTTCAGGAAATTGCCATATAACACCAGAAACCTTAAATAAAGCAGTAAAACATTAGTTGATTTAATATCTTCAGAAACAACGATTTGATGAAATTTTTCGTTGGGCCAGTAAAGTACAGAATTCTTTGAGACTTATGAAATTGTATTGTTAGTTAATTTTTGCTAATCGTTTTTGTTATAGTTGAAGAGAAAAGAGAAAAGACTTTAGCGAATATTATAGGTGCTAAAAACAAAATACGTCAAGAAATAAATGCTCACAAGGAACGTTTAAAATTAGCAAAAGAAACAATTGCTAAATTCAAAGCAGAGATAATCAAACAACAAATGAGTGGTGGTGGGAGTGGGGGCAAAGGTGGAGGTAAGTGTTGTGACTCAAAATTTGTACTTATTAAGTATCATGGCTATGCTTGTTTTTACATAAGGTCGTGAGGTGGATCAAGAGAGCAAGTGTCTTACATTCAGACAGCTGAAAGAGATTTTCTTGAAAAAGCCTCCGACAAACGAATTCTATGATGATTCCAAGATATCTGATTAACATGAATTCTGAGTAGGTTCACACAGAAATCTTTTCTCCATTACGGACATTTAAAAATATTACTCCAGTTTTCATCTCATTAACACATTGAAATATTTGCATTAAACCACAAAGTCAAATTTTGTAGTAGTTAGTACCATTTTTTTAACAGTTTCTCAAATGGTAGGTTCACTAGTTATTAAGATAGTATCATCTGTATATGTTATCATCAGCCAAAAGACTAGTTTGAACATCTAGAGGCTTTACTGAATAAAACGAGCAGTGAGGTGGTTTTCCAGGCCTTCCTCACTGAGTGGAAAAGTATGCTTATCAGCATGGCAGGCCCTGTAAAAAGCATCTACTTACCACCGTGCAAATGACACTTTCTCTTCATTCACGACAGGTTCTGACTGTACAATGAAATTCATTACTTTCAGAGGTGACAACTCTGACTAGTGTCTTTTACAACTCTTCCTAATCTGTTCTTAAAAGCTTCATTCATATAATTATCTGACCATATGATAAGAAACAAAACTATATTTTGTAACCCTGGAACTAGCAGATCAAGTGCAAATACTGTAACACTCCGCCTGCCTGTTCTGGGCTTCATCTGTATATTTTTTTTTTGTCATCAGTCTCTCGACTGGTTTGATGCAGTTCTCCAACCTTTCTATCTTGCGCAAGTCGTTTCATATCTACATACCTGTAACACCCTACATCTTTTGTAATTTGCTTTATATATTCTAATCTTTGCCTCCCTCTACAATTTACTCCCTCAATGTTACCCTCCATTATTGATAGCCCAATACCTGGATGCCTTAGGATATGCCCCACTAGCCTATCCCTTCTTTTGGTAAGATGCTTCCATATACTTCTTTTTTCATCCACTCGCCTAAGAACCTCTAAATTACTTATTTTGTCCACCCACCTAATCTTTAA
The DNA here is from genome assembly GCA_035578175.1 of Catonia carolina. Lineage (NCBI taxonomy): Eukaryota > Metazoa > Arthropoda > Insecta > Hemiptera > Achilidae > Catonia > Catonia carolina. The sequence continues at coordinate 28,131,782 of JAQMRL010000012.1, forward strand.
CATTTTCCTATAACACCACATTTCAAAAGCTTCTATCCTCTTCCATTCTACAGCCCCTATCACCCACGTTTCACTTCCGTATAATGCTACACTCCAAACATAATGTTTTAAGAAATTTTTCCTAATCTGTAAATCAATGTTTGTAGTCAGTAAGCTGTTTTTCATTTCAAAGGCTTTTCTAGCTTGAGCAATTCTACTCTTGATATCACTCGTGCTTCTACCATCCTTTGTTATTTTACTCCCTAGATAGCAGAATTCCCCAACTTCCTGTATGTTCTCGTTGCCTACTTTTAAATTTCCCATCTCTTCTAAACCACTCTTGCTGCTGCACAACACTTTCGTTTTGTTCTTATTAATTTTCATGAAGTAATCCTTCCTCAAGATCTCATCCATTCCATTTAAGGCATCCTCTAGTTCATTCTGTGCCTCGGCTAATACTACTATATCATCGGCGAATCTCAACATTTTTATTGTTTCTCCTTGAATTTTTATTCCTACGTCAAATTTCTCCTTCACTTCATTTATAGCCTCTTCTATATACAAGTTAAAAAGTAGTGGTGACAAAGAACAACCTTGTCGTACACCTTTTCTTACAGCAGCCTCTTTTTCGTACCCCTCGATTCTCAAAACAGCCGTTTGATTCTTATACAGACTGTAGATAACTTTCCTTTCTTTGTATTTAATTCCTAGCCTTTTCAAAGTTTTAAACATTTTACTCCAGTCCAGATTGTCAAATGCTTTCTCTAAATCTACAAATGCCATAAAAGTAGTTTTATTTTTCTGTATCCTTTTCTCAATAATCAGTCTCAGAGCCAATATTGCATCTCGAGTTCCCATTCTCCTTCTAAATCCAAATTGGTCATCATCCAATACTTCTTCTGCTCGGTGTTCTATTCTCCTGTATATAATTCTTGTCAGTATCTTAGATGCATGGCATGTTAGGCTGATGGTTCTGTAATGTTCACACTTCTCCGCTCCTGACTTTTTTGGTATTGGAATCATAATATTTTTTTTAAAGTCCGATGGTACCTCTCCACTCTCATACATTCTGCACACAAGTTTGTATAATTTGTTTTGAGCAACTTTGCCACATCGTAATAATAATTCCGATGGTATGTTATCTATTCCTGGTGTCTTATTCATATTCATATCCTTAAGTGCCCGATCGAATTCTTCTCGTAGTATAGGGTCCCCTTTTTGATCTTCTTCAACATCAGTTTCTTGTTCTATCGCATCATATTCTAATTCTTTTCCCATGTAGAGTTGATTTACGTATTCCTTCCATCTTTCAGCTCTCTCTTGGCCATTCAACAATGGTTTACCACCTGCGCTTTGTAAATTAACAGCTTTCATCTTTCGTTCTCCAAAGTTTTCCCTTATTTTTCTATAAGCTGCGTCCACTTTACCAACTGCCATTTTACTTTCAATGTCCGTACATTTCGCTCTGATCCACTCTTCCTTCGCTTTCTTACACCTTTTGTTTATGGTATTTCTCAAGTAGCAATATTGGCTTTTACCTCTCTCGTCCTTTGCGTTTTTATATTTTCTTCGCTCATCCATCAGTTCTAAAATATCATTAGTAATCCACGGTTTCCTACCTCTTCTTTTAGTATGTCCTAACCATTCTTCCGCTGCTTTTACTACCACCTCCTTGAAGTTTATCCACTCCTCCTCTACATTTCCTGTGTCATTACCTCTTTCTTCTATCCCTTTTTGAATACTCTCCTGGAAACCTACCTGGTTGTCTTGTTCTCTTAGTTTATCTACATCCCACCTAGCATTTCCCTGTCCCTTCTTCAGTTTTTTAAGTTTAAGCCTGCTATCCATTACTACTAAGTTATGATCACTCCCATCTGTATATATAAATGGAAAAACCCTGTCCGACTGATTCATCACTGATTCTCCTTCTTGCACAATAGCTAGAAAGCTGAAATTCGGAGGGAATATTCCCTTTAGAGTAAACAGAAAAGTTAAAACAAGTTTGGGATTCCATTGTTGAGGAGCTGAAATGGGTGCACAACCCTTAACCGATATTTCCATTTACTAAGTTCTGGGCAAGGCTAGATGGCTGAAACTTGGTGGAGAAGTTACTTATAGTTCAACTACAAAAACTACTCCTTAACCATTTCCAAAATGTACTCTTAAACCCTTAAACCAGTATTTATTCTTTACTAAGTTTCAGATGAATTAGATGGCACAATTTCAGTGGTGTTATTTATTTACTTACAAGAATATAAAGGCTAACAGAACTTATCCATATAAGCCTTATTGGGGGACCTTACTTGTTCAATATGGATCACAATATTTCGACGCCATCCTGGATCACGATATTTATTGATTGTGTATGATCAAATATTGATGGTATTTGTGGATTGCAATATGTATCATAAGATTTCATAAAAATGTGAAATCCATCAATATTGCGGTATGTAATGAGCGTCTAAGGTTGACGCGATCCGAATTGCAACGACGGCTTGTCTGTTGGTCAGTATGTTAACCACCAATAAGTGTTAGTTTTAGGGGTTAATTTTACTGACTTATACAGTCATTATTTTAATTTCTGACTAATATTAAAATCTTTATCTTGGAGAATATTGAACAAGTTAATATTGAAGAGCAAAAATATTGGTGAGAATTTTAAGTTCTCAAACAATCTTCTCATGGTGTATACTGTTATGTAATCGCTAATTTTTTTTAGCTGAAATTGATTTTCTCATTACGGTGTCTGTTTTTGTTAAATATGGGCCAACCATTTGAAGTAGTTTTTTGAAACTCACATCAGGCATACAGAAGTATTTTTATAATCTTCTGCGTCTTTCAATTAAATTTCATTTAATAAATTTAAATACATGTACTTGTACAGTTTTTGTAGCCAATCTTTCACCCAGCACTTACGCTCAACTCTTCTTTTTAACGCAACAGCAATCGAAATAGCTGCACAAGCCTTTTTTTTTGTTTATGTCCAACATTACATGTTTAGTTTATTAATCTTTGATTCGCAAAATGAGAGTATTGATGTGCAATCCATATTGATTGTGTAGTGTCATGCTCAATATATCTAACCTTCAATTGAGATCGGGAAAAAATATTACGATCTATATTGAACATGTAAGGTTCACCATTGACATAATAAATTTACATTACATGTTTACAAAACAATCATTGCTTACAACTATTCATTTACATTACTTGTTAATAAATTTTTTCTCATAAAAATAATATGTTTGAATAAAATTTCTTACTATAATAACAGTAGCTTCAGTAAATTAATATTATATTAAAAAGAATTCTCACAAAAAAAATAGTTGAGCAGAACTTGATCAAAAATAATATTATTTATTATTAAATTAAGAAGAAAAGAAAAAAGACGTGAGTCTGCTCTGTAAATCAATGTCATTTATTGGTTGGTGAGCTCCTGAAAATGTTTTGATGTAAATTGTAAGTAATTATCAAAAAAAGGATCGAGTTCCAAATGAAATTTATTGAAAAAGTATAATCTCCCTATTAAGAATGTATTGCTGTATTGCACAGTATTTACTCGAGGCAAATAAAACAGATTAAAAGTTCTACATCTGACAAAAGGTAAATAATAAAAAGTGTTTTTAACAATATCACCTAGGTCAACCTTGTTATTGACATTTTATATAAAAATTGCATACACATCACATTTTGTCTGACTTTAAGGGATTTTATATCTTGTTTTATTGTCGTTAGACAAAAATGTGCGATAGACAAATAGTCATATCAACACAAAACACAAAAAAGGTACATTGTTACACATTACCTCTTATAAAAAAAAAAATCATAAGATGCAGAAAAACACAGCCCCGATAAAATGCCAGATGACATTCCAAACACATCAAGTATTAAAAGTGAGCGATAAACTTAAAAAACTAAATCCCTAATATCACAGGAGAGATAATCATCCACAGAGTAAAAGGATTTACACTTTAGCCACTTTTTCAGTTTGCATTTGAATTGTTGTAAACCAACAGTCCAGGCATATTCAAGCAATTAATTAAACAATTGAACTTTCATGCCTGCAAAATTATTGCTAAACTTAGTAAGTCTGTGGGATTTGATGTCTAGCTTGTATTTATTTCTCTTGTTGTACTTGTGTGCATTATCCCATCTGTCATAACTCTATATTTTCTTTAATGTCTATTAGACAGCTATAAATGTAAATGCAAGGTAAGGTCATCATTCCAAGTTCCATAAAATTAGAATGACAATACGATGTTCTTTTGCCATATAAAAACCCTTTGAACTCCACTGCCATTTCGCTACAATGTTACCCCATACGTCAACTGAGAGTGGAAAAAGCATATTATGCCATTACAAGTGCATCCTTGGATATACAAAGTTTGAGTTTCCTCATCAAATGTGTAATTCATGACAATTTTTTACATAAATAATCCATATGATTAACCCAAACCATTTTACTATCCAATACAATCCCCAATAACTTAACAGATGTGCAATGTTCAGAAGGTAGTTTATTATTAGCACAAAAAAAAAATTTGTGAGTTTTGTTTTCAGTGACCATAAAACCATTAACCTGAAACCATGTTACAGCCTCAGCCATGAGTTTCTTTTCTTTGTCTATAAGTGTATTAACATTGTTAATCTCACTTATCAGGTTGGTATCGTCTGCATACAGAACAGATGAACCTTTAAAGTTATTATTATTATTATATATTATTTGCTTTAAGTTATATTATTTCCAAAGTCATTAACACCAATAACAAAAATAAAAGGTCCCAAAATTATTTGGGACAAAGGACACCAGCATTTATTTTCTTAAAATAAGATCATTTTTTTGAAAAACCATTTGCTGTCTATTGCTGAGATAAGACTTGGAAAAGTTTAGTTCATTATGCTGGACACTGAAACATTTTAACTTCTCCATGAGCAAATCATGGGGAACGCAGTCAAAAGCTTTAGACATGTCAGTCAAATCTGCGTTGGTAATTAAGCTTTCCTCGAAACCCTCTTAAACCCTTTCAATTGTGCATTCAATAACCCTAACTGTATTATGACTGGGAATGAAACCAAACTGATCCTCACACGGAGGATTGTTTATCGTAAAATACTCATAGAGTTGTGCCTAAATACATGATTCAAAAACCTTGCCAAGAAGTGGAATCAAAGAAATTGGCCAATACGTAGCCGGACAAGACCTTTCATCCTTTTTATAAATGAAAATTACTTTTGTAAATTTTAGAACACTGGGAAAAACTCCCTGTTTTGACTTTTTATTATATTAAACACAATGGTTTAACAATTACATCAATTATCTCCTTAAGCAGTCTATTTGAAAAACCATAAGTCTTCACTCATAGATGAGGAAAGCACTGAGACAGATTTATGGATATCATCAACGAAAATTTCCCTCGAAAAAACCAAGTGGGTTGTAGATTATTGTATGCAATGTATTTCTTTACTGTATACTGTAATTCTACCTGCATTATACTTATTCCTATGTTCACTTTCTTGGAGTATATTTAAATTTTATTTAAAAAGTCATGCAAGAAAATTACTTGTTTTCTCATTTTTTTTGTAGATGAGGCATAAACAAATTCTTACATTTTGTTTATTTCTATTTACTTTAATAATTCTAACTGAACAGGAATATTCTAATATGCTAGTCAAAATGGACTGAAATTTGCAAAAAGCATCCTCAACAACAAGATTTTCATATAAAATAGAAGACCAATCAAAATCAAATACTCCTTCTGAGTGACTAAATTATTTTTAGAAAGAAGTCTTATGGATTTATGGGTAACATCAACCACCCTCTCATTCTTGTCAATTGAAATACAGTCAATTCTGGATAATTGGGACACATCGGGACCAGAGCACTTTGACCCAATTAAGGGCTGGCCATAATAAACGAATTTGTAAACTATAGCAGATACGATACTGTATTTTATTAAACATACACACACACACACACACACATTTTACATGCAAGTTCTATCCATTTATACACAAAAAAAATAAAAGGGTATCAGAACAGTGATAAAATTTTTGCCTTGGTTTTAAGCATTGGACCTTTTGACACTAACACCTTGCAAAGTTACAATGACAAACCTTTCATTCAGCGCTTCCTGAACATTTGGGTCCTTTCCTTCATGTTTTCTTTCCTGAGATGTTCCATGATCTTTTAATGCCTACTCTTGACATATTTTATCTTCGTGGAGCACGATACAATCTATTGTACTTTTTGGTACACCGGTTAATTGAGATAGTTTATGCTAGCTTAGGTTAGGTGGATACGTTATTACAAGGGTTATCCAGAAAATAACCTCCATTTTGAAATAAAAAGTAAACGAGTAAAGATACAAAAACTTTATTATATACATATTAAAACTACAGTTTTTCTCTATTTTTCGACATAGTCGTCAAACAGATTCAAGCACTTGTCGTACCTTGGAACAGTCTTTGAAATACCCTCTGCATAAAAATCTGCCGCCTGTGAATGTAGCCAACCATTCACGGCGTTTTGAAGCTTTTCGTCATTGGCGAACCGCTGAGATGCATGCCACCGCTTCATGTTCGGGAACAGGTGAAAGTCACTAGGAGCCAAGTCCGGGCTGTATGGGGGATGATCGAAAACGTCCCATTTAAACTTGGCCAAAAGTTAATTTGTTCTTTGAGCTGTATGAGGGTGAGAAAACAAATGAACTCTTGGCCAAGTTTAAATGGGACGTTTTCGATCATCCCCCATACAGCCCGGACTTGGCTCCTAGTGACTTTCACCTGTTCCTGAACATGAAACGGTGGCTTGCATCTCAGCGGTTCGCCAATGACGAAAAGCTTCAAAACGCCATGAATGGTTGGCTACATTCACAGGCGGCAGATTTTTATGCAGAGGGTATTTCAAAGACTGTTCCAAGGTACGACAAGTGCTTGAATCTGTTTGGCGACTATGTCGAAAAATAGAGAAAAACTGTAGTTTTAATATGTATATAATAAAGTTTTTGTATCTTCACTCGTTTACTTTTTATTTCAAAACAGAGGTTATTTTCTGGATAACCCTCGTATTTTGTTGAGAAACTTTATTTGTTCACACAGTCATATTGTTTCGTGGCATTTCAACTCACAAAGACATTGGTAGAGTAGGTACTGTACTGTAAGTCTATGCATAAAAATGTCTACGAAAGGTGTGAAACAAATGGGAATTAAAAAAAAAAATTAAAAAATATGCCTGCAGATAACAAACAACCAGACAGGAACAAAAAAGTGTGTTACAGTGTACACTCGTGAAATTACAAAAACTGATAAGAAGCATGGAATTATAAATGTTCTATGTGCAGGATATGTATGATAAGTGACAATTAACCATTAATTGCAAGGGGCCTATGCAGTGTGTTAGGTCGGGCATAACTAGTGTGTATGACTCGCTGAAATTCGCACCCATTATGACGATTATGTACACATTGTACTGTAAATAACTTCGCTGTTATGACTGATATGTGATTACTTTTGTTTATCTGTTGAATTGTTTACTGCCTCTATCCTGCTCATTATCTTATCTTGTTGTGTAGAACCACATGTTGTTTGTTGCTGGCCTGTAATGGTTTTAATAAAACGCTTGTATGTACATACATCGGATTGGCCCCCATTAGCGCGGCATTATGGACTGAATAAATGAAGTACTTATCAATGTAAAATCCCATTTTATTTTTGTTCTTTAAAGAACTGTCCCCAAAAATTGGCTGCCCCAATTAACTAGTGGACCAATTATCTGGAATTGACTGTATCTCAAAAAACCGCCAAAACTCCGCCATGATCTGAGATAAGCGGGTTTATAATTCTACATTCAGTGTGGACCGATGAGTAACAATATTATCTATACATGAGTTACCTCTTTTCTTTATTTAAACAGAAAAGATTATAAAATCTTAATAGATTTAAAAAGGAGACAGCTATTTCATTAGTTTTATTTGGGTTGAACGCATCTGGCGGGGGACAAATTATAGCAATGAAAGGATTACTAGTGAGCTACCCTTGGGATTCACAATTCCGTCACATTTATATACCTGTGTACTTGAATCGCACTACATGGTTTAGAGAACATTTTATTCATTGTCTGACTTTCAAACGGCTATGTGGTGAAATGAAATTTTTAAAGAGCCTATCAAAATGTGAAAAGTATTTAAATGAGTACGGGTTAATAAGATTTTTACTTTTATACAAATTGATAAAATGAACAACATTTGTCCTTTGTGTTGAAACTAATAGTCAATTCAGTCGAAAGGCAAGATATAAACATTTATGCATTTCATTTTTATTAATATTTGTACATTTCAATTTGAAAAAAATATTGCGACAAGGCTCCTTGAGCTGCTGGTTGTATGAATTTGGTGCACTGTTTTATAATAATTGTGCATCATCTTTATACTTTTAGTGGACCACGGAAAATACATACGCGTAGCATGTAGAATTTTCTTTAAACCATGTAGCGGGGGCCCAAGTAAGCAGGTATACAAATGTGACAGAATTGGCAATCCCAAAGGTCAATGACTAGTAATCCTTTCTTTGTTATAATTTGGCCCCACCAGATGCGTTCTACTCGTTTTGCTTATATCAATATTGTAATCACTGGCAAAGACTATCCTGTAATTGAAACGCCCAACTAACCAATCCAGAAGGAGTTCCAATTTAGTCAAAAAGAAAAACATCAGAATCGGGGGTTTTGTTTATTGATATTATTATTAGGTTATTGTACTTTAAAATGAGACAGGTTACTTCATAAATCTTGTACAAGCAAAAATCTTTAAGCTCCAGCATCTGAAAAGCTAAATTATTTTTAACAAAAATAGAACAGCCACCATTTGCCCCCTGTTAAGATGGCATCTGCCTGCAATAAATAGTAGCCAGACTAAATTCTCTTAAGTGATACAATGATCCCTCATCACTCAAAACCCAGCACTCGTACAAAGATAAGACGGCAACTTTAATTCCATCTAACAGCAATTCAAGCATATCAACCTTCTTTCTAATAGACTGAGCATTCAATTGGTACAATCTGTAAGATTATTTAAAATTTAAGTTTTTAAAATTGTTCAGCTAAATGGATAATTTACATGCCTATTTAATTTATTTTATGTGTATGATGTTTGTAAAAATATGTGATAATGACCTAACACTGCTACCCACTCCATTTTGGTGTTCTCAAGGTCAGAGCTGCCATTAATGCTAAAGAACTGTACAGCTTGTAAAAGTTAAGAATGGTCTACTGCAACGCATGTAGCCTCTCTTGTTCCCATCCATACCTACAAAGTTGAAAGCAATTGCTGCTGTGTTTTATGGGGAAGGTGTTTTGAGTGTCTGTGTGTGTGTGTGTGTGAGTATGAGTGTGTTCCTCACATGTAGAGTGGATCAGTACAGCAGACAATATAACCAGTTTTGACCAACCATGTAAAATTCTTCCCCTTTTACCACATCAATGGCTAACCTTCACGAGCAGCAACACACCCCAGGTCTACTGCGCTGTCTTACCAGTAGACCATTCTAAACTTTTACAAACTGTAGAATTTTAAATTATTATAACTACTATTATTATTAGCAGTGAAACTGGGTTTAAGGCAAAAGTCAAAATTGAATATTACTTTCATGTTAATAGATTATTATACTTAGTTTCCCATCGACTCAACTTGGAATGTCATCCACACCATAATCAGTGGCCGCACATATACCATTTTAATCATTTGTCATTGTCACACCATTCAGAACACTAGACACCTTAACAGTATTATTATTATTATTAGTCAAATTATTTTCATCATCATGAATACTGTTGTCACTACTCCACATAAAATTGTTCACAAGAGGAGAATGATCCCGTTTCATCCATGACTAAAAATTCATTAAAGGATTGCAACGATGCTGTCCGTAAATCCCCTGGTTTCAAGCCAGATGGCACACTACAAAAATAGTCCCCCAACATCTTCACTAACCATGAGGCCACCAACTTTTTACCAGAACCACTCAAATGCAAACCATGTCATGTGTATGGTGCTTTCTTTCAAATAAATATACATCATCCATAAGTATTAAACCATGATCATGTGCAATTTTTCTAATTTTCTGAATAACATCTTTAATTTTTGTATTTATAACAGAGAGTTCAGCCAGATCATATCTGTATGGTGTAGTTGAAAGGATAACATTTTCCCCCACAGGTAAGCATCCAACTGATCAGTTTGATTATAAAGGAAAAACATTTTACCATAACTGTCTATATCTGATAAACTGTTAGTTCCAGCCAACAAAAAAATACCACTCACCACAATTCATTCCATTGACCTCCTCCGACTGGTACATTTTTGAATTAATACCTGATGATTTTTTAGTCCTGTTACCCAATTGTTAATGTCTGGTAATATTTTTCTAAAAACAATAAATTTTGTTTTGTGACACTAAGTTGGTAGCCCTACTCAACCAGTATGGATATGGCAGTGTGAGTTGATTCTCCTTGAGCTGTGTAAAATTTTGTGCCATTTCCAGTCGTGCTACGAACAGAATGTCTTTTATCCTAAAACAATCTCTTGTTTAAATCTGGAGGCTGAAGCTCTAGAACTAATCGTATGTGATACGGATACAATTTCAATTTTTTAGCAGCTTTCTGAGCACTCGAACATGACAAATCAACATGTGAGGAAAGTTTTTGTAAACTTTTCCATGGAGAATTGAGCAATCTTGTTTTCACATTCTCTTAACGTCATCTCTCAAGAGAGTTGGTCGACCACTACGTTTTCTGCTGCAAACAATACCTGCCTCTAAAAATCAGTTAGTTAGCCTAGAAATTGACTAGAATAGAGTGGAGGAACACCAAAAAATTTAATTTGAAATGATTCTTTTACACTCGCATACGATTTTGTAGCAAAATATTGTTCAAGAATGAAAACCCGTTGTTCTAGGGTAAAAGACATTCTGTTCGTAACACAACTGGAAACAGCACAAAATTTTACGCAACTCAAGGAGAATCAACTCAAACTGTCGTATCTATACCGGTTGAGTAGGGCTACCAACTTTGTGTCACAAAACAAAATATCCCTTTCTTAGAAAAAAATTACCAGACATTAACTATTGGGTAACAGGACTAAAAAATCACCCGGTATAATTTAAAGGTGCAAATGGGTAAACATTGTTAGAAAAAAGTGACCTATCATCAGAATTCCTCTGAGCTCAAAGCTTGGCCACTGAACGACCCAGACTGTCACAGAACATGTAAGTGGGTGACACTCTTATTGTTCATCTACCATTGAACAATTTTTTGAAGTACTTTTATTAGTTAAATTATCCGTATCATTATTCCATTCAAATAAATGGCATATTTAAACTTATTGGAATCTAAACAGTTATTACATTTAATTTTCCTAATTTCATGTGAAAAGTTAATGAGTGATATCTTATCATTTTCTTTTGATTCTGATTCCTTACCACTCGATTCAGAAAAATTAACTATCTCATCCAGAAACTTGCAATCAGCAATAGTCGCTATTTGAACCTCTTCATCCATGATTATCAGCCCTGATGATTTAAATGAGATTTTATACTTCATTAAATCTACTTGTTTTTTAGCCTCTTATGTTCATTAACCCTTCTGATACGGTGTGTTTTTCATCGTATTGTGAATGTTCAAATGTCAAAACACGCTCCCAAATAAATTCATTTATCTTAAGGCCATTACAAATAGAAAATTGTGAAAAAATTACAGGTGTTTTATACAACACGTATGCGTTATTTTTATTATAAAAACATAAAAATCGGTTGTGTTTTTCGCTAGCTACAGTGGGTGAAACACTTTTGTGCATAAAAATTTGTAGGTTACTTTATATTTTTGGCTGTAACGTGCTAAAATTTAAGTTAAACATAAATTGTGCTGTACATAATTTGTAGAAGTCATTTTCATGAATAAAACCATGTTTTACAATGTAATTTCGATTAAAATTAGCTCTAATAATTCTGCAATTATTGCAGAATTTGTGATATTCGAACAGTGTTGCATTGTCAAATTCCTGCCATTCCCCACCCTCTTGTTCACAATACATAAGTGAATAGTATTGACATTAAATACATATACAGTTACAAGTACACATATAAAATTATGTAGTGGGGGGATAGGGTTTGCAATAAGCCATGAATAAGCTCGAGGAAGGTTTGACGAAGAAAAACAATGTTTACTCTCAGAATTTCTGCATACCACGCCAACAGTTGCATGTTGGAAGAAAAGGTTTGATTTTATAGCTTCTACGCACCATTCTGATTTAGTAGGTTGTTCTATCAACCTTATAGATGAAATATTCCCTAAGTTACATTGTCTTGAAGATAGAACGACTTCAAAAGTAACTTGGCAACCATCGTTTCAACCTTACTAAATACATTTGTGTCAATACATTTGTATCAATACATTTGTGTTGTGTTTTATATGAAATTATAGTCATTCAAGGCACGTAATTTAATATATGAAATGAACAAAGTGCTTGATAAATACGTTTGCTATAGGCTTTTAAAGCTGGTAACTACCAGGGCAACTGAGATTGTCGCCCATATCAGAAGGGTTAATAAGCAGTTGGGCCTCATTTTCAATATTATTAGATTCGTTCAATAGGAATTCATTTTTTCTTTTTCTTGCTTGTTTCACTTTTAGTCCTGAGATTTCTTGCTATATTAAAAATTCTTCCCGTCATCTCTGTAGTAAATCCTGAAGGGCATGACATACCATATTTTAAGTATTACGGGGACACAATAATCTATTTTGAATTTTTCAAGTTAGTCAATGTAATTTAGATGATGGGGATTCTACACAATTGCTTCTAACTAGAGCTTCAAATAGCTCTGGATGAATGGAATTGGAAACTTGATTCCATCAAACTGCTTCATATTCCTAAATGTAAACCGAAGTAACTTATTACGAGCATTATTCACTGTCATATAGATATGTGGCTTAAAAGTTAATTTACTGCCAATTTGCTCCCCTAAATCATGTTATCTCATGAACTAAACGCAATGTTTTATGGAGTAACTAAAAATGTGGAAATTAATTTGGTTGGAAAATATCATATATTTACTTTTTTTAATATTTAATTCTAAGTATTTTTTTCATGCTATAGATATACATTATCCAAGTTTTTTTGAAGAAGTTCATAGTCATTAAAATTATTTAGTAATACCTCGCATAACTCTTCCCCGTTTAGCACTGATTTGTTATAATGCTTTTATGAAGCCTTCAAGGTCATCAGAGGTTTGTACAGAGATGTGTTTGTAGTAGCCAGCGCATTGTTTAATGTGTAACGTACTGGTCTTATATTTTCAAGGTATAATTTGACATGCTGTATTTAATTTGTTGTTTATATTGTACTGTACAGTTAAGCCGCTCTTAGTTTGCTCCTACTGTCAACAAACAAAAGCCACCTACTACAGGGTGCACGCTAGAGTCTGCGACTTTACGGATGTCGTATTCCTATTAAGTTAATTATTTTTTAAATTATAAGTACTTAGTACTTAAAACATCAGTCATGATATGATGTAGGCCTAACAATTTCATTTAGAAAAATACTTTAATAAAAGTATTTTGTACACATTTTGATATAATGCGCATGCTCAGTGACGTCATTATTTGTTTACATTAGGAGCAAACTAAGAGAGGCTGGACTGTACTTATAAATATTTGAACCCCATAAATAAAACATTATATAAACAAAAAAACAATCAGTAGTACTATGTACTGTGCAGTACGAGCGTTTTACGGAACCCGATGTGATTATGTAAACGCTCGACCCCATACAGCGCTGTTTCGTTTGGCGCCAGATTGCTGCGGAATGCATCTGAAGCGCTATTACTGTATATGTAATATATTTATTCAATTTCCTATAGTCAGCAAATAAAATACAACACTATTATGAACAGTTAGTACACCCAGGCTATTAGAAAATTTCGGAGAGCAATTATTTCTAAATCCTACTTATAACAATCTATTTCTCAAGTAACTATTAAAAAACAATATTAATTTTTTTTGTTGTTTTTCCATTTTTATTGATATCATGATTTACTATATCAAAGGCTTTTTTTTAATATTAAAATTAAATTATATTACATCTGTACTCATCTATTACCAATATGTATGAGACATCTTGTGTGAAGCAGATTTGTCACTGTGAAGCGTCCAGGCATGAAACCATGCTGGACAGGAAATATTAACCCTTCATTTGTTTAAAAATCTTTGAGTAGATAATCTGCTCAAAAACTGTTGCCAAAGAATTTATAATCACAATGGCCTTGTAACTTGAGAATATTGGCATTATTCTTGCAACTTTCCATTTTGTAGGAAAGGTCTTCAGAGTGATAAATAACAGAAAAACTGAAGAGGCTTGTATCAGTATGTTTGGACACCCTTTAATAACATATGGAGGAATATTATCTGGTCCATTAGATTTCTTTGGTTTGAATTTGCATATCACTTCATTTACATCATTTTCCTACTCATTAAATTTATAAGATCTAACCAAACTTGTACATTCAGATTTTCTGGGGGGGGATTTACTACATTTTGGCTTTCATATACAGAACTAAAATTATCAGGAAACCCCTGGGCAACTTCATCCTCCTTGAGTTCCTGATTTCCAGGGAGAAAAACTGATTGTTCGTTATATAGTCCAGTGCAACTAGAATAAAATTACCCCTATAAAGTTGAAAATAGTGTCAACCCTTAAACTGAATATTTTTTATTTACCAAGTTCCATTTTTTATTGTACATGGTATTCCAAAATTACGCAGTCCGTTCAGAATATGGTACATTGTACAGACAGACTATGGTTCTATTATTTTGTGGTTGATCAAAAATTCGTCGATTCAAAGTAATTCATTGTTTTGGTTTATGCGTTAGGTCTATACAAAGGTAACCAGATGACAGTCTGTACTCTTTTATGGTCGAAAATTTCTTCTTATAATGAAAGAAGCAGCTTAATACTTACATTTTTCAAAAGACCAAAAATGCTATTTTGAGAAATATGTACATATTTTTTTTTAAGAGAAAAGTAATAGTTTGACTTGGAGAAATGGTGGAATTCGAGTTATAGATGGATTTTTACATGGTAAATGAATGAAGGTTTGAAGGGAACTGAAATTCGATTCGAATTACAGAAGTTTGACTGTATTACCTGGTTATTTCCACTACTTACTTGATTACTTCAATGAGTATTCGTTCAATAATTTTACAAAATGATATAAAATTTGCTTGAAGTGTTTATTCAAAAAATTTTTTCTCATCCAAAAAAAACTATCTAGAAAGGAATTCTTGAACACTGTTAAAACGTTTTTCATCATTCGAATATTTTTAGTTAGCTTTTTTGAACAATTATAGATTACCACAACTTTTTAAAGCTTGTGGTAATTTATTAATATTAGTGATGTGTTAATTCCAAAAATGTTGATTCTTGATACCATTGGTACTTGAACAAAGTAATCTGCATCAAGTGCAGACTGTAAAAAGTCTATTTTTCGATACTGATTCTCTAGTGTAATTTTCTAAGATAAAATGTTTTAACCCTTTCAGTACTGAAACAATATTTAAAAGTTTGATCAAAAAAAAGTGGCAGCCCTTATTTCGAAAACTTGGCAGGCTTAAGTTTGCCATTGCTGACCAAAATTTCAACGTTATAGAAAAATAAAATTTCCTGTTAAAATTTTTTTTTGTTTTCATAAAAATAAGAAATCGTTTTAACACTAAAACTATTCAAAATATTTATTTTTAGTTAATTTAAAGTTGCATCGACAACAGCTTGGTCATTAGCAACTACTGTGGGTTTTTGTACCTTATTGGTGGTTTTAACATGTTGAAATTTCCAGACCCTAGCCGGGAATTGAACCCGGGACCTTTCGCTTTGTAGGCTAGCGCACTAGTCACTACACCAAGGAAGCGGTTTCAAAATACGTTATTCCATTAAATTTTTTTTGGAAATGTTCGGTTATCCAGATGTTGGCACTTTATGCATAACTTACGGACTTAGAACTTAAGTACGTAAAAGATATCGACGTCCTGTTTTCTGGACGTGGGTACTGAAAGGATTAAATATTAAGAGTTGGGTAATTTTGGTTTGGGGAAGCAAAGAAAAACCTTTACCATTTGGAAAATGTTTTAGATTGTTGTCATACTAAATAAATAACTAATTCGATGAATCTTAATCATATACTGGAGTCCAACCGCTCGTTCAAATACGAATATGGCTATTCAAAAAAGGAACGAGTACAAATGGATTGTTTATCAAACAATGGAAGAAGTCGGATCACAATTTGATTCAAACAGTTCACGAGATTACGCTTTCAAGTTCTGTGAAAAGGCATTTGTTTTATGTACGAGGATCATTCAAATATAAACTGGAATTTTTTCACACAACTTTGTTGGTGATAGATAAAAATACAAGCGGAGTAGCCTATTTTTCTTCATAGTTTCCTTTAACAGAAGTACATTTTCTTCTTCAGACTGGGAGCTTTCTGATCCCCTCGAAGAAAAAATAAGATGGCTTCCCCAGTAGCTATTTGCGCATGTACTGTTCAATTGCAGCATAATCTTCAAATCTTTTCCCTTCTGATGCCTCTTTCAATTGACCAAACACATGGCAGTCACATGATTGCAAGTCTGGACTGTAAGATGGGTATTTAGTGTATTACAGTGAGTTTTGCAACTGCTGTATGTTGCCACCTTTTGAGTCCCAAAACACTGTTGCAATTACTTTCCTGGCTGACAATCCTCCCCTCTAAATTCGTTCTTTTTTTTTGTGGAGTATAATGATTGACCCTTGTTTCATTGTAGGGTCATGATGTATGATCCAAAAAAGCCACTTCTTCTTCAAAGTGATTCGAAAGACACTGATTGATGTTTCTTTAAATTTTTGTGCTCATTGAGAAGACATGGAGCCCACGTTACCAATACTTACCTGTATTTGAGTATGTCCGAGGGTAATGGATGGATGGAGGTATGGACACTTTCAACACTTCCACCAACCTTTGATGCTATTTCAGCTACTGGTACTATTTTTGTGATAGTCTTTCACAAGCTCACGCACGACCTGAATATTTGGCTTCAATGACGCTGATTGCCTGATACTTTATATGGCTTAGATTTTCCACTTTATCACTACCATTTTGGTACTTATCGGGCCAATCGAATACTTGAGTTTTACTCAAAGTAGCATTGAGTCTATTCAAACACACACATCTTATGGCGGATGTGTGTGTGAGGATCATAGGTATCGTACCAACAATTCCCTGGCATGCCACTCAGTTCACGACACCAGTCCAACAGCAAAGATTCTAGTTTATATTTGAATGACCCTATATTATCACTTTAAAAATATACAAAGGAATCCTAAAGCAATTTAAGCTTCTTAAATAATTATCTGTGAGAAGTAAGTGGGTTGCTTCAATCATACAACTAATTTACTTTTTTCTCAGTTTTAAAAACTAAATATTACTCGGTGATTAATTGCCAAACTAATATGAGATACCTTTTTAAATGAAATCGTGATTTTGTGTACAATTTTTTGAAATGCCCCAAATTTTGTTTCTTCAATGCAAGATCTACCTAGTAAACACTGAAGATAAGTTTAGCTGAATTTTTGTCTTTTTGTATGTTATGGCATCGCTTAAGAACCACTGAACCAAATTCAATGAATTTTGGTATTTAGGTTCTAGACATTAAAATAAAAATAGGCTATACATTTTTTTTAAATCTCAAAGGGATGGGGGAGTTCAGTAGGAGGGGTAAACAAACTATGAATATCTCTGTCAAAAGTCACTGTGTTAAAAATTTTATATAAATTTTATATAATCAAAATTACGAAATGTTTGAAAACAAGTAAGTTTGGTTGTGTAAAGTTTTTCATTTTCATGCATAATAACTGTGATATTGCCAATTTTATGAGAACATATTAATAAACATACAATCGTGTTGGTAAAACCTGTATGCATTCAGTAGCCTGCTCTGTTCACATACCTACCGCACCCATTCCATATCCCTACACTGCTACACATAACATATCCATTCTCGCTTACATAGTCAAAAATGAATCGCTGACCTACAGTTGCCATGTACAGTTTGTTAGTTAACCATCGTGGAGTGTTCCTATTGTGATTCACCTTTCACTAAAACGGTATCAAAATGGCAATTTTCATTGCTATAGCTAAAATACTGCCAACAAAGATAATGCTTTAATCATCCATCTCTGTGGCTTAGTACTGGAATGCAACACTGATGATTCTGGATTCTATATGGAAAATTACCATACCTCCCCTCCAAAAACAGTGAATAATTAAAAAATGTCAGACCTGACAGAGATCGAACTCTCAATACAACAACAGACCGTTCACAGCACCAAGAAAACTGTTCAAAGAACGGGTATTTTAGGTAGTCAGATTTAAGATATAGGGCCTATCCAATAAGTATCTCTATTAAGGCTATAAAACTTATTGGAGATATTTGTTCAAGAACTAAAATTCTTCTAATTACTCTGATTGTTGACACACTGCTGCCAGCATTTTTCCAGTTTTGGTACACATCCGGCAAGTCCTCATCTGCTATGCCATATCATAGCCCTTTGAATTGCCAAATCCGACCCAAAATGATATTCTTTCAGTTTCCTTTTGAGCTTTGGGAAGAGAAAGAAGGTGCAGAGAGCAACATCTGTTGGGTTTGATGCAGCAATCTCACGCTGCTGTTGGCCAGCAGTTTGATCTCAATGATCAGCAATCTCTGTTTGGACAAGGTGGACCCTCGTCCAAGTACTTGAGTACTTTGTCAAATTTATTATCAGAGGTACAAACTCTGTGGACTATTTTTGGCCACATTGTCATCAGTTAATGTTGAAACTGGATGTCCTGCGAAATATTCATCTTGTACCACTTCTCAGCCTTTCTTAAATTTTTTCCACTCAAAACACTTTACCTGTTTGTGCTTTATCGCTGAAAGCCATACCAAACACTTGAAGAGTTTCTGTGGGGGTTGTTATTCAGTTTACCTCAAAACTTAAGGGCATAATAATGCTGCATCTTGACTGCAGATAAGTGGCGACAACAAGGGTTTATTTCTCTCATGATCTACACACTTTGGAGGCTCGGAAGTTACTAAGATGGGTCTCTCTGCTTATCTGACATCCCCAACCTCTAATCCCTCCCATATCAACTGCCCTCCATTGGTTCCTCACAGGGAAAAAAAATCAGTATGAATACGTATTGGACCAGACCTTGTAGAATTAAACTATGTAAGCTGCTTTTGCCAATTTTTTGTCATTTAATATGGGAATTTGTTTTAGTGCATACCCCAGGTTATATTTTACCACAGATTTGATTGGTGTAAAATTCATTTATATAATACCACAAACAGTAATGGCCCAGGCATTGAACTCTGTGGAACACTTCTCACAATTGGGAGTAAGCTTGAATATTGGCCATTCAACTATCTGCTGAATGTAATTTAGCAAAAACAGGCTGTCAGGTGAAATAAAATAAAAACTTTATAAAAACATGGTAAATTTTTATTTTGATTTATGATAAGACATTAAAATTCTACCCAGAATGCATTCTCTGATAGTGGTTTACCCTCTCTTACTTTCTCTGCGGCTTCTATTAAATCCTTTTTTATGGCAAGTCGTCTACCATGCACAGTTTTTGAACAATGTTGGTCTGGATCTTCACTTTTTATCACTTGAGTTGTATTATCACCTTTTTCGTTTGGATTAGTACTTGACTTTCTTATATTCATCGAAGATGATTTACTAGATAACATATGTATTTTTGACTTCTTTAAATATTGATTTTGGAGAGTTGTCGTTAATCTATTTTTTTGCACTTCTGGTTTTTGCGATTTGATTACGATGGTTTTCGATCGTTTAACACAACACGATGTCGAAGTTCTTGATCGCGATGACTGTAAATAATTTTTGGGTATATTTGATGGATTGTTAATACTTGGTAAATCTGTCGGTCCTTTAACAAACAATGGATTTATCACCTTATATGTTAATTGGCGAGTTAATTTACGATTTTTAAGATGTTCTCGTGATTCCGCGCTCAGATTTTCACCAGAGTTAATTGCAGGTAATGGTTTATACCTAGAAAATTTATTGTTGTCTTTTGGTGGTGGTGATTTTAATGTAATATTATCACGATTTAAATATTTAAATGATTGTTCTCGTGTTGTTGGTTTAATTATGGTCTTCGTACTTTTATTATCACAAGATTTTTGTTGTTGAAGTTGTTTATTTTGTGATGTGTAATTTGGTGATCGTATCGATGTGATTTGTGTTGGTCTTCTATTCGCATTATTGGAGTAATTTGACATTATTGGTATATTAACAACTTGCACGTCACGATTATTTTTCCGCATCGTGTTATCGGTACTGCAACCAGCTGTTTCGTGATTAATTGAATGCATCGTATTCATATTTTGATTGACATCAAGATTTTGTGATTCTGCAGTCTTGTGAATTGATGACGAGGAAATTTTAGCCTGAAGTTCCATACCAGGCGGTGCGCTCTGGCAGGTTATAGTCTTGAATATTTCTTGGAACCGCTTGAGACCAACCATTATTCTTAAGTTAAATCGTTTACGATAAAATTTCAATTTAGCCATTAAATTTTTTATGATTTGCAATAAAAAGAAATGAAATTATTAATAATTAATATCTACAAAATAATAAATATTTAATTATAATTTAATGTTTGTGTTTTATTTATTTTAACAGTGGTTTCCGTGACTAACGGCTGAGGTAAAGCGACTAAGTTTAAAATTAACTCTATTGCATACAAACTGCAATCTAATTTCCTAATAAGATTGTAAAATATTTGTTTATTTTATTTTTAAATTTAAAAAATTTTTAAAGTTAACAAATTTGTTACAGTAGAATCCTGATTAACCAAATCGGGGTATTCTGTAGGACTGAAAATCAATCAATTTTCTATGTGCACAATTTCTGTTTTAAAAAATGAAAATAAAATGCACGTTGTAGTATACACAATAATTTTTTACAATATTTGCTGGCAGTTTATAGTGCACAAATTCCTGAACCTAAATAATTTCATATGAACTCGTGTAACTATTGATGGCAAACAAAGCCATCGAAGTACAATTTTTTTTTGTATTTGTTTTATGTCTGACTGTTTTGCAATTGCTGCTAATGCAGATGGTCATAGAAAGACCAGAAAAGAAAATTTTTGAAACTTAAGGTTCATATTTCATCCTTATCAGATTAGACAACAAGAAACGATAAATTCAAAAAACTTAATGAAGTTCAAAGCAGAATTAATGATGTATAATTTTTTTTTAAATACGATAATTTTCAGAGTTATCTGAAATGGCTCTATCTGAATTGCTTTGGATAATCAAAATTCTACTGTAATAAAACTGATTGTATATAATTTTAGATGTATTTTTAATTTTTTGTATTAAAAAAATTAAAGTCTTAACATTTTAATAAAATTTTAATTTCTAAATGTGTATTATTATTTACCTCACCACCTTAATAGAATTCCTATAATAAATATTTACAAATAATATTTAAAAGTTATTAATTTTTAAATATTTAAATATTGTTATAAACTCAGATGTAGTCAATACTTTAACTTATTTGAATAATAATACATCTTCTAATCTTACGGAACTGTTCTGTTAAAAAAATTTTTTTAGCAATTATTTAGCACTTTGTTTTGTATATTATCTACATTGTAACACCTTGTTCACTTTAAGATTAAGTTCACTACGTTTATGATTAAGTTTTGTTGTTTTTATGAGATCTAAAAAACACTCCACCTTAAAAAATTTCGAATTTGTATCAAAAATAATTTAAATCCAGCTATAATTTTATTTTTTAATTATTTTGATTGTATATCAGGTTGCAAATTTGTTACGTTTCCATGCATTTGGATAATTGTTTTCTTTGTCTTGCCATATATGAATACATAGATAGGAAAGGAAAATATTGTTTTAGTAGATTTTTCAAAATCAAGTTTTCTTTAGTTTATTTAAAGTCCTATAATACTTTAATGAATAGCAATAATTAATATGTTAAAATTCTTGAATTCTATACATGAGTCAAACCAAGGACTTTCCACTTAGTAATCTAGAATTCTAACTATTTATTGTACCACAAAATTAGGTATTGTTAAAGATACAATATTAAAAATAGGGTCAATTTGAAGTTGTGATTTCTCTTAACTTCTGATTTTTACTTTATCTTGTATAAATATGTAGGGAGTGAAAGTATAGTTTTCATGTTGATTTTTCACTGGAAGTGCCCCTTGAAGCCAAAAAACATTTTTGACGATTTACAAACATTTTTATCGAAATCTGTCAATTGGAAGTAGTATAATCTTGCAATTTTCTCAAAAACTGCTCCTACAATTTTGTTTAAAATACTGTATTCACTACATTTTTTATGGTCTACAAGATAATGTAAAAACCCCATGTATGTTGAAATTATTTAATGAGGGAGGGGACGACTATGTTCTCATGGTAAAACATTTTTTGTAAGATTGTGGCCTTAAAAATCATTTTACAGGAAAAGTGAATGTATAAATGTACATAATTAAAGTTGTAGGAAATTAAAAGACCAACATTTATTTCAAGTGGTTTTTTTCTACAACGCTTAGTTTAGCGTCAGTTAGTAATTTTCTGTATTATTCTCACCAAGATCTATAAAAAACAGGATTTTTAAAATTGCTGCCTTATGTATTTTATGACAAAAGTGTACCTATATAATTAAAGTTACGGGGTATAAAAAAATCTACAACTTTTATTCAAAACTTTTTTGCGCAGAGCATAACTTAGCATCAATTAGTGATTTTCTGAATATTTATGTCTCTTATTTGTGTTCTACAGATTTTCATTTTGTGTCATTCACTCATGATTAAAATTAGGTTATGCATTTCATTATTTATATTGGTAAGAGAAAGTCATGTAAGTATTTCACACCACAGTTGTTTTTTATAAGTTGACAGCAGTATGTGTAATATTCCTTTGTTTAACCCTTTTTTAATCATGAGTTTTTTTAAAATTTTCTACAACTTTGATTTATACAAAAAATTTTCCCTAGAATGGGTATTAAGGCCATAGTCTTAAAAAAGTTTATGTTTTACCGCAAGAACACATCCCCCAAGAATTTCAGCAGACATGCCACTACCATAATTTGTAGAACATAAAAATTGTAGTAAATGAGTTTGAGAAAATTGCAAAACGATGAAAAATTGCATGAATATACTACTACTTCTGGTTGACCGATTTTGATGAAAATGTTTGTGTCAGATCCCGTGGTATCTACCTTAACGTCCAAGTTTCAACTTCATATGCTATTCATTGTTTTTTTCAGAAGGTTCAGAGGGCCTGAAAAATCAGCATGAAAACAATACTTTCTTTCCCTATTTATTCTTATAGGCCAAGAGAAAGTAATAAACTGTTGTATACTGGAAAAATAATTTCCTGTAAATTATAATATTTAACTTATACTTTAATGAATTCTGTAGGCATTGGTAACATCTTGGGGAGTGCATTAAAATTGTGTTTGCAACAATCATTGGATGAACAAGAATTAGTTTTTAGAACTGGAACAGTTTTTTAAAGAAATGATATTTGTTAGCCGGAATCTGAAAAGGGACCTTTTGTCAAAAATTTTGTATTTTGTCTCCCCATCAGGCTACCTTTTTAAATCTAGTAATAAATTCTGAACAATTTGATAGAAAATTCAGAATTTTCCCAAAATTGTGTAAGTTACGGCAGTTTAAAAGTTTTTGACAACAAAATTGTTGTTAAATGCATTTTAAACTTTTACAACACCCCTTCTAAATTCTGTACATTTAAGAATAAATTACATAATTGAAATTATACAAATTGTTTTTAAAATTGTTGATGTTTGACGGTGCTGAAAGTTCTTTTAAACTGAGTGCCTTCACTTTTATTTTGTAGTTCTGCAACAGAGTCTGGTAGGTGTGACTGGGGCTCAAGATACCCACCGGAAGGTACATTAGTCTGTACCACATACCCTGATCTTTTTGAATAGATATTCTTTTTATTGTGTAGTCATTCCTACAAGAGTAATTACATTGAAAATACGACTGGATGAAGGGAAGTTTAATAATCTAAAAAATCTAGTGTGAAACACACACACAATTTTCTCTTGCCAATGCAAATAATGAACAATATAACCGAACATTAGTATAAAACATTAGAAATAAACAAGAAACTAATCTCAAAGAACATAACCTTATTTTAATCATGAGTGAACGATGCAAAATGAAAACAAACCTTAATTAGACGTAATATGAAAAATCACTCTGATGCTAAACTAGGCACTATAGAGAAAAATTCTTGTAATAAAAGTTGTAGATCATTTAATTTTCTATAAATTTGATTATATAGGCCTACACTTAGTCATTAAATGCATACTAAGGCCAAAATCTTAAAAAATCTATTTTTTACAGACTTTCATGAAGAAAACCAGAAAATCACTAATTACCGCTAAAGCATTATAGAAAGAACTACTACTTCTGGTTGATCAATTTTGATGAAAATGTTTGTGTTGGGTCCTCTAGTGGTACCTAATTTTGTATGATGTTCTGATCTTGAGATATTTTGTTCATACACACAGAGACCAATTACCAAAAACATGTTTTTAAGTTCAGGGGGTCTGAAAACATGTATATCTGGTGAAAACTTATTTCAAAAAAATCTATATGTAAACAATACTTTCCTTTCTATATATTTTTATATAGGCAAGAGAAAGTAAAAAAATACAAATATTGATGTATCGACCCTAATAACTCATTTTTTTCTAACAGGAGGTCCCTTTTCACTTTCCAACTCACATTTACTTCTGAAGGGTAGTTATTGAAATATATGTATTACGTTAGGGTTGTCACCTCATTTTTACCAGTTAGGTGCAAGTTTGGTGTTGGAAAGGAGCGAGACAGGTTTGCTACCTTTCACAAACTCTATTTTTCATGTATTTGAATATATGATTATATAAGGTCTAGGAGAAGGAAATTCACATCAGGAGGAAGAAAACTTTATTGTATATGATTTTTTAAGTAATGTGTTGTTGGGAGATAAGCAAACTATTCAATGTCTTATCAAAATTATAAAATGTGACAACAGAATATTACTTGAAAATTAATTTTAAATAAACAAGATAATGAAAGTATGAAACTATACATTAATGAACATGGTCATGAGTAAAGGAAACATTGAACATACAAGAGGTGATCAAAAAGTCCTAGAATGTTTGAATTGTGCAGCAACAGATTGTCAAAAACAAGATTTTCATGTATCCCCATTTTGTAATGAATTCTAAAAACAGCAGTGTTTTTATAAAGTTGTGTGAAGTTTGATAAAACGTTTCAAATTTTGCCAGAAGCTTTTGGGGGTGAATGTCTGAGCTGATCACAGCATCATTGCTATGTGAGGTCCAAAGAAGGCTGTATATCATTAGAACACAATCCTTATTGCCAGAGTGAACATTCTCGTACGATTCAGTCATCGAATAACTGTTCGTAAAATGGCAGAAGAATGCAATATTTTATTTCGTTCATGTTAAAAAATTTTTTCCAAAGCTCAAGAGACCATTAAAACGGCAGAGATTACTAGATTAATGAAATTAAAAAAAAAAAAAAATCGCTGGAGAAGGTAAACATTACACAAGATGAGTTTTCAGCATCGTTCCAGCAGTGGAAATAGTGTAATGAAAAATGTATAGCTTCCCTAGGGAGAGTATTTTGTAGGGGCCAATATTCAATAACCTATAAGTGTTTTGAAGAAATCAAGATTAATCTAAAAAAAAATTATGATTTTACTTTACCTGGTAATTTCGATAAATTCCAGAATATTAATGGATGGGAACCGTAACAGTTTAAATTTTTTGTACCATGTATATGTGTGTATGTGTAGAGAAATGTAACTAGAGAATTAAATAATTTCGAAATCCATCATAAACAATCTACTTTCCAGTCATTTGATTACTGGGTATAACAATAGTTTTAGTTGCCATGCAACCAATTTGTTAACAAATGCTCCTAAAATATTTAATTTTCTTATTTATATAAATATTTTGAAAAAATTTACCAAAATTCAGGAAATATGTTTTTTTTTTTTTTGTTAATCCGAAGAAAAAATATTTAGTAAAGTTATGCTAAAAAAATTTTAATTTTTTTCTGGTGGTCATTTTTTATTTTTTAAATAAAATCATCTGTGTCATGAACCAACTGAGATATTGAAATAAAATTTTGCATACTTGTTTACTCTCTTTTAGTTTTACTGTACAAAACCAATAAATTAAACAACCTGTTCCATTAAAATTTTCAAAATGGCAGAATTACAAATTTTTACTATATGTACCATGAAATTATTGTTTTATGTCGATTTTCATAATTGAGTTTTCACCGGAACTAAAATGTTTTCAGGCCCCCTTAACCCCAAAAAAATGTATTAGTAATGGTCTATGTGTGTGTACTCAATATCTTAAGAACAGAATATTTTACGAAGTTGAAACTTAAAAATTAAGTAAGTACCACTAAGGGACCTGACATGAACATTTTCATTAACGTCGGTCAACTGGAAAAAGCAGTTTATTCGTGCAATTTTTCACTTTTTGTGATTTTGTCAAAAACAGGTTCTATGATTTTTTAAAAAATTGTCTCGTTTACTACGTTTTATTATGCTCTGCAAGATAACCTAACTGCTATATCTACTGAAATTCATGGAGGGGCTATGCTATGAGCCGGCCCGTTGGCATAATGGTTAGCACAACTGGCTTCTACGCCGTGGTCCTGGGTTCGATTCCCTGTCAGGTCTGGCATTTTTTCATCACTCGTCTTCATATATCATCCTTCTCACTATCTGCATTAACAGCAATTGCAAAGTAGTCAGATGTAAAAAACCAAAAATTATATGCCTCATGGTAAAAAAGGTTGTTTAAGATTACGGCCTTAAGGGGAGACTGTACCCCAATGTTAAATTTGCTACTTCGAGGTACATTTTTCATAGAATTGGTTAAAGGTAGGGAAATGAAACTTTACACGGTTATAGTTGCCAAGTTTCTCTAGCTACTGACATTTTTTCAATTTAAACTGTTAAAAAAAATCTGCATAAAATTAAAAACAAATAAATAGCATAGAATGTTTACAATGTTATTTTTACATTTTTTGCATATTACTAATTTTTGGTGAATCTGAGAAAGTCATAAAAATGCTTGTATATGTGCATGTAGAAGATGAGCAACTGGCAAAAATTTCAGCCCAGTAGGTTTAAAGGTTTGCAAGAAAAATGTTCCTAAATGTTAAAAATCTAAATTTACTGGAGCAGGCAAAAACAAAAAGGCACAAATCAAAAACAAAATGTACACAAACAAGTAAATTTCCCATCAACAGTTGGTTAGAAAGCTGAACCAACAGCTTAGAATATTAAGAACAGTAATGTAGATACATATTTTAAAAAAACTAAAATTCCCTTTGCTCTAAAACGATCAGTATACAATTATGAAAAGTATTCATTCTTGGTGACATAATTTTTTTGGGCAAGCGAGCTAAAAACTTAATGTTTTCATTAAAATCATTTTTTGGCGTACTTTAATGTTTCTCTGGTAGATAAGTTCTGGACTTTTGAAAAATATGAGGAATCGAAAATCAAAATTTTAAGTCAGAATCATCATACATGCTTACCCTTAATATTCATTTTAGGGCACAAGAGTATAATCAAAGTTGTAGAAAATTAGAAAACCTACATCTTCTGTTGCAAACAATTTTTGTACAATCTTTAGTTTAGCATCAATTAGTGATTTTTGGTATTTTGCTTGGTAAAATTAGTAAAAAAATAGGATTTTTAAGATCACAACCTTATATGCATTTCACGGCAGAAGTGTATATTTGTATTAGATAATTAAAAAATCTGCAACTTTCATTTCAAGCATTTTTTCTACAGAGCCTTGTTTAGCGTCTATTGATTTTCCATATATTTAATTTGAATAGAGGTTAATTTTCATTTTGTGTCATTCAATCTTGATTAAAATAAGATTGTTTTTCATTTTACATTGTTTACTAACGACTAAATATAGGTTATATTTTTTGTTATTTATATTGGCAAGAGAAAATCGTGTGAGTATTTCACACCAGATTTTTAAGTTTTGAATATCTCTCCAGTGGTTATTTTTATTACAATAACCATTTTATTATGAACAAAATGACACGTAATTTTTTAGAATTTGTTAAAGAGTATTAAGTTGTGGTAAAAAATGTGAAAGTTATAACTGAAAATTGTTGGTTTTGACCAGTTGACATGTATTTTTTACGGAAAAGAGGAAATGAAATCTGGAGAAAATATCAACCTAACAATATGTTCAAATACTAACTGATAGACAAAATTAGGAATTTTTACTACTATTTCGAGAAAAATTCTTTCTGTTCACTTCCAAAATGTAAATAACACAAATCTAAGTAATACATAGTTCTTTCGGTCACTGTCCAACTGATTGACTTACTGACACAAATTCTTATCCATAAGGTGGCCTTGGAGAACAAAAATGATTATGACCTTATTTGTTTATCTCATGCCCCAACCCCTGGGAAAAATCTGAAATCTTGGATATCAGCCCCACACCAAAATTTTTGAAAAATTTGACCATTCCACTAAGAAAAATTCTTTCAATGTGGGGTGGTTCTGCGTCCCAAATTACATAAATTTTTGTCAGCTTAAATCTTTGGGTTGCACCCCTCCCAGAAATGGGTAAAAACCAGTTTTCTTAATTTATTGCAGTAACTGATTGCAAACTTAAAGAGGTCTGGCTGGTTCCAAACAGAGAAAGGTCATGGGTAGGCGCTCAATCCATTTTGATGTCTCTTCATCAAAATTTCATTTACCTGAAATTTTGAAAAAATTATGAAAGCACCAAGCGAAAAAGTGATGAACAGAAGCTTTTTTGTCAGTGTTAGCCAAAATCTATGGTCCAGATCTTGGTTTTTTATAACTTTGTCAATTACCCGGAACCCCAGAAAAACCATGTACAGAATGTTCCGGAAAACTCAAAATAGCAAATCTAACCCATAAGAAGGCCTCTGAGAACCAATGAAATGCTGAGGACTTTTATTGCTAATCATTTTCTGTTTTAGTTTGTGAAATGACATCAAAAAATTTTGATTAACAATAGAAGTATTAAATTTGGTTCATTATTATCACAAAATTTCTATTTTATCTCCAAATTAAGTACTACAAGAATAAATTATTGTAAATATAGAAATAAATTTACATTTTCATACAATCAAATTATAAAAAATAAAATTATCACCAAATTTAATTAATTTTAATAATTACCTATTTTAATTAACTTTTAAATCGGGATAAAATGTATCACTTTTTGTCCATCAGGTAACTGTTACAGACTGGTATAATGACAGAATGTTCTAAACAACCCTATTGTAACACAAATCGCGCAACACAAAAATCAATTTTTGTTATTATATTAAATACCCCACTCTACTATTGTGAAAAACATAAATACACTGCCCCTTTTATAAAAACAAAGTAAAACTGAAAAATTAATAAAGTTAATACCAGTAGAACATCTTCCTTAATGAACACTCATTTATTATTTGGTTCTCATGGCAACTGTTATTCCTGAACCTAATTTTATCATTCACTGCACCAGGATAACTAAATTTTTTTATTAATAAGTTAATGTAAAATTAAATCTTATATTATTAAATATAAAATAAATTTTTTGAATGTTACCTCGAGCACCAAAAATAAATGTAGTCTGTCATCAATTTTGATTTTCTGTACTTTTTCTTTAAAAACAAAACATTAACCTTAATTATATAATTTTTTCATATTTAAGTATTTAGAAAAATTATCATGTTGGTTATTTTAAATTATATTTAATTATTAGATCGAATAAATTTAAATCTAATCAACAGAAATTTACTTCACGAATGATTACATTTTTATTATTAATATTTTGTTTGTTGCTAGGCGAGAGAATTATTTTTCAAGTTCTATTTTATCAGGGAATTTTTCTTTTGAAGGGAGATTTTAAAAAAAATTTTTCATGTTAATTTTCAACTTTATAAAAAAAAAATTTTAATTTTTTTTTGAATTAAAAACATTTTTTAAACTTAAAATTTTTTTTTTAAATTAAAAAAAATTAAAATCATTTTTTAAACTTTATAAAATTTTTTTATTAGTTTTGTTGTTGTTAAGTCAGCCAAGAGGCTGGTTTGAACCTCTAGAGGCTTTACTTAGTAAAACAAGGAGTAAGGTGGTTTACCATTGCCTTCCTCACTGAGTGGAAAAATATGGTTATCAGCATGGCAGGTCCTCTGAAAAGCATTTACTTTCCACCCTGTAAATGAAACTTTCACTTCATTGACTGCAGGGTGTGGCTGCATAATGAAATTCATTACTCTCAGAGGAGATAACTCTGACTAGTGTCTTTTACACCTCTACCTCTTCTGTTGTTAAATGCTTCAGTCATATAATTGGCTGACCATGTAGTATGAAACAACTATTTGTTGTAGCCCTGGAATTAGGTTCAGGTTCAAATAATTTTACACCACCAGCCTGTTATAGGCAGAATTTTTCATTTTATAAAACTTATAAAAGTTTTTCAAATTTGAACATTTGAAGGTACTGGTCCTAAAACCCTATAAAAATCACTTGACTTTTTCCAAATTTTAATTTTATAACAATTTTTTTAACATTTTAACCACAAAAAATTGTTCTTTTCTAATCATAAAGCTTATTATATTTTACTACCAGTCACACAAAATAATCTCTATATGATGCTATTGAATTCTTATGTTCCTTCTTGCAGTATTGTTGAAAAAATCAGATTTGTAACACTCACATGACATTCTCTTTCTAATGTAAATAATGAACAATACAACCTGATTTTAATCATGAGTAAATGACGTAAAATGAAACTCAACCTCTAGAACTTAAAAATATGGAATATCACTAATTGATGGTAAACTCAGTAGAAAAAAAATGTTTGAAATAAAACTTGTAGTTTTTTATTTTTTTCTATAACTTTGTTTATAAACAATTTTGTCATAAAATGCATACCTAGGCTGCAATCTTAAATTCCATTTTTTTACCAATTTTGATGAGAAAAGTACAGAAAATCACTAATTAATGCCTAACTAAGCGTTGTAAAAAAAAATTTGAAATAAAAGTTGTAGGTTCTTTAATTACATACACTTAAGCTGTAAAATGCATATTAATTTCAAAATCTTAAAAAAAGCATTTTTATCATGAGGGGTCAGAATTTAAGCAGATATGGCACTTACCCTATCTTGCAGATCATAAAAAATGTTGTAAATGGGCTGTTGTTGTTTAGGTCAACAGCTGAGAGGCTGGTTTGAACCTCTAGAGGTTGCACTAAGTAAAAACAAGGAGTGAGGTGGTTTACTATTGCCTTCTTCACTGAGTTGAAAGAGTATACTTATCAGCATGCCAGGCCCTCTAAAAAGCACCCACTTTTCACCCTGCAAATGACATCTTCACTTCATTCACCACAGGATCTGACTGTATAATGAAATTCATTACTTTCAGAGGAGACAACTCTGACTAGTGTCTTTTACACCTCTACCTCTTCTGTTCTTAAATAGTTCAGTCATATAATTGGCTGAATATGTGATAAGAAACAGAACTATTTTTTGTAGCCCTGGAACCAACAGATCGAGTGCAATTAATTTAACACTCAACTGCCTATTATGGGAATTGAAAATGCTGTGTAAATGGGCTAATATAAAAAAAATCTTAGGAGCCATTTTTGAGAAAATTACAAAAAGTGAGAAGTTGCACGAATAAACTACACTTCTGGTTGACCGATTTTGATGAAAATGTTCATGTTGGGTCTCCTAGTTATACATAACTTATGCTCCAAGTTTTAACTTCACATGATATTCAATTATTGAGATATTTTGTTCACACACACACAGACCAATTAATAAGCCTTAAATGGCTAAATGTTAAAAACATGTTGTTTGGGTTAAGAGGGCCTGAAAACATGAATTTCTGGTGAAATACTTGATTTTGAAAATGTACATGAAAACAATATATTTCTTTCTTTTATATTCGTATAGTGCAAGAGAAAGAAAAAATCAAACTTGTGGGAACTGGCATTGTAGTTTATGTTGACTGCTATATGCTATGGTCACTGTTAAATCTTGCTAGTTGAATAATCTGGTAGCAATTTCTTTTTTACAGGTCTATTCTTTTTTTTAATTAATTCTTGGTGGTGCATATTTTCCTTTCCTGGCCCGAATAGTATCAATTTTGCATACAATGAATTCAATTGCTGTTCACTAAATTTTAAGTTTTATGTTATTAAATTGTGTCACTGTCACTCCCATTAATTAGGTGCTGTGCTGCTGGCCAACAATGCTTCTGATATGCCGACAATGCAGAGAGCTAATAACAGCTCCTACTTCTGCTTGCTGATAAGTATAAAAGCCAGTCCATTAGCTCAGGCCATCATCGGACTACAACTTCGAACAAGATTAACCAACTGCATCCATGAGAGAGAAGAAGGAAGATGTTTTGGGACAAGACACAGCATCAATCGTTGCAGCAAAAAAAAAAAATATATATTTATTTATTTCCTAATATGTGTAGTTTGCAATGTATTCAATTTAAGATAAATAAGCAACCACCCCATGACCCAATGAGTTATGGATGATGGGTATGTCATGTAAATGAGGTGTATTCGTGTACAGACTCAGGCCGACCATTCCTGAGAGAGTATGGTTAATTGTACCCTAACCATCAAAGTACACCGGTAACCACTATCTAGTATTCAAATCTGTATAAAAGTAACTACCTTTACTAGGAACCAGGAAACTTCCTCTTCGAAAATCATCTGACTCACGGCAACAACTTTACGACTCGACCATTGTTTCTCAAATTGGGTGGGAGGGTGATGAAGGGTTTGGGAAGCAAGACTTAGTTCAAAAAAATAAATGGAAGTTTTGTGTAAACCAAATAAATGAAGTAAAATATTCTTTATTTAAAAAATTCAGTGAAATTTTCTTTAGCCAAAGAAAACATCATTGAACATCAAGTGATACTCCCTTGGAAACAAAATTTAAGGAATTTTTGCTCATGCCCTTCTGGATCAGTGTACAAAAAGAATACCTTTTTTGAGTGAAAATGCCGTAAAGTACTCATTCCCTTTGCTACTACTTGTAACTTGATTTTCTACTCTTGCTGCCATGAAGAGGAAATATTGTTCTAGATTAGATGTGACAAGAGAACTTAAAAAGTTGCACTGTTGGAACTGACCTAACATTTAGAAAGCTTTGTGCCGAGAAAAAACAGGCTCATCCATCACATTAGTTGTCTTAATTTTTGTTTTGAATTATATTTAGGAAT
Organism: Catonia carolina; assembly: GCA_035578175.1. Lineage (NCBI taxonomy): Eukaryota > Metazoa > Arthropoda > Insecta > Hemiptera > Achilidae > Catonia > Catonia carolina. The sequence goes on from JAQMRL010000012.1 coordinate 28,165,194, forward strand.
ATGTACTTATTAGAAATACACATCCTGATCTATTTGTAAGAGGGGCATGGCTTACAGTTAAACCAAATAGGGGAGGGGCTCAAAATATAAAGTTTGACAACCGCTGCACTAGACCTACCCAGTGGGTTAATATGTATTTAAAAATAAATGTTTATAATGCATCCTTGCCTTATTTTTACTTTCTTGCGCCTATATGAATGTATAGGAAGGAAAGTATTGTTTTTATGTCGATTTTTTGAAATCGAGTTTTCACCGGATCTACACGTTTTCAGACCCCCCTGAACCCAAAAAACGTGTTTTTAGTGATTGGTCTGTGTGTGTGTGTGTCTGAACAAAATATTTCAAGAACAGAACATTGTAGGAAGTTGAAACTTGAAACTTAAGTTAGATACCACTAGAGGACCCAACACGAACATTTTCATCAAGATCGGTCAACCGGAAGTAGTAGTTAATTCGTGTCATTTTTCACTTTTTTCGATTTTTTTCAGAAAAGCTCCTATAATTTTTTTTAAATCTTAGTTTTAATTACTGCATTTTTTATGCTTTATGAAATAGAGTAGGCACCATGTCTTCTGAAATTCTTGGGAGGCTGTCTCTCCTAGTAAACAATGATTATTGAAGATTGCGGCCTTAATATCCATTTTAGTGCAAAAGTGTATATAATAAAAGTTGTAGAAAATTTAAAAATCTACAACTTTCATTTCAAACATTTCTTTGTATAACGCTTAGTGTAGCGATAATTAATGATTTTGTTTTTTTTTCATGAAATCTGCAAAAAAATTGATTTTTTTAAGATTTCAGCCTTAGTATGCATTTAACGACAAAAAAGTATGTAATCAAATTTATAGAAAATTAAAAGACCTACAACTATTATTTTAAGCATTTTTCTCTAAATAGCCTACTTTAGTGTCAAAGAGTGATTTTTCGTATTATAAAGCCAAACTAAGATTTGTTTTCATTTTGCATCATTCACTCATGATTAAAATTCGATTATGTTCTTTTGAGGTTAGTTTTTTGTTTATTTCTTATGCTTTATTACTAATGTTAGGTTACACTGTTTATTATGTGCATTGGCTAGAGAATGTTGTGTGAGTGTTTTATACCAATTTTTTTTTATAATTGCATACTAAAATAAACTTGAAACTTTTTTTATGATTCAAACTGGTCTAAGAGACCAACCATTAATTTTTCGTTCATATTATCTTAAAAACTAAATGATTAAATGGTATAATCCATTCAACAATTTCTATACCTTAACATTTATATTTATTTATAACTACAAGTAGTTACCACTTTTTTATCTTCACACTGCTCTCCTTTAACACAACGCACTCCACTATTACACTAGTTCAAAGGGCAAAGGGCTTCTTTCTCTTCAGGCTTCTAGGAACATTTTCATTATCAAGAAGTTGAATTGCTCTTGGATTGATGTAAACTTAAAACTGGTGACAAAATTAGTAACTTTAAGGTTTAGTTAGCCTCAAGCTTTAAAATGTTGTAATAATTTAAGTTAGTTTAAGAAAAAGCTAAAAAAAATACTTGATTGATGAATAATTTTACAGTGTTTACGAATACCTTTCTAAATACTTTTGGTTGAAAAACATACAAACTTCTAATTAAAAATTAATTTTTTTACACATTTTCATGAGAAAAAAAAATCGCTAATTACCGCTAAACTAAGCATTATACAAAAAAATGTTTGAAATTAAAATATGTAGGAATTTAAATTCTCTAAAACGTTACTTTGATTACATACATTTTTGTCCTAAAATGCATATTAAAGCCGCAATTTAAAAAAAAAAAAAAATTTAACAAAAAAACAAGAATTTCAGCAGACATGGCGCCTACCCTACTATCTTGTAGAGTATAAAAAATTTAGTAAATGAGGTGATTTTAAAAAAAAATTGTAGGAGCTGTTTTTGAGAAAATCGCAAAAAAGTGAAAAATTACACGAATAAACTACTGCTTCCAGTTGACCGATTTTGATGAAAATGTTCCTGACGGGTCCTCTAGTGGTATCCAACTTAAGTTTCAAGTTCGTAAGATGTTCCGTTCTTGAGATATTCTGTTTACACATACACACACACAGACCAATTGCTAAAAACATGTTTTTTGGGTTCAGGGGGTCTGAAAATGTGTAGATCGGATGAAAACACGATTTCAAAAAATCGACATAAAAACAATACTTTCCGCCCTATACATTCATGTAGGCAAGAGAAAGTAAAAATTAGGCAAATTGTGTATTATTTGATATACATGCTTACTGAAGTAAGTAAGTTATTCGTGGTAATAAATTATTAGTAAGTAATGAATTTAACATATTGTTAAAATTTAGACCTATTAATTTTCACTTGACATATTCTATACTCCCTTTTGGAGTCTCCCAGATGCAGTTTAAAAAATAAAAACAAACCAGATTAGGGTTTACCATCATTAGGTTTAACGCATTGAATATTTAAATTATGCTATACAAAAAAGATGTCCATAACAGGCACGTGGAGTCTTAAATTAATTGCACTCGATCTGTTGGTTCCAGTGCTAGAAAAATAGTTCTGTTTCTTATCATATAGTCAGCCAATGAAATGAATAAACTATTTAAGATTAGAAGAGGTAGAAGTGTAAAAGACACTAGTCAAAGTTATCTCCTCTCAGAGTAATGACTTTCATTATACTGCCAGACCCTGTGGTGAATGAAGTGAAGTTGTCATTTGTAGGGTGGAAAGTATATGCTTTTCAAACAGCATTTTGAAAGCATACTTTTCCACTTGGTGAGAAAGACAATGATAAACCACCTCACTCCTCGTTTTTACTTAGTGAAACCTCTTGAGCTGGCTGTTGACCTAAACATAAAAAAAAGAGAAAAAGATAAGTCAGTGAGTAAGGTCAAATGTTAATATTAAAATGCACACAAAATTCATGAATACCAAAAGCAAATGTGCCAATTTGATTTGTTCATTATGGAAAAAGAAAATATTACTTTAACCAAATTTTCTACGCCCCGAATGGAAAACAACCAAATCTTCAGTTCCTTTCTAAAATTATTAGAAAGGGGAACATTTTCATTTTTCTGAGCTATTTTTAAACAGCTTAGGAGCAAGGAATGTAAAAAAATTGTAGTATGATTTGCCTTAGGTGTAATAACGTTTAATTTTTTAAAATTTTATGTAAAGTTACATTAACAATTTCGTCATTAGCGACTGCTGTGGGTTTTGGAACTATAACTGTGGTGTTCAATGTGTTAAAATTTCCGGACCCTAGTCAGTAATCGAACCCGGGACTTTCTGCTTTGTAAGCTAGCGCACTAGTCACTCTGCCTCAGAGGCAGCAATGTTTGATTTATTTTGAGTGCTACGTAATTAATTTCATACGGTGTTTGCAAAACAAAACAAACATTTTTGGCTTGTGGGTGTCATGAAATGAGAGGATGTTTTATTCATAATGCAATTTTTTCCTAAGTGAGTGAGGAACAGTGATTATTCAGTAGTGGTAACAATATTATAATCAATACAGTAAACAAATTGACATATTGTGGTCATCAATAGTGACCTTCACACTGTATTCATAGTTTGAAAAGGATCTAAAGTTCATCAGTGTCATGAACACGAAAGCTTTTAAATGATGTACGCTTACCTACATTCTAGTTTGCCTAATACTAACAATTTTCAGGGGTGTGCTTTAACGCATTACTTATGCAGGTAAAATATGACCCCCATCTGCATGTGTTATTTTTAAAGAATATAAAAAATCTGGGGTCTTTTCTGTTATACAACCCCCCACTGCATAATTTGTCACACTTTATGGATACTTTGTAAGTAATCTTTCAGTATTTTTAATGATAAAAACAGGAAAAATATTTTAAAAAATCCTACATTTATATTTTTCAAGTTTTAACTAAACTATTTATTGAAAGTTATTAAATTATTTTATATTTAATTAAATTAATGAGGTCATGCGTAACAAATTATAACTATGGGTATATATAGGTATAGGAATAGGTTATTATAACTCCTAGTAATTTATAATAAATTTTTATTGAACATTACTGTGTAACAAATCCAATGAAGATAAATGAGGTAAGTACTCAATGAGTTTATATTACATACAGTAACAATATTGAGAAATATTTTTACTCAACATATCTTTAATCTTAACTTGAAATATATTGGTGTTGGATATTTTAAAATATTTTTCCGTTTTATCATTAAAAATACTGTAAGGTTACGTACGAAATATCCACAAAATGTGACAAATCATGCAGGGGCGGTATAACAGAAAAGACCCCAAGTTTTTAATTTACAATTTGTCATTATAAAATTGCATTAGTAGTCTTTATTTTTGAGTTTATATTTAGCAATATGTAGTCTACTTAATAAAAATACAAGTTCTAAACTATTTGTAATTATGTTTTTATTTCAACTTTGAACCCATTGTCCCAATAGGAATAGGGTTTAAACATGTAACTTAAGTAAGAATTACCTGTTTAAGTATTATTAAAAATATGCACACTTTTACTGTACACACAAAAGGGGGGCTCAAATAAAAAGTTTGAGAACGCATTACTTATGCAGATGAAATATGATCCCATCTGCATGATTATTTAAAGAAAATAAAAAAAATCTGGTGTGAAAATTCACACGAGATTTTCTTACCCATGTAAATAATGAAAAATATAAAGCCGAATTATACACGGTTCAATTTGGTTGAATCAATGATATTTTAATAGTGTAGATTGCATTTCAACCGAACTGTTCAATGAAATTAGATATTGAAGGAAGTAGACTGGCTTTCTACTTTTATTCAATGCCATTGATCAATACGGTAGATTTAACAAAATTGTAACCGTATTTTTAAGTTAAAGAGGGGTTGATTTTCTTTTTCATCATCACTCATTATTAAACATAGGTTATATTTTTTCATTATTTACATTGGCAAGAGAAAGTCATGTAAGTGTTTCACACCAGATTTTTTAACTTCCTACAGCACCCTACCAGGATCCATATCCTTTGCCTTACCTCCTTATATTGTCTATTCTGCACCAGTGCTTTAATTCTTTGTTTACCGATTCCAAACTACAACAAACAATCTCTTTGTTTTACAAATCCAGTGCCTTTTCCACCTTCTCCTCTGTCCTTGCCTGTGTGAAACCAACTGAAAACAATATAATCCTAATATTTTCTTTTTCACTCTCTTATGCATTCCATCTATTGTTATTTTAAACAGGAAGGGGTATAATTCACTTCCAAATCGTTAATACTACAGTGAGATCAAAAAATCATGCACATTGAAATAATTGCGTCTGTAAAATACCCTTTTTTGAATTTTGTTTTATAGACTACCACACGATAGCACCACTGGTTTTGCCAAGAAATCTACAGATCATTGTAATGTGTACTGGTTACATGAAGTCTGTAGTATTGCAGAGATCACAGCTCTGTAAACATATTGTTTACCCAAGAGGAACGAGCGTACATTGTTGAACAGTACTTTGCCAGTACTCATATATTCATGTTAGTGGCAAAGTTGCGAATCTGCATTTCAGGTGAATTTCATCTTCTAATCAATGCACGTTGAAACAAAGTTGCGAAACTACATCTCTTACCACTACTAAGCAATATGAATTCGTGTTTTTTCATCTAACTGAAAAATTGGAATTTACAAAGTGGTAAAAATGCGAAAGTTGAGTCAGGAAGGTGTTTTTGTCGTACTGAAAAATTACCACTTTGCAGATTCGCAACTTTGCCACCAATGCAATGATATGGACTTGTTGTTGATGAATTTTGTATGAAATATAAATGGATGTAACAGTGCCAAACAATTTGACCATAACAAGATTAATTTCCCATTTTTATGAAAACGGATCAGTTGCAGACAAGAGAACCGGAAGACTGGCCATTTTGAGTGACGCTCGAATGGCTATAGTTAGAAATGTGATGCAGTTTTCACCTTCAAAAAGCTTGTGAAGACTATCAACACAGTCTCAGATTTTGTATAGTGTGCTCAGAAAGCGATGGAAAAGTTAAAACTTCACGCATATCATGTCCGCAGTGTTCAGGAATTGAAGGAGCCGGATAAAGGAAAGAGCCTGGTGTACTTTAAAGTCCAGCTTCTCTTAGTTTGCTCCTAATGTAAACAAAGAATGACATCACTGAGCATGCGCATTATATCAAAATGTGTACACGCTGATTAAAAAGTAACAACAAAATACTTTTCTAAATGAAATTGTTAGGCCTGCATCATATCATGACTGATGTTTTCAGTACTTTAAGTACTTATAATTTAAAAAATAGTTAACTTAATAGGAATACGACATCCGTAAAGTCGCAGACTCTAGCATGCACCCTGTAGTAGGTGGCTTTTGTTTGTTGACAGTAGGAGCAAACTAAGAACGGCTTAACTGTAGATGGTTTCGGTCATTCATCAAAAACCATGGAACTGGAGAGCTTGACCGTGTTTTATTTAGTGATGAGGCTAGGTTTCACCTAAGTGGATACATGAATAATCAAAACTCAAGAATTTGGTCAACTGAAAATCCTCATGTCATGAAAACCCCTTGCATTGTCAGAAAGTTGGAGTGTTGTGAGCTGTATCACTTGTCGAATACTGGGCCCTATTTTCTTTGAAGATACAGTAAACAGTGTTACTAGGATTTAAACTCTGTATAAACCAGTAAAAGTGAAACAAATACAAAAGTAAATAAAACATACATCTGAATAAACTGTTTTATTTAACATTACAATAATCTAACAAACACAAACATTAATAACATAATTACAAAAAAACATACTTATTTTATACAGAAATAACGGAAAACAATATAGCCTAATAATACAACATAATTAGCGTTAATAAATATTTATAAATAATAAAAAAATATTCGGAGAGAAAGTATACTATTCAATAAAAGAGTAAATATACAAACAATTAGAACACATATTATGATATAGTTCTTAAAATGGCCACTAGAATACAGCAGTTTTACTATACCTTAGACATATTATAATAAATAAAAACTGAACAAAGGTTTTATTTACAAAACTAAAAGTCAAAATAAGTGTTTCATAAGGTTCAGTTTTAAGTCCGATTTAGTTATTCTCATTGAATAATTTTCAGTTTGTTCAGCTAGACTCTGGATTCTATTCCTGATAACACTTGGAAGAAATTATCCTTAAATACATTGTGCAGAGTTAAATAGAAAAAGTCAAGAGGTAAAACAAAGATTTTATCTAGAAAACTAGAATTCAAAACTATTGTTCCACAGAGTTTAATTTTAGGTCCGATTTGGCTCTTTTCATTGAATGTTGATCTTTGGTTTGTTAAGGGAAAGATCATGGATTCAATTCCTGATTAATGTGTGGAAGAAATTACCCAGAAATACGTTTACTACTGCAGATTCAAATATTTTTTCTTTTTTGCATATACTCAAAATTACCCTCTCATTAGTTTATAAATATACATTATTTTTTTTTATTGAGTGATGGGCTGCACAAGTCTAGGCTTGTTCATAGGTATTAATATGAGGTGATTTACAGATATAAATGTTAGATCTGACTGGGAATCAAACCCGGGATCCTTAACATAGCAGTCAGTTGTCCTGATCACTACATCGTGGGCCGGCCATTTACTAAAGAGGTTCCTCACAGTATATCATTATTACAACTATGATTAAAGGCTCATACATTTAAATATGCCAATAATGTGGTCAAACAGCTATATATAATATTAGCAAACAGCTTCACAGAATTACTATTATGTTGATAGAATTAAAGAACAAATTTAAAAATTTAGGATTAAAACTAAACAGAAAATTATGATAAATAAAAATTAAAACAACATAAATAATACATAGATTTATTTTGGTAAGTTATGAGATGCATGAAAACAAGTCAAACAGCCAAAATAAAAATGAGAGATGCATAAGATCAGTATGTTCCGCTTTTAGAAGACAAATTAATACCCTAAAGAATCAGAACATTCTTTAAGAATAAGACGTTCCGTTTTTAATCAGTGTGTTTTCCCATCCTCTTACATGCTATACAAAAAAAAAAAAATATGGAGACTCCGGCCAAGATAGAGACACAAAGATTTACGGAAAGACCAGTATTGAAAATTTATTAAATTGAACGACCAAGTAAAAACATGAGGATTTTAAAAAAATGTATTCATTTAAAAAAAGCCAAATATAATTTTTTTTCTAAATAGTTTCCTGCTTTAGAAATACATTTTTCCCAGAAAGAAGGAAGGTTTTTATCCCTGCATCGTAGAATGAAGCTGGTTACGTCAGGAGCCAATTGCGCGCAAATCTCTCTGTGCCCTTGTCATCCTCAAATTGTTACCCTTCTAGTGCTTCTTTACGCTGCCCAAACAAATAAAAATCACAAGGTGCTAGATCCAGGCTGTAGGGAGGATAATGAAGTTGAGTCCAGTACATTTCTTCCAGTTTTGAGACTGTTAGAGTGTCTCAACTTTTGATCTGTGGTCAAAAGGAGGATCCCTCTGGCACTCACTTTAGGTCATTTGTAATAATTGCTTGATAGCTCCTATAACTTATTCTGACCTGTTCTGCAGTTTCAGGTGTACTCACTCGTCGAACGTCTGCAAGAATTTCTCAACTCATGCAACTATCTATGCGTACATAATGTTGGTCCGAGGACGGTGATCCTGTTCCTGATTTTCCACTCCTTTTCATCCATCCTTGAACTCTTGATGCCAGGCAAATACATGAGTCCTTGTCAATGTTTGGTCTTCAAAATGAGCAGTGAATCTTTGAAAAATTCCATTGTTTGAACTCTTTCATACGCAAAAAATTTTATAATGTGATAAAGCTGTATTGTAAGGTTATGAACTTGTTTGCAAACAGCTTATTTAAATTTCAGTTTATTTGTCACTTTTTTCACCACTTTTGGTTATTATAAAATAAATATCTTGTTAAATTTTGAGTAAAGTGTATTTAATCATTAAAAATAAGCAAAATTCAGCTCACTCTTGAGTATCTCTGAAGGTAAGATTCCTACTGATTAACAACTGATCAATCAATGATTTGAACAACTAATTGAACAACTTAAAACTTTTTAATCAATACTGGAGGTATAAGAATTCATTTTACGAAATAAAAAATGATGTCAATTTTAAAACTTTTTTGCCAAAATATTCAACTCTAGTTAACAATAGAATATGTGCAGACTAGCTTGCAAAGGTTGATTAAAACGTTAAAGGTTTTATAAACACTTATTTTCGTTTGATTGCCTTCAAATCATTTTTATGTACCCAGGTTCTGAAACCTGGGTACATAAAAAGAAGGAATGGAGCAGGTTACAGGCTGCTGAAATGAGATTCCTAAGAGCAGTGAAGGGTTGTACTAGGGAAGACAGAATCCATAATACTGAGATCAGAAAAGAGCTCAACATACCCTCCATATGGCAGAAAATCGAGGAAACCAAACAAAACTGGAAGGATCATGTGGAGCGCATGGAGGATGGAAGAATTCCCAGGGCAGTCATCTCCTATCAGCCAGTAGAAAAGAGAAGTGTGGGCAGGCCTCGTAAGAGATGGAATTGATTAATAAAGGAGTTTGCAGTCGGAACAGGCAATGTGCCTAATCCTTGAAGGAAGACAACGACGACGAAATTACACCTATGATCATAAATCAATATATAAATCTTACAAAACCTTTACTAGAGCTTCTAGTAGCCATTATATGAACTAATTATATCAATATTCTGCTTATATTCACACTGATATATAAGAATTCATTGATGTACAACACTACAATATATAAATTCTACACAGTCAAATACATAAATCTTTAATTGATTCAGTAAGTTTTATTGATTTGCTTTAATTTAATTTTTTTTATTATTACTAAGGTTTCAGGTGTACAATATTGCACATGAAAAAACTATTATTCTCACACAAAGTTAACTTTCTTAAAAGATTTGCACTAGTCAAAAATAAAAAAAATCTTTTTTTTATTTTATTTTAAGTTGGATCTGCAGCTTGGTATGCTATGGTGGGTTTTGACCTGTAATAATTTCCAGACCCTAGCTGGGAATCAAACCTGGGACCTCTGTGTTGTAGGCTAGTGCGCTACCACTAAGCAATGGAGGTGGCCACACTACAGATTAGGAACAAGAATTTTACTTTAAAATTCATTCAATTGTATCCGGCTGGAGATAAAACAGTATTACAATAAAATAGAAAAAATATTTGGGGATGTTATTTGAGGATGGAGGGTGTGATGTGAATTGAGAATCTAAGAAATGCCTTATGATCCTAGGATTAGATGATATAAAATTCCTGACATTTACCTCCCAGTGGTGGAGATGCAACGCTTTTTACAAGTAGCTGACAAATGCAATCGCCAAGTATTTTTTGGGACAAGGAGATTATTCCTTATCAAGTTCCAACGTGAGGGTGAATGAGTGGTTTACAAGAAGAGCACCCTCTTGCCCTTGAGGTGAGAAAATATCTCAGAATGAGGATAACATCAGGATTTTTTTAGTTTATTACAATTCAGTTATAATTTTTTGAGGGTGATTTTTTTTTAGAGAGCGATATAAACAGAGTTGACCTTAATATGAAGAAGATACGAGGGTAGTTTGGAAAGTAACCTTAGTATGTCTGTCACAAAAAAACTTGCATAGAAGAATTATTTTATAACGTACATCTTAAAACTACAGCTTTTTTCCATTTTTCAACACGATCACCATTAAAATTTAAGCATTCGTCATAAATGTGTAACCTCAAAACATGAAGGCTGCAATAAAAAATCCAGCGAAATGCGTGCTGTAATAAGATTTCTTTCAGCACTAAACATTCATCATCAATTGTGTACTGTATATGGTTCAAACGTTATGAGTGAAGGTGTTGTATGGCAATGGGTCTGATTTTTTAAAAGTGGTACAACAAACATTCATGATGAAGAGAGGAATGGTAGGCCTTCTGTTGTCACTAATGATCTTGTCAAGAAAACCAACGAAAAAGTTCGTGAAAATATTACAAAGTAAACAAAGATTCACCAACTCTGAACAATTCCCACAAATTTCTTGAACGATTTTGTTACTGATAAATTAGGCTACCAAAAATTCTGAGTTCGGTGGGTACCAAAATTGCTTACAGAGGTCCATAAAACCAAACGAGGGGCTCTGCCTTAGACTAGCTCTCACGCTACGACGCTGATGTAGAAGGTTTTTTGAAGAGAATTGAAAGAATGATGACGACAAAAGTTCAAAATGTCATGAAAGACTACATGTCCAGGCGGCTCTTCATGAAGAAATTTTTAAATTAGTGAAACACTATGACAAATGCTTCAATTTTAATAAAATATTTTTTCTAAGTAAGTTTGTTTATTTACAGCCAAACAGAGGTTGCTTTCTGAACCGCCCACGTACATTGTTCAAGGTAGGTCAGCTATCAAGAAATTCAATAGGTAATTATGGTATTCAAATCGGCTACACAAGGATATGTACCAATTGCAAATGATTGGTGAAGAGTTTTGAATGGAAATTTCAATGCAGGGACAAATTACCTTTCAATTCCAAAATAGTGTTACATAGTTAAATCGTGGAACAGGTTGAACATATTTGGTATTTGGGATGCGATGTATCATTTGATACGGATTTTCATGTCTGACAAAAACTTTGGAAGTTTAACTCTGAGAAGTCATACATCATTCTTTCAAAAACACATGATTAAGAAGCTTTTATCAAGTATTGGCAGAGGCTATATTAATAATTGGTAGATAAGATGAGTTTTTAAGGATTATTGTAAAACCTTAGTAAATAAAATAATTAAATATATTTTGTTTTTTTTTTAAATTTAGAAAACATTTTATTACACAAAATTAACAATAGGAAGTCAATATAATTTATTAAAAATGGAAGAAACTATAGACAACATTTTATACATGCTATTATATTTTATCAATAAAAAAACAAAATTTTTAAATATTTTGATTAGATTAAATTTAAAATAAATGCTTCATTAATTAAAAATGTAATGCAATGTAATTTGGTGTAAGGTAATTCAGAACTATAAATTAGTTCTACTATAAATAATAAAATTATTATTAATTTAATTATAAAATTATTATAAATAGTAAATTAGTTCTGACTATAAATTATTATTGTGGTGACAATTGACAAATCCATTATTTTTATTCTGCTCTTTTGTATGGAACAGAGCCCTGGACTCTTTAGGAAATGGGATGTAGAAAAAATTTAAACCTTTGAATTTGTTAATGTTCATTAAAGGATGTCATGGACAGAGAAAATGAAATATGATTAAGTCTTATATCACTGATTAATAATATAAAATAAAAACAAGAGTATTTTGGATATATTATGTGCGGAGAGAAGTACCTTTTGCTGCAGTTGATTATATAGAGAAAAGTCTAGTGTGAAACACTCAAATGATTTTCTCTTGTCAATGTAAATCAATCCATGTTGGACTTAAAAATACGGAAATTCACTGATGTAAAAAATAAGCACTATAGAAGAAATATTAAAATAAAAGTTGTATGGATTTTTAATTTTCTACAACTGTATTTATACTTTTTTTGTAAAATTCATATTTAAAGCCGCAATTTTTTTGTTGGGTCCATGGGTTTTTTTTAAGTTCAGGGAGCCTGAAAATGTGTATTTCCAGTGAAAACTCGACTTTGAAAAATTGATATGAAAACAGTACTTTCCTTCCCTATATATTTATACATGAAAAGTAAAAATATTAGAGAAAAGATCACATGAAGACGAAGAACATCTAGATTAAAAAATTTTCAAACTAGTTCGGAATTATTTAGAGCAGCAGTGATACAAGTAAGAATTCCTGCTATGATTGCCGACCTCAGATAGAACAAGGCAACCAAAGATTTTTTCAGTTTTGCCTCTTAACTGATTAGCAATTTACTGCTAATGCAGATGATGAGAAGGGTAATAGATGAAAAAATTCCAGATCTTACTGGGAATTGAACCCAGGACCGTGGCATAAAAGCCAGTTAAGCTGACCACTACACTACAGACCGGAACCCGAAGAAAATTGGTTACATAAAAGATAATTTTTATAACCACACCTTTCTTCTATTCTTAAAATATGTTTTTATAATTTATTTTACGTAAATGTAAGAGAAGAAAGAAGACTACTTTTTACCATATGAATAAGCTGTACAAAATTAAAACAACCATGATTAAGACGGAAGATTCAATAAAATTATAATAATTATTTTTAAAATACACATTTCTGTTAAAAGATTACGTTAAAATACTCTTTTCATCTATGTACCTAAATTTTGTTCTGAAATACCTTACTTAACATAAGTTTATTGAATTAAATGCATATTATAGGATGCCTAAGCAACAATTATGTTACAATTTTACATGGTCATACCTAATGTTATTTTTTATACAATTTAAAAAGGTTTATTTGATATATATTACTATACAAGGTTTTGCTAGGGAAAAAACTGGACTGTCATTGCTACAGCAAATAAATGAATGCAATTAAGTCGAAGGTTGCAGGGCTGGTCATGTAACCCCCCCCCCCCGTACACCTTCTACTCATTTTCATCTTGCTCCCCCATTCAGTCCGCCCATAGTACTAATTGAAAGTATATGTTTTGATGCTGTATTGAAAAAAAATTGAGTACTATTGCTTCAACAAACTCAAATTTTGATCCTTTCAATGCTTTCTTGACTCGGATGTTGTGTTTGGCCAAAAACATCTTGATGGGCAAAACATTGTGAGCTGGGGCATTTTCCTAGTAAAGAATTCACAGATTTTTTTTCTAAAAATTTGGCTGTTTTCTCAATACTCACTAAGGTATAGTAGTCAAGACGAGATATAGTAACATTGATTTACTGTTTGACTCTATAGACAACCATGTATTTATAGCATCTTATCGATGCATTTCAGCATAAATTTTACTAAATATCTGACTCGTCAGAATGTGAGTCCTGATACTAAACTGAACATTAACACTTTGAGTGCTAATCACGTCATTTGACGGAATTTATATTTACGCGGTATGCTAAATAATATCACCACATTTGACGGATTCTATTCATTTGTTCTGAATCTAGTATCATTTTAGTACACAAGTACACCATTACAGCGCTCGTAGATTAGTATTCTATTCAATTATAAAGAAAAGTAATGGTTGAGGTTACATGAGTGTTTTAGGTTGCTTATCAACATGGATTCGAGAATGTTGTTGGATGATGCAATTATTTAAAAAAAAATTATATTACTGTAGTTGTTTTGTTAGGTCAACAGCTGAAAGGCTGGTTTGAAGCTCTAGAGGTTTTACTAAGTAAAAACGAGGAACGAGGTGGTTTACTATTGCCTTCCTCACTGAGTTTAAGGAATATGCTTGTCAGCATACCAGGCCTTCTTAAAAGCACCCACTTTCCACCCTGCACCTTCACTTCATTCACCACAGGATCTGACTGTATAGTGAAATTCATTACTCTCAGAGGAGATAATTCTGACTTGTGTCTTTTACACCTCTACCACTACACCTGCTCGTTATGGGCAAATATTATAGTAAAAAAGTGTATAACAGCGTAAATAAATTATGTGGACAATATACGAATCTAGTGAAAATTCTTGTATTTTTTTAAAAATGTGCTATAAACCATTCTATAAACAGCCATGTTTTGAACCCCAGCACTCAAAGTGTTAAGTTTCAATTGCAGATTTTCCAAGTTACAAAACAAATAGATATTTACACACTGTTCTTTCTGAATACTCTACATTTTTCCATCCCAGCAAGACAAAACTAGATCAGAAGGTTAAGAGGTTATGTGATTAGCCATGTAATCTTTGACCTAATTATATTCGTTTTTTTGCTGTACCAATCAGTGAGTGCAGAGACTAGAGAGCAGAAGTACAGTCATGTGATTGTGGAAATGATAAACATGTGTTAATGTTAAGTTTACTGGTTAATGATTTACAATTCAGTATTTTCTAGAAATACTGTACTTATCTAGTTTAGTTTTTCTTTCTTTTCATTATAATTAATACGAAGAAACAGTGATTCATTTATTTATCCTTAATAATAAAATAAATAATCCCAATCAATCTCTCTAGTCGATTTAAGGAAAACATTTTAAAATTTTGTAAGCCCATATTCCACAGCCAAAATTTTTTAAAATTTTCTCATGATACTAAAATCTTATTTGTGACTCTGAGTTGCATTAAGGGGATTTCTTTCCTAGTAGTAGTAGTAGTAGTGAATTAATAACAAAAAAGGTTTTTGTAATTTTGTTGAAAGGTTAACACAGAAACTACCATATACATAGAAATGGCGAACAAATCCAATACACGTCTACTTGATGTCATTCATGCACACATTGATGGACATAATAGGATACTTCAATTATTGTTATATATATATATATATATATATATATATACACAAAAAGTAGGAGTGGGGAATGACAAAGAGTAAGCCTACACATGCCAATAGATCTGCTCCAAATTTTAGTATGGTTTTTTTCAAGCCAAACCTAGGATAAAATGACATGACCACACTAAAAGAACGGTGATTTTCTATAAATTTTATCAAGGCAGCACGGTCATTTTAAGAAGTTATTTTGGTAGCATTGCAAACCTCCAACCCAAATTTCATTGTTTCAGGGGGCAAAATCATGTATTTTTTGGTGAAAACTCGATTTTGAAACATCAATATGAAAACAATACTACTTTCCTTTCTTATTTATTTATACAAGGCAAGAGAAAGTAATAACTGAGTAGCTGTTCATATAATCCAGGAATAATTGAGGATTTATTGTAAGAGTTAAATTATTGTACAGTTTTATCACACTGTTCTGTCAGTTGTTGATCATAGCTGCTCAGCAGATATCAAGAATATGTTTGATCATAAAAAAAATATAAGATTCTGTATTTAAAGGTCTTTAAAGACAAAATACAAACAACACTAACAGTTTGTATATATTTTTTAAAATAAATGCAATAAAAACTATGAACATGTAAGATTGTAACTTACTTAAAAAAAATCATAGAATTAATGACTGCAATAAATAAAACGATAGAAAAATTCAGTAAAAATTAATTCAGTAAATAATTATTAAAAATACGATATCAAAAAACTAAAATTGGAAGACATTGTAAATAAATTTAACAATTAAGTAAAATTAAGTATTTAATGAATAGGAAATACAACAAAGCACATAGAATGTGAGTAACTTGTTTTGCTGCCAACAGTATACTTCAGTTTACAATTTAAAAAAAAATGAACAATTTTTATTTGATATGTATATAAATTTATAAAATTACCAATTTTAGAATAAGAATTCATGTCGAACCTGATCTGAACTAGAAATTTTATGAGATTCAGTACAAAATAACTGTTTAATAATTTTTTTACAAATTAATTCCAGATGTTTTAAAATTAGAAGATTTATATTGGCGAACGTCAAGCTTTTTAAAAATATTATGTTGGCAACCCTGTATTCATTTTTAGATATGACTAAGGATCTGGATAGCTGGTTTTGTTATATTAGTGAGCATACTATAAAGTTTTTTTTTTCTGTTAGTGTGGAAGTTATATAACATGATCTTTTGATCGTGTACACAGTAATAACCAAGCAGTAATGGTGATATTCAACAGGACTTAAATAATCTAAGAAAGACCAAGAGATCTCACAGACCTTGTAATGTGAGAAATGGACTGTTTTCTAGTTGTGCAGAGGTTCTAGCACAAAACGAAATGATGGTAGTTAGACAGTTACCAGTTTGGTATCAGAAGCCAGTCAGTAAACATTGTGCACTACCATAACTATTTCCGTATAATACAAAGTAGTGTTTTTCAATAACTACAAAATTTACTAAATTTCACCTAACATACACATTATCACCTCATAAATTTGGTGAGTGAACTGAAAGCAATTTAAGTTTCTTAAAATAGTGGTCTGCAAGATTTGAGATAGTTAGAATTTCATAGATAAGTTTAAAGTTTATAAAACTAAATTTTTCATTTCTTACAGTCTATCTTTTCTATTCATATATTAAGATATTAAGTCTATCTTGTATATTTCTTAATTACTTCTTAACCTATACTCCAAATTTTTCATTGAAAAATTCTTAGCCATGTAACCTTTAGATTCTATTACTCTAAAGTATGTATATTCTTTAGATACTGTATTGTATTTGCCTGTAAAAAATTCAGTAATGCTGCCGTTTAAATAAAAGTTACAAAAAAAAAAACAAGAACATATGATGACGTATTCAGGTGTCATCCAGCACCAATGTGTGTGTAAAAACAAACCAAAAAGACTAATAAATTTAAAAAAAATTAAAGATAATTTTTAAAATGATAAACTGAAGTATACTTTATGCTGAATTAATAATAATTAAAAAAACTCAATTTCAAAAGATTAAAACTACATAAATTATACCGTAATAAAATTTCCTTACAATATTAAATCTTAATATTACATTATATAATACAATGTTGGTTTTCTGCATTTTAATAGTAATTATAATAATAATAATATTAATAATTAAATTATCCATTTTGATATAAGTATTAATTACAAGTATGTATAATATAATGATCAACTAAGTGTGCCTGCTTATAAATAATTTAAAGTATAATATATATAATTATATATATATATATATATGTACTTAGTGTAAGTATACGTAATTATTCTATACTTATAAAATATTGTATAGTAAAATTAAGATGATCTGAAAAGAATTAATCATTTTTAAATTTGTTTAATCCTTACCAATTTTGAAGAAGGGGCGCATTCAAAATTTTATGGTTGACAGAAATTTAATTTTATATGCAGAACATAATGTCATTAACAGTATTTTTTTTTAATGAGTGGGGCACTAAATGAACAACAAGAAACTTATAGGTTAGAATTCACGTCAACCATTGCACTTCAATTAATAAACTTTTTAAACAATCTAATAAGTAAAAGATTTAAAATGAAATTATTTATTAGAACATTTTGTATTCTAGATACACGTTATTAATAAAACTACTTTGAAGAGTATCTTTATCTAAACAGCATTTTGTGAAGTTACGACAAAAATTTCATATCTTTTTTTAATAGTTTGCTACTATTATGATCTAGGTATCAGAATGTTTGAAAAACTTTCCAGAATAATCCAAAAAATAGAAAATTAAGGTTTATTTTATAACTTAGTTCTTTCCAAATTTACCGAACAGATGCCTTGCTTGCTTCATCAATTTGTAGCCATCAATAAAAAAATTAGTGAATTTTTATAGGCATTTTCTTGATTTCTGATAAAATATGCCATTTTGAAAATCATCAGCTGTTGGCTGATTTTTTTTGGAGATTTTTAGATGTAGAAAACGAAAATGTCCCTGCTGGCCATGTTTAGAGTCCTTACTTTAAAAATTGAGACCCAAAAATTTCAAATTATGTATTAATTTTCAGGGGTAGCCTGTACCCATTGATCTCGTTTTCAGAATCTATATCAAAAAAATTATTAATTTACGAAAATTATTTTATTAGTTTTTTTAACATTTAGTTAGTCTAATTTGCTATCGGGCATGAGAAAGTAAAAATATTACTTTTTATTTAAGAATGACTATACTTTTCAGAACACCCTATTATTTTTCTATTATACATAATTATAGATAAAAATTACTTACAAAATTACAATTATACTTAAATTATAGTAATAATAATAATTATATAAGTAATTATAAACAATTAGTTTTTGATCTTTTTATTACTATAATATATAATAAATTATAACAGTCATCCATTACAATGTATATATTTGTGTTACACTCAAATGTTGAATTTGATCAACGATTGAAATTTCTACTGCCAATGCAATGTGGACAGATCAAAATAGCCGCAATGCATTATGGGTAAATATATAAACTTGATAATGTGATGTTAAGTCTTACTTCAGGATTTTAATAAACTGATATTACCCATAATATACTGTAATTTTGGAATATTACATGGAAAGGGGAGTGACAGTAACCAGTGCTTCTTATTCAAATCTAATTAAAAATTAACTTTGCCCTTCGACCAGTAGTAAATGATGAGGACTTTTGACTTTGGGTGTATTGTTACAACATGACAATACAATGCCCACCTGCCTACAGTCCATTTGATAGCTCAAACTATTGACAATATCAAATTTGAATGTCTAAGGCTGCAATTACAAATGAAGCATGTAAGAGACAGTGGCGTGTCCGTAGTCACAAAAGGTTTTTTAAATACATTAATAGTAACAAAGATGACTATTAATCACACTTTATCAGACGTGCGTGTATGAACGTGTTTCTGCGAGGAGGGAATGAAACAAAACAAATCGATCCACCTGGGGTGTACAGGTAGATAGTTCACTTTTGAAATTACGTTGACTTGTTGTCTAGTTAAGTTATGGATAACAACTTGTTGAAATGGACAAACGTAAACCACTGAGGGGTACATCTTGTAAGGAATAGAGATATAATAAACAAATTATCGAATGATTTTATCTTTAATTCAATTTTATTAATAGAATTAATACAATTATGCATTGTCCTTCTTTTTCTATGTGTTTTACACTTTAAATAACTATTTTCTAATAGAAATAATTTATAAGACGTTAGTTTTTAAAATAAACATACTGTCTCACTTCTGAACAAACAGAAACACAATGGCAATATTTTGTAACCCCATTACATGCGAGAATGTTGCTACCAGGAACTCTCTTGTACATGCACACACGCTACTCTCTCCTAAACGCTTCATTCGTAACTGCAGCCTTATACACCCACGTTATTTACCAGATCTCACCCCTAGTGATTTTCATGAGTTCAGACCGGTTAAAGAATCGATGGGAGGCAAGCATTTCAGAAGTGATGAAGAGGTGAAATCAATGGTGGCAAGTCATAACCAAATAAATTCTTTAAACAAGGTATCCATGCCCTTCTGAAGTGGTGGGATATTTGCATTGAACGATGGAGATTACATCGAAAAATAGTACTACGATTTTTTCTTAATTACTACAATACAAAAGTTACAGCACTTTTAAGGTCTTAATTTGGTACACCCTTATAAATAATCAAGAATCAATTTATATAATTACTAACTAATATAATTTTGTGTTAAATGTAAAAAGATTTTCTTGTTCTTTTCATGGATTAGGGATATCCATCTGTTCCAGCAGCCATCTCCCATCTTTTCTTCGGTCAGCTAATACCTCTGCTTTCAATTGGTTTGTATCTACTTGCTAAACTAAGTAAACAACTTTTTGCCATTTTACGGCCATTGGTCATGGTTTAATGTTTTTTTTGTTAATTGGATAAATTCCCAATTCTTGCCTTATATCTTCATTTGGGATCCTGTTTAGTCTTGTACAATCCTTGAAGGACCTTAATAATTTCATTTCCACAGTTTGGATGTTTCTTTCCTCTCTTCTCCTCATCATCCATGTTTCACTGTTGTATTTCAAGACTGGAACTGCCACCATCTTATAAAACTTTAACCTTGTTTCAGGTCTTCTTTTTTGCCTCAGTGTCCTATGAATCGTCCCACATACCTGATTAAATTTATATGATTTATTATTTACATGAAAAGAAATAAAGAAAAAAGTAAAAAGAGTTTAACCCTTTACGAGCTATTGATGCTTATATCTGCAAGCAAGAATTAGATCACATAACATCAAAAAAGACTGATAAAACAGTAAACAGATATCATTTGTGGTAATACTAGATTACTTTGCGATTCAGTATTAGTGCAGCAGTGCATTTACAACCTGTTTGTTGTCATAAAACTAATATAAAACGATGCTGTATTAAAAGGTTATGTAGACTTCATTTTGCAAACAGCTTGTTTAAATTTCAATTTTGATGTTCTTGTCCCATTTATTTTATTAATTTTTTAACTAAATTATGAATATGTTGTTAAACAGTTAAATTTTGTGTAAAATATATCATTAAAACAGAAGTTAAATTTGTCTCGTTGAGTAAGGTTAGGTTCCTACTGACAAAATGAAGGGCAAGTAAATTTATATACAACTTAAAATTTTTTAAACATTTTTAAATCAATACCCAAGGTATAAGAATTCCTATAAGTATAGAATAGGGTATAAGAATGAAATAAAAAAGTATGACATTTTTAAAACTTTTCTACCAAAATATTCAGCTCTGGTTATAACTAGGTTGCAAAGGGTTATTGGTATAAATGCCTACCCTGCGTTGCGATTTACTTTGATCCACCCTTATTTCATTGAGGGTGTACACGATCAACATTAGTGGTTTGAGTATAACATATATATATTTACAATATTTAAAAAATATATTACAATATTTAAACCTAATATGTTACAATATATAATATAATTATAATTAATCTGAATTATATTAATATAATATTTCTTTCTTTAAAAATTATACAATAATAAATTAATATATTATCTATCTTATATATATATTTTTTATTTTTATGTATATGATTTTCATGATATATATCTTTTAGTATACACACAGTGAATACTAAATGTATTATGTGACAAAACCAGTCAAATGTTTTTATTATTCTGTAGTTAAATCAACCTGTTTACAACAATAACATGACATTTATAAATATCCCAAAAGATATTTAATAGACTATCTACAAGTTACATTAAACCTATGATATAAAAGTTTTATTCATTAATTTTTTTTTGAAAGACTATTGACAAACTTACTTGATTCTGTAATAGTATACAAACACGATAAAGTAATAAAAAATTTCATTTCGTAAATTTTACTTCACGTTGCGTATGTGTTTCGTACATTATCTTGGACAACTTTTACTTTAGAACTCATTATTTTATTTTTAAATTTATAATTTCAAAATCGTTCAACCCTTGTGTGACTGATAGGTTTCAGAATATTAACCTTCAAACACTAATTCCGAGATTGCACCGACAGACTTGGCTTTTTTTATCCATCTTTAATCCGAAAAATCTGAAATTTTTATGAGACGTTCAGAAAACTTCGAGAGATGTTTTAAAAAACAAACATGAAACTCCGTTTTTTTTACGCCAGTTACAGCGAATTTATGAAAAATTTGTTGTAATTTATGCAAAGTTGCGCGTTTTTGTCAAAATTTGACAATAAATAATTTTTATTTTTTTTAGACTGGTATAATAGAAAAAGTCTAGCAAAACATGTGATACATCAAACACCCTCGCTTACCACACTATACGGCTATTTAAGTGTACTTAAGAGTCAAGTGAATATTCTGTGATAAAAGGAAAGCGGAAAAAACTACTCTCAGAGCTGATGTCATTGACCCATTCCTACAGTTATTTTTACAAAATATGTTATTATGTGAAGCATGGAACTTTGTGAACATGTAAATGTAGAAAAAAATTAGAAAAGATAAATATTAGAATACTTTAGTTTCATTGTGAAGAATGTCTGAAAATAGGCTATTCTAGGAATCTTGGAGGGTTTATTCCCTTTTACAGGTCATATTCAATTCAACCGGTTTTGCTATAAAAGCAAGATTGAACAATATACCTACCCCTACCATTCAAGCTTTCAAACATGGTAATAACTCTATTTTTAAATGAGATACAGAAGTTACATGATTTTCTTCAGAAAATCGGAATTGATTGGTACCCCAACATTCACAAATCAGTAGAAAATTTCCTACTAAGCTGATTGTGCTTTTAAAGAGCTTACTTTCTTCCGCATACATTCAGCTACTATTTAACTATAATGTTTACTCATGTGCACAAACATTGACCTTCACTATTACACAAACTGTTGAGTGCATACACACTCATCATCTAACAATTACAAATTGGCAATCAGCCACATAAGGGTTAAAATTATATCAGTCGATTTCTGCATGTGACAAGTGTCATGCATAAAAACTTTTTCTATAACATAAAATATACCTCATCATTTTTTAAAAACTCAACAAAAAAAATGTAACACTTTCAGGCTATGTCCATAAGTAATTTGGGCGTGTTAGTTTGAAATGGCAAAGACAGTGTACGATTGTCAACTTCACATTGTTCCAAATGCAGTTCCCAGTATCATTTATACCAGTGGTTCTCAACCCGGGGTACGCGACGAACTGGTTAGGGGTACGCCTAAAATAAAGGACAATGGTGGACGTTGTTTTTCTGAGTAACTTGGTGGGGTTATTGTACTGGCATGCTTAATGCAAGCCCAGATCTAAAGCTTTATTTGTCTACATTTGAACCTAATTTCAAACAATTAAGTGCAACAAAACAGCCTGAAGGGTCACACTAAAAAAGAGTTCTGAAGACGTTTCCTGGACTAATAAATTAGTTCCAATACATCACAATTTTCATGTTAGATTTTGTATTTACAAATTTTAAAAGCATATTGTATTCGATGTGAGTTTTTCAAAGTTTAAAACTAATCTGTCTTGTCTTAGATTAGAAATACTATAATTATTATAACTCTGTCATTAGTATTTTGATGTAAAATTAAGACCATACAAGAAATGTCCAGTTTTCAATAAAATATCTATTTTAAATGCTTGTGTTAACTTTCATTTTCCTTAGTTTACATTTATATCTTAATTTGAACACATAATAAAACGTACAAGTGTAAGTTATATTTTGCAGTATTTAAAAACTAACCAACGTATACTCACAGAAAAATACCATTATGATTATAAAAAAATAAATTTGCATTGTGCAAAATATTTGGAAATAAATAAAAAACATAAGAAAATATGCAAATTGATTAGAAATTAACTAGTGATTAATAGCTTAGTGAAGTATTGTAGTTGCAGTGATGTTACATTTTTGGGGGTACAATTTTAGTTAAAGATTCACCAAGGGGTACGGGAGAAAAAAAGGTTGGGAACCGCTGATTTATACGATTGTCGTTTTTCATGTAACATAGTGTGACCAACGCTCCTATCAAAGTGACTTGAATTCTCTTCTCTCTCCCCAATTGCTATGAAAAGTGTTATCAAACAATTGAGAGATAAGGCTCCTGGACTCCAAAAAAGCCACATCAATGACTCAAGAAGAACAAGAAGAAAAGACAATGTTTTTGCTGGAAGACCCGACATCACCTGGAATGTCATTGACGAGTGCCGACAAAGACATATCGTAGCAACCACCGCAGCTTACCTTGGTAAAAACATCAAAATGGATATTTTCACGGTCACTAAATTTTTAAAGTTAGATAACACCATCTGTATTGTTACTATCTGGTAAAAGTAGTTAATTAATTGAAAATCTACTTGAGGTAGGCCTATAAATATTTATACTTCTATACCAAAAATTATATCCTTCGTTTATGTTATGAAGGAATGTAGTAACAAAAATTAACAATACATGAGAAGATATCATTAAAAAATCTTCTGGGCACTAAAATGATGAGTTTTATGTTACAAATTTGTGTACAAGCAATTGTTAAAAATTCTGATGTATTTTTCAGTACAAATTAATAATGCATGGAAATTCACTTAACATGTAGAAAACAAGCTAACATTTTTTATAAAATGATGAACAGATAGTTTTGAAAGTGTTAAAATATGTTAATATGTTTTTCAAAACTCCCAGAATTCTAGGTTTTGTAGCTACATAATTCCTCAGGGCTTAAAGTGTAAAAAAAACTCTTACAACAAACATTAAAAACACTTTGGCATGAAAAGGATATGTGTAAGATGGAAGATGTATTGTATTTTTATGTAGTTGCATGGAATGCTGCCAACTGCTTTTTACACTGGGTATAGTACAAGGTTCATAGTTAACTAGAGCTTTAAAGTTAAAACGTTCCTCATTCAAATTCTACCGGAAAACAATCCTCATGTTTACATTCAATACGAAAATCATACGCATTTTTTAAATAAAATTTAATTTATAATTTAGATTTTGATACTTTTAATTTGTATAAATTTGTCATTTCTTATAAAAATCGATAAAAAATTTTAATATTAAACTAATTCAACACCACGTACATATTACTCGTCATTAAAATTAAAAAAATTTTCAAAATTAATGTGATGTATTATAGACAACGTCTAAATTCAGAGGAATCATAAACATTTAGAAAAAAGATTTGAAAAATAATGAAAAAACCATTAAAAAGGATTGAAATCGGTGGGATACATATTGTGGAATTCATTGTAATAAAGACTAAAAACAATTTTTAGTGTAATATATACGTGTTGAAGAATACAAAGTATTTGCAAATCGTTTCAAACGATTCTCGAGAGTTTGAAGAATATTTATATTCTTCGGTTACGTGTGAGAATGGTAACTAATCAATGTCTGGGCTACAATGAACTTGTCATAACAAATCATCACTTCATCTAATTACAAATGTTCTACGACTCATACATTTTTCGTTTTTCTATTAGCACAAGGTTGATCCAACGTGTAGAATAAGACTGTATATGTGTAATTAGATATTAATTAACCTTCGTAAGTATTAATAATAAATCTCTTATCGTCATGAAGAACAACTGTAAACAGTCTTGTTATGTTCGTAGTGGTTGTTATAGTAATAGAAATGGTCTTCGTAAAACGAGGACACTTTATTTGCCGCTGCCTTGGTTGGCCGCTACAGGACAACATCAGGCAGTGGGGCCGCGCACTAGGCTACTACCTTGCGCTCTTTATAATAGATCTCTTCTGATTCCTTGTCGCACAACAGGAGGACGACTGCGCCGAACAAAAATATTGCAGCGCCCCAGCCGACTCCGTATGCCCAGCCGAACTCCCATACCGTCCTGTTGCCTGCAAAATATACAATGAAATTAAAATTTTGTTAAACATTTCCCTACATACTGTTTAGAATTACTGTATTTGCCAGTGTATAATATGCATTTTTTGCGTCAATAACTCTTCAATATCATAATTCTGTATAAGAGGACATGGTTTTATCTGTTGACAATGAGTCAACAATCAATTAAGGAATACATTGAAATTACTGATTGTCTCATTGCTGTCTGGTTAGTCATTTCTTTTGAAATGGCATTTAATGGAAATCGCAATCGCTTACTGCATCTGAGATAAATATCTACTGTTTTACCCCCGTCACAAATGGATAATGTCAACGGGACAAGAAATGACACCAGGGGGAAAACTTAAATGGCCTTCCATAACTCAGATATGTGCATGGGTCAAAACTCCAAAACTGTTGTGAATTCTTTCAAGTGACAATGACTCCGACCATGACTATGGACTGATGAGTATTGTTGTAATACTGTATAAGCAAGAATTTTCTATTTAATTTAAGCCTATGTAATTTTGGTGTAGCTTAAAAAGAAGTAGCTACTATTATGTAATATTGAACTTTTTCATGTAGCAATCTTTAAATACCTATCTTTTTCATTCACTATTACAAATACACGTTTATTGTATTTCAAAAAAAATTATTATTTATAAAAATAAAATTCCCATTCCTTTCATAAAAATAAAAATCACATATAAAATTTAATATTAAAGAATGAAATCCTTCTTAAAAATGGGAGTGTATCTTATGCATAGGCAAATACAGAATATAATATGAAACACCACCAAATGCATGTTAGATGACTCTTACCAGATTAAAAAAAGGTAATAGGTCCTTTCAGATATCACATATTCATCTTCTAATACTTCTAATTCATCTCCAATACATAAATTTAAAAGGACTTACTGTCTTTTTTAATCTAGTGAGTCATCTATTGTGATTTGGTGGTTTTTTTATATAATATAATACTGAAATTAATATTGTGCATATTAGTATTTTTACAATAAAGTTCTATTAATGGTCTCAGAACTATATTTCAAAATGAATCGTTCAACAATTTGAGATCTGAGAGCCTGAATCTGACTTCACCTGTGCTATTTAATTGTATAGTAAACTTTAAATGGGTCCAACTCGATACTAGGTAGTCTTGACTCTTCTTCCCGTTATTTTCCCACACAGAACGACTTATTACGAATTACAGTGATATCTAGCAGGTATTTTAAAAATTTTCACATAAACAAAAAATCCATGATTTGTAATGAATAGTATGAAATGACTCACAATTGTTGTGAGTCATTCACTCATGATTAAACATAAGTTATGTTGTCCATTATCTATATTAGAAAGAGAAAGTCGTATGAGTGTTTCACAATAGATTTTTTAACTTATAATGTATGTTAACCAACCGTGTTGGTCTGGCGAAAAAGCCGCTGCAAGTACGCTGTTTAACTGCTGATTTTTACGGACGAAAGTTCCATGGGTCAAATCCTAGTAAAGTAAAAAACCTTGATACAGATCTGAAAATTTTAACACAGATCTGAATACAGTAGGCCCTAACATTACGATCATAATTCGTTCTGGAAGAACGATTAAATATCGTATTGTAAGATCGCATTCTTGCCCAATCATTAGACCATATGTACAATCCCACAAGAAATTTACATTAGCCTGTACATACAGATCACCCTATACATTCTTCAAATAGTGCTGATTTCAGTACAAATGATTTGATAATAGGTATAATTATAAAAAAAATGCCTTTTTGAATTGTGTTTGATCTATCAGACACTTTAACGTCTTTTAAAACTGACTTTTGCTTTACAATCGTGGAAATTGTAGACTGGGAAGAACCATACTGGCGAACAAATTCATTTATCCGTTTTTTTATAATTTCTTGCTTCAATAGAAATTTTACTTTTTATGCGCGATTTAGGACCCATTTTCACTATAACTACAGTAACGTACACAGGAAACATGGTACCAAAAGTACAAAGAATGCGTATGTATAATAACATGACAGACACTATGGCACAGATGCTAAACCGATAACCAAGGTGTTACGCATAACACTACTAAATAGTGAATGGGTGCTGTGACAAAACTTAAAAACAAAACAACCTTGAGCTGATGATGGGAGGGTGCGGGTAGCATGGTTGAGGGTATCTTGACAAGAGGGAGGGAGTACATTCGATCAGAACTTCTTACAGTAGGGGTTGACGATTGGCGGGTCAGGTGCATGTGCGACTTTGGGAATGCGATGACACATCGTAAAGTGAAATATCGTAATGTGAGGGTCCACTGTAGAAGAATTTCTCGTGTGAAACCATTTCAAAGTGTTGTAATGACATAAATATAATTGCTATCAATTGATAACTAAATATTATAAAGAGTCTATCAGAATACATCAAACATAAACTAAGAAGATCAATTAAGTAGGACCAAAACTGTCAGTTAGTCTCAAGACTAATATGCTTTTCATGGTTGATGAGCTCTGCTGTTCCACACATTTAGACCAATCAGAACGTTTGCCAGTGTTGTCAGATTGTACCTGACACATATTACGCGCGCATGGGTATAAGAGTCACAATAGTTCACTCTCGCCTTGCATCTCGTACTGAACACATCGATTATAGAGCGCGTTAACATGCAATAGTTTATAATATAATCAGCTGATTGTATGTTTATAGGATATAATTGTTATTGAAAGACCAAAAAAAAATGCCTGACGAAATATTTAACAGAGCTACAAGAGCAAGTATTGGCAAAGTTACTGGCAAGCCATTGGTTAGCTATGAAGTGGGTAGGGGGCAATGCATATGTTTAGGGCTCATCACCCTTGAAAAATAGCAGTCATAATGAATCACAAAAACCAGTAAAAAAATGTGTATTTTTACGATTGTGACTTTAGTGTGCATTTTAAGACATAAGTGTATTTAATCAAAAGTAATAAGAAATTAAAAACCCTACAACTTTTTTTAAGCATTTTTTTGTACAGAACTTGATTTTCATTTTATGTCATTCACTCGTGATTAAAATTAGGTCATGTTTTCTATATTACATTGTTTACTCATGATTAATCATAGGTTATATGGCTCATTATATACATTGACAAAGGAAGTTGTGTGAGTGTTACACACCAGATTTTTTTTTAGAAACACATTCTGCGCCTTAGAGATTACGGTTGAATCTTGAATCACTCTGTATAACATATACAAAACAAATGATCAAAATCTGGTGCGAAACACACACACACGACTTTCTCTTGCCAATGTAAATAATGACTGCTATAACTTACCTATGTTTAATTATTAATAAACAATGTAAAACGAAAATCAACCTCTGTTTGGCTTAAAAATATGGAAAATCACTAATTGATACTAAACTCTGTAGAAGAAAATGCTTGAAATAAGAGTTATAGATTTTTAAAATTTTCTATAACTTTAATTATATACACTTTTGTCGTCAAATGCAAACCGAGGCCACAATATTAAAAAATCCAATTTTTTTAATGATTTTTATGAAAAAAAACAGAAAATCATTAATTGATGCTAAACTAAGTGTTGTAGAAAATACTGTATGAAATAAAAGTTGTACATTTTTAACAGTTCTACAACTTTTATTACATACACTTGTGCGTATGTTTGTATATGTTTTTGTTTGCATGTTTGTATTATTCATTCTAGGATGAATATTAAGGTCGCAATCTTAAAAAAAAAAAAAAAATTCTATTAGAACACAGGCTTGCCCTCCAAAAACGTCAGCAGACATGGCACTTACCCTGTCTTTAGAGCATGAAAAATGTAGTAAATGAGGTGATTTTTAAAAAAAACTGTAGGAACTGTTTTTGAGAAAATTGCAAAAAATTGAACGAATTAATTAATACTTCCAATCAATCAATTTTAATGAAAATGTTTGTGTTGGGCCCCCTAGTGACACCTAACATATGTTCCAAGTTTCAACTTCATGTGATATTTCACTCAAGATATTTTTTCACACACAGACCAATTGCTAAAAACATGTACATCCTGGGAAAAATCGACATGAAAACAATACCTTCCTTCCCTGTATATTCATATAGGGTAAGAAAGTACAAAATCCTTAAATTATTTCTTAATGAATGAATCACTTGACCTACCTTCATTCAACTCGTTTGCAAAACAAACTGGATATATTACTAAAGCTAGTAACACAGCTATCACTGCAACATAGAAAAGAAAACACGTTTAATTAATATGTATAACATATATACAGCACAACAGATCATAACAAACTGTTTTTTATAAAGGTTTTCTAGGGTTGTTACTACCTTCCATCTCTCTACCTTTACCTCCATTTACAACAATCCATTCAATTCTCATAAGTCCATTCTTGCACCTTACCACTAAACATTAATCTGTCACCTAACCTACGCCATTTGTCAGCTGCTGTCCACTTTTCTCACATGCCCAAACCATATCATCCTATTCTCCACAATGTAACTCAAAAGTTTGCTCTCCAACACCATTTTCCATTGGTAACTTGATCCATAACAGCTTCAGAGATTGGTGTATGTTTTGAATGAAATATCCAAGAAATATATAATTTCAAAGTTTCCATAAAAAAAGTCAAAGATAAACATTTACATTTATTTAGATTGACATTTACTGGTAAATATTCCACCCGGTCTAAAATCATGGTAGATGATGTGGTACTGTACAATCTGTGAGGTTAAGTGGTGTCTCTCACCTGGCTGAGCCTAGCTGCTACTAGTCTATCTAAAAACATCATCCACGTTGGTGAATATACACTCGCTACGTAAATTGGAAATTGAAAATAACATTTCATGAAAGATAGATATAAGGCTATATACAGGGTGATTCTCAATTATGGTAAAATAATTTAGAACATGATTATAGAGCTAAAAATAAGAAAAAACTTCATATACAACATGTTCACAAATGCTTCATTAGTGAGTTACCAGCTAGCGAAACATTTCACCCTGATTTCAGTTCCGCTGCCAAAACTAAAAAAAAAATTACAAGGTGATTGCTGGCCCAGTCCTACTCTATGGAACTGAATCGTGGATTAGTACAAAACCACAAGAGAGTAGAGTACAGATGGCAGAGATGCAGTTACTGTGGATAATAAAGTATTGCAATCGCAGGGACCTACTGAGAAATAAGGATATAAGAATGGAACTGGATACTTACAACCAGAATGAGAAGATTTCAGAGTATCTAAATCAATGTAGGGAACACATTGAGAGAATGCCTGAGAAAATGGTCCCCCTCAACATTTTCAAATATAGACCGGAGAGGAGGAGAGATGTTGGGAGGCCACGCAAGAGATAGCAATGATTCAATAGTTTTGTCACTATTGTGAATCGAAACAGATGGGAGCCTAATCCTTGACTGTGAGAAGAACTAGATTCATTCTCCTCCGCCCACATTTTTGCCACCAAAAACTCCATCTTAGTTGGATTAATTTTACTCCCATTTCCTTTATTCACCAACCAACACTCAGCCGCATAAGTCATTACGCTGTACATTAAGAGTGTTTCAAAAAGGACAGAACCGTAACACTAAGAAAGTAGAAGTAACGCATAGGTAAGTTTCATGTCTCCTTATATTCAGTTGGCAACACAGCATTCAAGGTTAACAGCTACAATAGAAATGTTGTTCTCGTGCACCATCACTATTCCAGAATCTATTCATCTCTATTGTGTCAACGATGTTTTCCAAAGATGAACGAGTAAAAGATGAGTTTCAGTTAAAATTTCCCAATTCAATTGTTCCGAATAAGCCGACAATCTTGTTCAATAAATTTTGTGAGACTGGAAGTATATAAAACATCACAAAAGCACAACTCTCGGTGTCGTTTAATTATTTTGGACAAATCTGTGGGTGGTGTGGTGTTCTGCAACTTAATGGCAGTGTTAGATTTACACATACAAGAATGCTGGTTTGACCAGGATAACACCATACTGTCGAAGACACGTTAGACATGCTACAGGATTTTTTTGGCCATTGTTTGATTTTGAAAGAGTTGTGGTCTCCAAGAACCTCAGATCTTACACCAGTAGACCTTTTCTTGTAGGGGTATTTAAAACGTGTCATTTTAAAAAATTATTCCTTATATACTTGATAAATCGAAGGTGAACACTGAACATGAGATTTCTAACATTGATGATTAGCAAACTTTACAAAATGTGTATGAGCCTGCACTTGGATCACAGGAAATCATTTTCAATGTTTTCACAGTGCTTCCATGCTTACGATAAACTTCAAATTGTCATGAAAGATTGGCTACGTGCTCAGGTGGGCGAATTTTACGAAGAAGGGATTTGTAAATTAGTGAAACACTGAGACAAATGCTTAAATTTTAATAGTGACTAGTTTGAAAAATAGTAAAAAGCTTTAGTTTTAAGATGTATATAATAAGATATTTTTTCAATGAAGGTATTTTTAATTTACAGCCAAATGGAGGTTACTTTCTGAACCGCCCTCGTATTAAATTAATGAAATATTTATTACAATCTTATGCAACAGTATTCAAATTACAATGAAACTTGCACATTTATAACTTTATAAATGTTGAAAGAAGAGGTAGAGGTGTAAAAGACACTAGTCAGAGTTATCTACTCTGAGAGTAATGAATTTCACTATACAGCAAGACCCTGTGGTGAATGAAGAGAAGGTATCATTTGCAAGATGGAAACTAGATACTTTTAGGAGGGCCTGGCATGTCGATAAGCATACTCTTTCAACTCAGTGGGGAAAGCATTGGCAAACCACCTCACTCCTCGGTTTTACTTAGTAAACCTCTAGAGGTACAAACTAGCCTTTTGGCTGTTGACCTTAACAACACAAATGTTGAAAATATTTCCTTGTAATCCAAATGCAGGTTCGTACACATTTCGTAATGTTTGCTTGTCATGTCTAAGGGGTCATCAACAATATGGCAAGTTCCGTTATCCTGTTTGAACCAACATTTTCATTATTATAAATTTAACAATGCAATAAATTGATGGATTATGTTGCGATAAACCATGCAATCCATAGAAAATAAAGGCCCTATAACACAAAACGGAGATTTGCTTTTTGATCTTGTACACTTCCAGTATCACAAAATTTATTGAACACAAGATTTTAAACTTATTCGGAACAATAGATTTTGGGAAATGTTAATGAAACTCACCGTTTACTTGTTTATCTTTACAAACAGAGGTTATTTTCTGAACCATCCTCATACTTTTGTACTGCATTCATGTCATATGAAAACAAGTTGTATATTTATAGAATAATCCATAATTAAATTGAATATTCTTATTTTTAAGCATCTTTAGTGTGTTTATTACATAATACAGAGCTAATTTGCTTATTCATGAAAATACCTTTCTGAGTTGCCTTAATTATTCTTTATTTCCCTCCCCCATATCTCCATTCTTTCAGATCATACATCATAACTTATGCTACAATTCTCACTTCTATTTATAGTTAATTGAGTCACGAGTTTCCCTTTGGTTTTAAAGACGGGTAAAGGGGGGAAAGGATCAGTGCACATACGTGACTGCTTTATTATCAGTTCACCACCATAACAACATAAACTATACTTAGAGAACATACAGTACATCACAGGACCTTTTGTAGATTAACTATACGAATATGTTTGTTACTGTAAACAGGAATGCCGGTTTCTCGAAAACGCGGTCTAACTATTCACAGTGCTGAACGAAATCTAATATGCAATGAAGTTGAAGCTATACAATAATACCTTTCCTTGCCTCTTAACAAAAGTCGTGAGCGAGCGGCTAACTACTGTAATGTTTCTAATTCTACAATTCAAAATATAAAGAAGTTAAAGACAGTGAAGAAGATAATTCTTAATTAACAGTTTTTTTGACACCTGGTAAAAAAAGAAAACAATTACATCAGTAAGAAAGTGATGCTGACACAACGAAAATTAGTACCGGTTTTGAAAGAAAGGCTAAATATTAGTTGTAAACTTTGTACATTAAGAAAAATTTAAAAGGAAATGGGGTTTAAGTGGAAAAAGTGTTAGTCACAATGGAATATATTAATTGAAAGGCGACATGTGTTTAACAAACGGTACAATTACGCGGTAGTAAAATATAATGTCTCACGGTTGAGGTAAGCAGCACTGTCAGATTTCTCTTCCCTTCCTCACACCCAATTCATACGTAAAAGGCATTCTTGAGACTCACTATCTATAGTAGTTTAGGCCAGCGTTGGATTTACACAGGGGCAACATGGGCAAGTGCCCAGGGCGGTAAATTTTTGGGGGCGGCAAATTTTTGGACAAAATGCTTAAAAATTAGTTTTGATATTTTAATTCTGATTATTTGATCGATAAACTTCACTCACGATTTAGAATTGTTAATCAACTCATTTTCATTCGTAAATTTAAATTTGGTAGTACGACATTAAAATTTGTCCATATTAAATTTGGTAGTTAAGTTGGTAATACTGAATGATAGATTTAAGTGAATCAATTGTCGTGTCGTTCTGTATGGAAAAAATCGCGCCTAAAAGCGAGTAAAGATATTCGATCAGCATCGTGTATGCATATTTGAATTAAGAATTGATGCGTAACAAAAGGTATTATTTTTCAACCGTATTTTATATGATATTTGACTTGTGATTTGTAAAACTTCAAAAGTGAGGTTATGATTTTGTCTCATTACAACAATTTCATATTTATCATTGTTTATTTCATATCAAGTAAAACTGTTCATTATTTATGTGAATCAGAAGATTAATTAATTTGTATTTCAACAGCCGACTTTTAATTTGTGCATTGACACTTTTATTCGCATCAACACCAAATTCCAAGCTGACAAAATTTAGTCATAAACGTATTGGTTATACATTTTTTGATTGACTATTTTACGTCTGATGGCAAGTAAATCAGTATGAGTGACTGCAAAAAAAGACTGCATAAAATTTTAAAAGGGGCGGCATTTTTGTCCTTGCCCAAGGGCAACTTCTATAGTAAATCCGGCCCAGGTTTAGGCAACACACATTAGAAATACACTTGGTCGTGGATACATCCCACACATTACATTAATAAACTATCAGTAAACTGGACAGTTATTTCAAGTTTTCAAATACGATAATAGAAAATAAATACTTACATGATGCGATCATAACATAGACTGCAATTCTATAGAACTTGTATTTAGTTCTGTGATCTTTACTACGGAGACCAAGGCCAGTGAGTAATGTGGCAATAGCGTCTGTCAGTAGGCCCAAAATGCAAAGACCAGCTGCTGCTTTTATATATGCTGAAATTAATTTAAAAAAACAATAATTAACATAAGATTAAATATTAAATTTCAAGAGAATGAAAGACAAGTTTTAATGCAGCTTAACACATTTGGTGTGGAGCACAATATACGAGGTGTGGCTATTAAATAACGAGATTACGTTGTAAAAAATTTTATTTTAATTTTATACATAATCACTTATTATCACCTTCAATATACACTTCTTCTCTATCACTACAACACTCCATGCGAATTTTCCATAGTTCGAAGCAGTGCTGGAAGTCATCTTCTGTCAGCTCCTTCAGGACACGTGCTGCTTTCTCTTTTACAGCTTCCACAGACTCAAATCTTGTCCCTTTTTAATGCAGATTTCACCTTAGGGAACAGGTAGAAGATAATAACATGTGATGAAACATGGTTTTTACTTATGATCTGGAAACGAAGCGCCAATCCATGCACTGGAAGAGCCGAACTTCACCAACAGCCAAAAAGCTCGAATGAGCAAGTCAAAATTTAAAGCAATGAAGATTGTTTTTTTTTTATATCCATGGGATTGTGTACCTTCACTGGGTTCCTGATGGTCAAACAATTAATCAATATTACTACCTTGAGGTACTTCCTAAACTACCTCAAAGAGTAAGGAAAAAAACGCCCTGAAATGTGGAAGGACAAATCATGGGTTCTCCACCAAGACAATGCGCCAGCTCATTTCGCGTTATCTGTCAAGAGGTTCCTTGCCAAGTACAGTATCTCAGTGTTAGAACATCCACCTTATTCGCCAGATCTTGCACCATGTGACAGATCTTCTACCTGTTCCCTAAGGTGAAATCTGCATTAAAAGGGACAAGATTTGAGTCCGTGGAAGCTGTAAAAGAGAAAGTGGCATGTGTCCTGAAGGAGCTGACAGAAGATGACTTCCAGCACTGTTTCCAACAATGGAAAATTTGCATGGAGTGTTGTAAGGATAGAGAAGGAGTGTATATTGAAGGTGACAACAAGTGATTATGTATAAAATAAAAATAAAATTTTTACAACATCAGTCTCGTTATTTAATAGCCACACCTCGTGTATATATATATTATGCTCCTAATCTCA
Organism: Catonia carolina; assembly: GCA_035578175.1. NCBI lineage: Eukaryota > Metazoa > Arthropoda > Insecta > Hemiptera > Achilidae > Catonia > Catonia carolina. Next base: position 28,201,271 of record JAQMRL010000012.1, read on the forward strand.
TTCTATCGTCTTCAATATTCTATATGTAAGGAAGATCGATTCACTTTTGGGTCCCTTATATGTGAGGAACGTATTTTACTATTTCATGAAAATCATTTCACATATTTTAGTGATTGTAATTGATTTTTACTGTTACATTTATCCAAATTTAAATTTACAATTAAGACACAATTATTAAAAAACTGGTGTGAAACACTCACATGACATTCTTTTGTCAATGCAAATAATGAACAATATAACCTAACATTAGTAATAAAACATTAGAAATAAACAAAAAACAACCTACTTTTAATCATGAGTAGATGATGGAAAATGAAAACCAACCTTAGTTTAGCTTAATAATACGGAAAATCACTCTTTGACGCTAAACTAGGCTCTGTAGAGGAAACGCTTAAAATAAAAGTTGTAGATCTTTCAATTTACTATAAATTTTATTATATACACTTCTGACGTAAAATGCATACTAATGCTGAAATATTAAAAAATTCAATTTTTACAGATTTTCATGAAAAAAACCCCAGAAAATAACTAATTACCGCTAAACTAAGCGTTACACAAAGAAATGTTTTAAATAAAAGTTGCATATTTTTTAATTGTCTACATGTTTTATTACACTTTTGCGCTAAAATGCATATTAGGGCCGCAATCTTAAAAAAAACATTTTTGCTACGAGAGCACAGCTTCCACATGAATTTCAGCAGACAAGCGTATTTATCTTTCAATCCTTGGCCGACTACACCCAGTCCAAATGGACTTTAATCAGTTTAGTAGCCACAGAAAGCTACCCAGCAGGTGAACCCACAACCCCTGAGAGGCCAAACCCAAATGAGTGGGTGCGGACGTGAGCTGCAGGGCACCCAACTCCCCTCAGTACTCGTGTAAACGTTGGACGAGTCGCTGTTGAGCTCGTTACGCTGCTAAAGTGCTTTGCACGTGGCTCTACCACACATGGAAGTACTACGCATAACTATGCTCTATAAATAGCACATGGAAGTGCTACGGCCAGCGCCCATTAACCTCGAAAGCAGGCGAGTATAGGGTAGCTAAACCGCAGTTTTATGGGCACGCTCTGTGAGGTCTGGGGCATGCCTCAAATTTCAGCAGACATAGTGCCTACCCTATCATGTAGAGCATAAAAAATGTAGTAAATAAGGCGATTTAAAAAAAAAGTCGTAGCAGTTTTGGAGAAAATCGCAAAAAGGGAAAAATCACACGAATGAACTACTACTTACGGTTGTCTGATTTTGATGAAAATGTTCACCGTGTCAGGTCCTCTAGTGGTATCTAACTTAAGTTTCAAGTTTCAACTTCGTACGATGTTCCGTTCTTGACATATTTTGTTTAAAAACACACACAGACCAATCATTAAAAACATATTTTGTTGGTTTCACGGGGTCTGAAAACTCGATTTCGAAAAATCGACATGAAAACAATACTTTCCTTCCTATATATTCATACAGGCAAGAGAAAGTAAAAATTAGCAGTTAAAAATACAGGATACACATTAAATGGTATGGTTAATAAAAATTGGCTTAAAGGATAAGCAAAAGACTTACTTGCGTCACGAGCCTTTTGGCAGCCGGGTCCTGTGTTTGGAACATTGAATGGCAGTGGTGTAGGTGCGTTTTCGCCGATACAATGGCTGAACAGGCCTTGTCTCCAACCGACGGCCATTAACCAATCGGTAGATACTAACGCCATCACAAGAAGTACGATCACAATTAGGCCGCAGATGAATGCGATCACCTGTAATACAAAAAATACAATTAAATAAATATAAAAATAGTTCATATCATTAATATTACAACTCTAATCAGCAAACTCCAAAAAAATCACCAAAACAAAACGTTATAGAAAAAATGCTTAAAATAAAAATTGTAAGTTTTTAAATTTTCTACAACTTTTATTATAGTTACTTGAGTCACAAGTTTGCCTTTGGTTTTAACGAGGGGTAAAGGGAGGAAAGCATCCGTGCGCATGCGTGACTGCTTTGGTATCAGTTCGCCAACACAACAAAGTAAACTATACTTAGAGGACGTGCAGTGTATCATGGAACCTTTGGTAGATTACGAACATAACTGTTTGTTACCGTAAACAGAAATATTGGTTTCTCGAAAACGCGGTCGAACTGTTCACACTGCTGAATGAAATCTAATATACAATGTGACAAAATGGTGTGAAGTTGAAGCAAAACAAACATACCTTTCCGTGTCTCTTAACAAAAGCCGTGAGCGAGTGGTTAACTACTGTGATGTTTCTCTTTCCACAATTCGAAACATAAAAAAGGAAATTAAAAACAGTGAAGAAGATAATTTTTCATCAATAGTTTTTTTTTGGCACTGGTAAAAATGGAAACAGTTATATCAATATGAAAGCGATGCTGAAATGTGAATAGTTGTTAGGTTTTGAAAGAAAGGCTAAATTTTAGTTGGAAACTTTGTACGTTAAAAAATATTTAAAGGAAATGGGGTTTAAATGGAAAAAAGCGTCAGTCACAACGAAGTATATTAATTGAAAGGCAAAATGTGGTTAACAAACGGTGCAATTGCACGGTAGTAAAATAAAGTGTCTCACTGTTGAGGTTGGCAGCACTGTCAGATTTATTTTCCCTTCCTTACAGCCCATCCATGTGCAAAAGGCATTTTCGTGACTCACAATCTATATGTATATTCTTTTGCTGTAAAATGCATATTATGGCTGCAATCTTAAAAAAAGTTTTACTTCAAGAGCACAGCTCTTCCACAAATTTCAGCAGACATGGCGATAACCCTTTCTGATACAGCACAAAAAATTTAGTAAATGTAGGGATTTCAAATAAAATTGTTAGAAGAACCCTTTCTGATAGAGCACAAAAAATTTAGTAAATGTGGGGATTTCAAATAAATTTGTTAGAAGGTGACTTTGAGAAAATTTCACGAATAAACTACTACTTCTGCTTGACCGATTTTGATGAAAATGTTCCGTGTCGGGTCCCCTCATGCTACCTGACCTAAGTTTCAAGTTTCAACTTTGTATCATTTGTGAACATGAATAAAAATTTAAACAGGATCCCCGAAACATCTTATAACTCAGCGACCCACCTACCACCACTTTTGAAATTAATTAATAGGCCTATTTTTAAAGTAAATTTACTGGGAGCATCCCTAATAAAACACTTCTTAAGGACATTAATAGATGGATCCATTCAGATAAACTTTTTTACGAATCATGAATATCAATTTAAAAAATCTGGTCAGAAAAAACTCACACGACTTTCTCTTGCCAATGTAAATAATTAAAAATAAAACTATTTAAACATTAAAAAAATTTCAATGTTTAATCATCGCTGAATGATGGCAAATGTAAATCAATTTCTGTTCGACTTAAAAATCACTAATTGTTGCTAAACTACGATCTGTAGAAGAAAATTCTTAAAATGAAAGTTCTAGATTTTTAATTTCCTATGACAAATTATATACACTTTCGTTGTAAAATACATACTAAGGCCGCAATATTAAAGAATCCCATTTTTTACCGATTTTGATGAAAAAAAAACACTATGCTCTTTTGCCACTTGCAACCTTAAAAAACACTTTTTAACAATGAAAGCCCAGAACAACAACAAAAAGTGCAAACAGTTTACAACAGTGCAATTTGAAGACTGCTAAATCAGCAGTCTTCAAATTCTTATCCTATCTTGTAGAGCATAAAAATGTAGGATCCATTTATTGAAAAAATCGCACGCATAAACAGACTTTTAAGAAAAATTTCGTGTCGTATCCCGTAGTGGTACCTAACTTAAGTATCAAGTTTCAACTTCGTACACTATTCCGTTCTTGAAATATTTTGTTTAGACACGATCAATCGCTAAAAACAAGGTTTTTTTACATTCAAGGGGGTTGAAAACGTGTATATCCGGTAAAAACTCGATTTCGAAAAATCAACATGAAAACAATACTTTCCTTCCCTATACAGTATATTCGTATAGGGCAAGAGAAAGTAATAATAAGAATAGTTTATTGAACATATGAAAATTAACAAACTACAACTACAGTGACTAAAAACGCTTTTAAAAAATTTAAGTTTTAATGTACTAACAATGAAATAAAACCATTCGAGGCCGCTTCCGTAGCGTAATGGTAGCGCGCTGGCCTACAACGCGGAGGTTCCGAGTTCGATTCCCGGCTAGGGACTGGAAATTCTAACAAGACACAACCCAACGTTTATTTAAATAACACACCGTAGTCGCTAATAACCAAGCTGTTGATGCGACGTTTAATAAATTTAAAGAAAAAGAAATTTAAAGAAAATCATTTGCGTGAATGTAAAGTAATTATTTGCACTAAGTTAAGTACCCCACAAAATATTTTTCAATTAAAAGATGTGCTTTAGAGTTACGCGTTATACAGGTGGCCCATACGTCGGTTTCCCCAATGTTTACGGAAATCGGAAGAAAGGTTAATGGAATAAGAAACCTGTAGACAAAAAAAAATCATATGAACTGTAAATATATATTACTTTCCTAACTTACTTATATATGCGTACATAGGGCAAGAGGAAAGAAAAAAGAAGAGTATGCGTACAAAAAAATGTAAGTTACAAATATTATTTTTTTGGGATATAAAGTATTGTTATTAAATAAATAGTTTATCACTACATCAATTTGTTTCTTTAATTATTGAACGGCGCCCATAACATGCAAGTGGAGTATTAAATTATTTGGACTCGATCTTCTAGTTCCAGGGCTACAAAAAATAGTTATGTTTTTTATCAAATGGTCAGTCAATTATATAACAGAAACATTTAAGAACAGAAGAGGTAGAGGTATAAAAACACTAGTGAGAGTTATCTCCTCTGAGAGTAATGAATTTCATTATACACCCAGACCCTGTGGTGAATGAAGTGAAAGTGTCATTTGCAGGGTTGAAAATAGATGCTTTCAGAGAGCCTGGCATGCTGATAAGTATACTTTTCCACTCAGTGAGGAAGGCATGGTAAACCACCTCACTCTTAGTTTTACTTAGTAAAACCTCTAGAGGTTCAAACCAGCCTTTCGGCTGATGACCCAAACACTTATAGAACGTCCTTCGTATAAGAAAATTACGCCTGCACACTGTTAGTGTAGTAAAATTGAACTGAGAATTAAATATACTTTTTACTTTCTCCAGCCCTACATCAAAAATAGGAAGGAAATTTATGTTTATAGATCTCCTAACCCAACAAAAAAACCTGTTTTCTTGATTGGTCTGTGAGTATGTGAACGAGGTATCTCAAAAACGGAAAATCGTACGAAATTGAAATTTAAGTTAGATATCACAAGCGGACTTGGTTAGAATATTTTCATCAAATTCGTAAACCGGTATCAGTTTATTCGTTCGATTTTGTTTAGGTTTTAGAGATTTTACTAAGTAAAAACAGGGAGTGAGGTGGTTTATAATTACATTCCTCACTGAGTTGAAAGAGTATGCTTTATCAGCATGCCAGGCTCTCCAAAAAGCACCCACTTTCCACCCTGCAAATGACACCTTCACTTCATTCATCACAGGGTCTGGCTGTATACTGATGAAATTCATTACTCTCAGAGGATCTATCTCTAACTAGTGTCTTTTACACTTCTACCTCTTCTGTTCTTAAATAGTTCAGCCATAAAATTCGCTGACTATGTGATAAGAAACAGAACTATTTTTTGTGGCGCTGGAACCAACAGATCGAGTGCAATTAATTTACCACTCCAACTGCCCGTCATGGGAATTTTTTTTTAACAAATGTTTTGGTATTTTATTATCAAGCGCACACCAAGTATATAAGAAAATTGACTTAAATAAATAGTTAACACTCTGAAGGTCAAAAAATGAGTAGAATATTGAAATTTATAATAACGTTGGTGCAGTTGAGGTTAAAATGTATTTAAATTTTAGTGGAGAAAACGGTTGAGTGCGTCGTATGTACAAATTCATATAAATTTCCATTCCAGATATGTGTTTATGTTCAGTGTTGAAGAAATTTCAGTTGGTAACCATGACGACGTGAGAGGTGAAAATTTCAGTTGTGTGTACAGCTCGTCTATATAGCGGTGGTGTGTATATATACGGGGGTTGCGCAGGGCAGTGGGACGGTATATAAGGGTAAATCAATAAAGAATACCAACCGGTGTGGCTGGTTGCCTCTTCTCCGTCGACCTGCCCCCAGTCCAAAATACCCCCTATATAAAAGTTGTCCTCACGACGTTGGCCATCGTGTATGTATTCGTATTTCTCTGTCTTTCACGAAGTAATTCGACGGTAAATAGCTCTAACTCTCTGCTAATTTACAATTAGTGGCAGAATTTGATGCTGCATCCAAAACAGTTATAATTTTACATGATCAACAGTGTTTAACAACTCTATAAAGAAAGTACCATTTCAATGCTGTTTTCTATTTATAAAATCACATATTGTTGTTAAGAAGGACTGTACTAGAAAAATTAAAGAAAATATCGATTTTCTGGTTTCAATTTATTAAATAATTTAAAATAACTTCTTTAAAAAGCTACTAAAATTAAATTTCAATCACAACTAAAAATTATTTTATTGGTTTTTTTGAAAGTTACTTACTGAAATTTTATTTGCTCGCGTGGTAGAATTCTTCTGTACTTTTTAAATAATTTTAGATGTATTTAGATCTAAATAATTTAACTATTTTTTAAAATCTCTCATTACTGACATTTTTTTGTAGGTTAGCAAAGTGACTTGACAATGTTTGTGCTTGATAAAAATTCTTACCCTAATATGTGTACGTTAGAAACACCTTAACCAATGAGATGAGGATATGTTTGACGTATAAATAAGATAATATTATTGTACAGACTCAGGCCGACCATTCATGAGAAATATGGTTAAATTGAACCCAAACCATAGAAGTACACCGGTAATCACTGTCTAATATTTAAATCCGTATAAAATTAACTACCTTTACTAGGATTTCTACTAGCTACAACGTTATTTTTATTTACAACTGAACAATTTTTTCAAAGCACAACAAATAAATGAGGTGATATAAATGTTCAGGAATAGCGTGAAGTTATACAAGGAATGTTGTGGTATTAAATAATGATGATTTTTTTTATGAAATATTTTAAATAAGCATGAAATTTGAAATGTGTTTTTGGTGGTTGGAGAAGATCCCTATTCAACATTCGTTTCAGTCGTCTGTTAACAGGGAGGTCATTAGTTGAACGAGATTGGACATTTTTATTTATGTAGTCAATTGTCTTTGTGTGTAATGAGTTGTATGTTACGTTTACAATTTCTCGAACTGTTAATATTTTCAGGTCTTCGTGAAGAGTATGATTGGTTACGTAAAAAGGTGCGTTTGTTATTGCTCAAAGTGCTTTTGAATGGGGTCTTTGAAGAATATTCAGCGTTGTATTATGAAAGGCTCCAAAAATTGGTCCACCTACTAGGACCATTTAAACTACGGAACCTTCGTCTCCAAAAATCAGCTGACTCGCGGCGACGACTTTACAACCAGACCAACCCGGCGGGTTAAACAAGAAATAATAAACTAATAAGTTATTTAGGCTATTCTTGTTTTTTTCGTGATTGTCCAGGTTTGGTATAACTTGCACTTTGTTTTTCCAAAAATAATTTTTTCTATACTATGTTGGAATTTCTAAGGAACCATAAAAGACACTAACTTAAAATTTTTACAGGAGCTTTCTGAGAACGTAGAAGTAGTAGTATATCTACACATATAAACCCACCTTCATTCAAAAATATTGTTTTTAATCAAATTTGATGTTTTGGAACTCTTAAGAGCATGCGAGCTATGAAAGTGGCTCAGTAAAGCTATAACACCCATGACTACACCATATAAAAATGTCAGAAAAATTGGTTTAGTACTTTTTGAGGAAAGGGAACATGAAATTAGCAATATAACCATTGTCAGTACATGGTATACGTTTCCCCCTTAAACTAAGCGTTTGACAAACCATAAAATGTTACAAAAAGAGGTGTGAAACAATCACACGACTTTCTCTTGCCAATGTAAATAATTACCAATATAACGTAATTATAATCATGAGGTGAATGGTGGAAAATCAAAAAAACGTCTTTAGGGAAAAAATGCTTGAATTAAAAGTAAAAGATTTTTGTATTTAGACCTACTGTAACTTTGATTATGTACACTTTTGTCGTAAAATGTATGTTAAGGCCGCGATCTTAAAACTACCATTTTTAACCACGAGAGAACAGCTCACTCAAGCATTTCAGCAGATAAAGCAATTACCCTATCTTGTAGAGCATACAAAGTTTTAGTAAATGAGACGATTTTTAGACCCGTTTTTGAGAAAATCGCAAAAAAGTGAAAAATCGTATGAATATACTACTAGTTCCGGTTGACCCATTTTGATGAAAATGTTCGTGTCAGGTCCCTTTGTGGTACCTAACTTAAGTTCCAAGTTTTAACTTCGTACGCTACTCTATTCTTGAGATACTTTGTTCACACACAGACTGATAACCAAAAACATGTTTTTGTATTCATGGGGCCTGAAAACGTGTATTTTCGGTGAAAACTCGGTTTCGAAAAATTGAAAAACACAATACTTTCCTTCCCTATATATTCATATAGGGCTAGAGAAAGTAAAAAGCAACTATCCTATCATGTTTAAATTGGTAAAGTACCAGAACAGTGAATGGTAGAGTAGAGTTGGCATGGTGATGAAGAGAAAGTAGATTTTACTTTGCCACCGCACTGACTTACTCTCCTCTACGAATTTTTATCTTAAGTACTCTTCCGTCGACCATCCCAACCGTTTACACAACGATAGAAGATGGTAGAGTACCACTCTGTCAGCTTACTCTAACGATTACTATACCAATGTAAACCAGGGCTAAGGTATAGAGAATTTTAATCTAAAACTTTACCCAAATCCTTGTAGTAGTATTTTGGCTTCAAGGGGTGATTGTGAGAATTTTAAATTCAGGTATCAAAAATACTACCCAATATTTTCTCAAGTACGAGAAAGTAATAAATACGGGTATATTTTGATCAGAAGGGGTTGCATAAATGGGTCGCGGAGTTCCATTTCTAATTCGCCCTTTCTCTAGTTATTATAATGTACAGTAAGGGGATTGGTGTGGTGGGACATATTACAAGTTCTGTAGGCTGGACTTGTCGACAATTCAAATAGGTGGGGGTGTCCGTGTGAGCGCGCAATTTCCTCCTAAATATCTCAGTCGCTTTGACCCTACATTACGTCCCCCCGACGACCCTCTTCAACTAATACTTTTCCCTACATTAACCTAACCTAATCATCCCTCCAGATATGTTCCATTCGATATTATTACAGCTTAATATTTATTGTTTTGGGATAGTTACAACCCCCTTCCCCCCAAAAGTTCAACCCTTTAAAAGCAAGTAATCGAAATTCAAACAGTATACATTTCCTAGATTACGCTTGCAGAATACGCATTCCGTTTTTAGAACGTTAGCTTTTCGGGAAGGTAGAGAATAGTGGCGGAGGGTGGATCCAGAATTCTAGATTATGGGTGATCACATAAAATAACCACCCCACGCGTTTTCCTAACTTAATCATCAGCCATAACCCCTGATCGGTGTACTTATATGTGTAAAATAATAAATTATTTTATTTTTATTTTTATTAAGGCCTATAACAGGCAGGTGGAGTGTTAAATTTTTTGCACTTGATCTACTAGTTCCATGGCTACAAAAAATTGATCTGTTTCTTACCACATGGTCTACACGCCTGAATCATTTTGGAACAGAAGATGTAGAGCTGTAAAAGACACTAGTCAAGAGTTATCTCCTTTCAGAGTAATGAGTTTCATTACACAGGCAGACCTTGTGGTGAATTAAGTGGAGGTGTCATTTGCAGGGTGAAAAATAGATGATTTTCAGAGGGCCTGGCATGCTGATAAGCATACTTTTTCACTCAGTGAGGAAGGCAAGGGTAAACCACCACACTCTTAGTTTTACTTAGTAAAGCCTCTAGAGGTTCAAACCAGCCTTTCGGTTGATGACCTAAACATTTTAATCAGGCGATGGTTCCAACAAAAGGTTTATCTTATCGAGAGGTGTGCAGGGGTTATGTTACAGGATATGAGGTGATATAAAGATGAAAAATCTGGTGTGAAACACTCACACAACTTTCTCTTGCCAATGTAAAAAGGGGCCAATTTCGGTTAGTAATATACAAGGTATTTCAAAAAGTTTAATTAAGTTACGCCCAAAATTGCTTACTTTCCTTTCTTGCGGCTATTTTTACATTCTCTTGCCTATAAATATGAATATACTGCTTAGATAAGGAAAGTATTGTATTCATGATGATTTTTCGAAATCGTTTTTTACAGGAAATGCACGTTTTCAGGCCCCCTGAATAAAAAAAACATGTTTTTAGCGATTAGTGTGTGTATGTGTATATTAACAAAATATCTCAAGAACGGAATATCGTACGAAGTTGAAACGTTCAATTTACGTTAGGTACAATTAGGGGACAAAACAAGAACATCTTCATTAAAATCGGTCAACCGGAAGTAGCACGAAGCTTATTCGTGCGATTTTAATTTTTTCCGCTTGTTTCAAAAACGGAACCTAAGATATTTTTTAAATTTGACTCATTTTCTACATATTTTGTTTTCTACAAGATAAGCGCCATGACTGCTGAAATTCTTGGAGGCTGTGTTCTCGTAGTAAAATTTGTATTTTTTTTTTAAAGTTTGCGGCCTTAACATACGTTTAGGCCAAAAGCGTATAGAACTGAAGTTAACGGAAATTAAAAAACCTACAACTTTTACTGTAAGCATTTTCTTTTCTACAGAGGTTTACTTTTATTCTGTTTAGGACTAATGATTAAACACATGTTATATTTTACATTGGCGAGAGAAAGTCATGTGTTTCCACCACATTTTTTTGTTCATATGTTTTATTTAACAAGTATTTTTAGTATCTCAATGTAACAATAAAGATTAACAGTATGATAACTTGATCACTACAATTTCAGTAATGTCGGAGACAAGCAATAATTCCGATTAGCGCGACCGGTCGAGTCCAAAATCGTTGCGCGGATAGAATAAGTTTGTCACATGATGTAACTAAAACAGTTTTTGAGAACTCTACTCTGTTTTCAAGTATTGCACTAAATCCCTACTTTTTTGTGTCAACTTCGTACATAAAACTAAAAATGAATAAGAAAAAGGTTGCCTATCCGAAATAAATTTTCTAAAGCCGGTCATGCCTACGTGACTTTTTTACAATATAATTTAAATACTGAATTGGTATTCTACAGAAAAATCTTAAAGAATTTCTTATATTGTGAACAGTTTTTTCAACCTCTGATCGGCCATAAATCAAAGACAAGTAATTACATAAAAAAAAAATTTATTACCTAAAGGAAAGAAGTTACACTTATGGCTACTTTTTGGCATTATCACCTTGACGATCGAGTAATTTGTAGTGTCTTTGGACAAGGTTTCCAATAACTTTATCATAAAAAGATGTCGCCAATGAATTTAAATGAATCTTGAAGCTCCTCATTAGTTAAGTCTGCCCTCCTAGCCACATCTTCAGTTCAGGAAAAAGATGGACGTCACTCGGTGATAGGTCGGGACTGCACAGCGGATGATTGAAAGTCACATTGAAATTGCTCAACGAGTCACTGGGTTGCACCAGGACTGTGAGTACGGACTTGTCATGGATCAGAACAATTCCTGAAGTCAGCATGAATCTTTTTTACTTTCTCTTGCCTAGATGAATATATAAAAAGGAAAATATTGTTTTAAAAACGGTTTTTCAAAATCGAGTTTTCACCGGATCTACACGTTTTCAGACTCCATGAACCCCAAAAAAATCATGTTCTTAGCGACTGGTCTGTGGTGTGTGTGTGTGAACAAAATATCTCAAGAACGGAGCATCGTACGAAGCTGACACTTGAAACTTAAGTTAGGTACTACTAGAAGTACTTAGCGGTAATAACTAATTTTCTGTTTTTTTTTTCATGAAAATCTGTACAAAATGGATTTTTTAAGATTTCAGCCTTAGTATGTATTTTACGACAAAAGTGTATATAATTAAACTTATAGGGAATTAAAATCTACAACTTTCATTTTAAGAATTTTTCTCTACAGAGCCTAGTTTAGCGTGAAAGAATGATTTTCTGTATTATTAAGCCACACTGAGGTTGATTTTCAATTTGCATATTTCTAATGTTAGGTTATAAATTTATTTTTGCATTGTCAAGAAAAAATTGTGTGAGTGTTTCACACCAGATTTTTTTTATTTTTGCTCTCAGTAAACTTTGTAAGGTTTCACAATAAACATCTACATTAATCGTGGTCCCACTCTGTATGAACTCCACAAAAAACACAAGGACTTCACGACGTCCAGAATCATTTCAATTCATTGGAGGCAGCATTTTATGGAGGATATTGGAAAGCTTGTTCACATATACGATAAATGCCTCCATCGTCAAGGTGATTATGTCGCAAAGTAGGCCATCAATGTAAGTAATAAAACATTTTTTCTATATTTACTTGAATTTTAATTATGGCCTAACGGAGGTTGAAACAGCCTGCCCTCGCAGATGCACCGTAGTAATATCTAAACGTTGGAGAAATAATTCATGGAGGTAAAGGCGGTAGAAATTCCTAGTGGTAAATGTGAAAGATTTAGAAGTTTATATACCGGAGTGTGCGATCAGATATTCAAGGTAAATGGATAACTTTACATTACAAGATACTCTTAGATAGAAGGAGTAGCAGGAAGAGAAAACGTGGAAAAATGGACGGATTGGACGAGAGGAAAGTGAGGAGGAGGGGTTTAAAAGAGCAAGAGGTTGTAACAGATTCGGTACATATACCTTAGCAACTACACTTCTTCTTTAAATAAATAAATAAAAATGTACAGACCACTTCAGCCATATTGAATTTTATATCGAGTAACATTTATTCACTGAACTATTCAAATAGATAAAAATTTATCGCGCGCGTACACACACAACCACAAAATATTTATTATTTTATATTGCCGAATCAATTCCAATAAATGTGACGCGTAAACTGCCTGAACGTTTTCAGAGAATCTGTAAGCAGTGAAATTTATCGTTGATTTAAAGACCGATTTTAATGCTGCATACAAAATAAAAATAAAATTGCCCTTAACAGGCAGGTGGGATGTTAAATTATTTACACTTGATCTGCCAGTTCCAAGGCTACAGAAATAGTTATGTTTCTTATCACATGATAAGCCAAATTATTCGACTAAGTATTTAAGAACAGAAGAGGTAGAGGTGTAAAAGACACTAGTCAGAGTTATCTCCTCTGAGAATAATGAATTTCATTATACGGCCAGACCTTGCGGTGAATGAAGTGAAGGTGTCATTTGCAGGGTGGAAAGTGGGTGCTTTTCGGAGGGCCTGGCATGCTGATAAGCATACTCCTTCAACTCAGTGAGGAAGGCAATAGTAAACCACTACACTCCTTGTTTCTACTTAGTAAAAGCTCCAGAGGCTCAAACCAGCCTTTTGGCTGATGACCTAAACAACAACAACACAAAATAAAATACAGTAGAACGCCGATTACTCGAATTAACCTAAACAAACTTTGATTCGGATAATTGGCTAAATCAATATGTACACTAATATTTTATAGGTTAGAGCTATGGGGGTACAGCTAGTTAATTAAATATAGAAATACTCCACCACTTTCGATCAAAATGCCTGAAACTGATCACTGCAGCCCCACGGTATATAAACAATGAAATACTGCACAATGATCTACAATTGGCCTTTATAAATGAAGAAATTAAATAACGTAGCGAGAAACATTTAAAAAAGTTAGAAGAGCATCAAAATCCTTTCGCAATTTCATCGCCAACAGCGAAGATACTAAGACTGAAACGTTTTAAAAACATTGGCCTTAATTTTACGATTTTGTTAATCATTTAACTCATTTAATCTCTTTTTTCTAGTTCTACTACTAATGACATTGTCATCTCATAATAGACATCATTATCATCTCTATCATGGTCATTGACATCTTTACCTTCCACTACTTTACGTTTCAAGATATTAATGCACAGTTCAGGCAAGTTTAGTCTTTTTTATGAAAGACACAATTAATTGAGTGTTATAATATTTTAATTCTAAGAAAGTTATTATTAAGATTTTTAACATCTTTGCTTAGTTTATAATTACAATAATAAAAAAAATACTGATAACGAAATAAATACACTTTGTTTAAAAAATCTTTTATAGGATATTTGAATAATCATTTTGAAGGAAGGGGTTGTTTTGAACCACAGTATTGTGGATCCCAATACTTGCCAAGACTTTCTCTTGCCAATGTAAATAATTAAAAATGTAAACTATGTTAAATCATGAGTAACTACTGTAAAATTAAAAACAATCTAATTTTAATCATGAAATTGGGACACTGCAATCAGTGTATCAGGATTATCACTCCATTTAATCCTGTCAACCTCTTTTTGACGATTTTCCTGTTTTAAATATCAGGAAACTCTGCATTAAATCTGTAATATACATTTAATTAAAGCTGATAATTAAACTCCCGAGTCGAGACAGAAAGGAACCAAAAGGGCAATCGCTGGTATATTACAGGAAGTTAAACAAATATGTTGTGAAATACAGACACGACTTTCTCTTGTTAATGTAAATAATTAAAAATATAACTTATGTTAAATCATGAGTAACTATTGTAAAATGAAAAACATAGCCTAATTTTAGTCATAAGCGAATGACGCTTAACTAAGATCTGTAGAAAAATAGCTAAAGTTGTAGACTGTGTTTTAATTTTCTATAATTTCGATTATATACCACTTTTGCCCTAAATTACATACTAAGGCCACAGCCTACACAATTTTTTACCGATTTTGATAAGCAAAGTAGAAAAAAATCACTAACAGACGCTAAACTAAGTGTTGTAGAAAAAACGATTGAATTAGTTGTAGGTTTTTTAAATTTTCTACAATTTTAATGGTTCACGCTTTTGCCCTAAAATGCATATCAAGGCCAGCAATCTTAAAAAACCATTTTTTTACCATGTGAGCACAGCTCCCAAGAATTTGAGCAGACATGCATCTTACCCCATCTTGTGAGCATAAAAAATGAAGCACGAACTGTGATAAAAAAAAGATGAATGATTTTACTACGAATGAACTGCAAACACTACGTCCATTTGAAGTAAAATGTTCAATAGCCTGGTTCTTTGAGATAATCAGTATCAAGTTTGAACAAGTTTTGACTTGTCAGTCAGCTTCCAGAGCCGGAAGAGTGGGGTCATGTTTACCGTGTCTGTCATGCATCATGGATTTCGAACATCGCGTTAACATTAATTTTGTTTTAAGTTCCAAAAAAGGGCCACAGAAGCTCACGAAATGTTAAAATTAGTGTAAGGCGATAATATGATAACTCTGAAGACTGTTAACAAGTTGTATAAGCGATTTAAAAGCAGAAATGAATCTATTGAATACGAGGAATGGTCAGAATGTCCTTCGCCCTCAAAAACAGACGAAAACATGCAAAAAGTGGTAAAACTGGGTCGTTCAATCATTCGACTGACTATTCAAGAGCTTACTGAAGAAGTAAACATCTCGTACGAGTCCGAACAAAGAATTTGAATTGATAAATTGCAAATGAGACGAACGAAAGCGAAATTCGTTCCTCGACTTTTGACGCCCTTGCCACACCTCACTTTTTGATCCAGAGTTTTAAGCTAAAAAAAATCCTGTCTGTCCACATCCACCTTACTCTCCAGGTTTAGCACCATGCGACTTCTGGCCCTTCCCAAAAATAAATAGTGTGCTGAAAGGAAAGCATTTTGACACCATTCCCGACATTGAGAGGGCCTCGACAGAGCAGCTTAAGGCCCATCCGAAAGAAGCGTACTAGAAATGCTTCAAATTATGGAATCAATATTCAGATAAGTGAATTGCTAGCCAAGGAGAGTACTTTGAAGGAGATTAATTCAAATTTGATGTAAGCTTATTGCTTTGTTTGTAATAAAATTATTCACCGTATTTTTTGATCACCCCTCGTATATGAGGAAATTTTTAAAAAATCGTTAAGCATCAAGAGTTTGGTCATTGGAGACTACGTTGGGTATTGAACTGGAACGATGAGTTTTTTTTTGGTTTTCATAATAATTTGATACAAAATTTGTCACTTAAAATGCAGGTCTGACTCCCGCTTTAACCGTTTTATACCTTACTGATCCAAACATTATAATAGTTAGTTAAGAAACCCAACTAATGTTGATTGAAAATATGACCGCGCGCAAAATTCATCAAATTTTGTGATAACAAGTAGGTCTCCGATTTACCGTTTGGTTAAAATGTTAGTTAAATTCATCAACAATGGACAATGGGGATAATGTTTCGGTTTTAGTTCAGTAACATGTCTATATTGTGATTAATATCCTAATGAAGTACATAGGATCACTGAAGATACATGAATACATAAATTTGCCCACCCCTTTTTTCAAGGTTCAGATTTAAGGTGAGCCTGTACTTTGTATCTGGCCAATGCTAAATATGCTATTTTTAGCCTATATAGGATTGGTAAAATATGGGGAAATGAAACTTAACACACATAATTGTCGGGTTTCTCTAGCTAGACATTTTTTCAATTTAATCTGTTGTACCAAATTACTTTTGAAAAAAACAACGAAAACATACAAATTTTTTTCTACGTTTTTTTGTATAGGCTATTACAAATTTTTGGAACAACTGAGGAAGTCATAAAAATGTCAGCATAAGTGCATGTACAAGATGAATAACTGGTAATAATTTCAGCCCGGTAGGTTGAATGGTTTCTGAGAAAAATGTACCACCTAACTGTCAAAAATCTAAATTTACGGGGAAAGGCAAAAAAAAAACAAAAAGGCACAAATGAAAAACAAATTGTACACAAACAAGTAAATTTCCCATAAACAGTTGGTTGGAAAGCTGAACCAACGGCTGAGAATATTAAAAACAGATACAGATATTTAAAAAAACTAAAATTCCCTTTACATTAAAACGAGCAGTAAAGAATTAAGAAAAATATTCGTTCTTGGTGAACCTTAAAAAACTTATTTTTTCATTAAAATAATTTTTAATGTTTTCTGGTAGATTTAGGCCTAAACTATTGAAAAACATAAAAAAAGAAATTTTCAGTCGAACCACCATACACTCTAAACGTCCTTCAACCTCGGTGTCCGACCAAATTTTAGCACGGTAAATCGAGGACCTACTGTATTTTAACATAGGAATAACTAAATAAAATATTGTCAAACCTTTCAAAATAGAGGCATAAATAAATGAACAGAAATGTCTTTAGTAGGCTACGCCACAAAATACGTGATATGTCGAGTGTTCTGTTAGATTTAGCTTTGGGTTGTACACTGTTGTATTTCCAACTAAAAATAGACTTGTGTATTTGATTATTTTTCCGCCTTCACACATAACGTCAGTTCGGCTAGAACTGACGAGCGACTGGTGCCAGATGTGTGCGAATTACAAAATTTTATGTCTATAAATACGCACATTTGCCGTTAAAAAATGTCGTTGAACTCAAAGGAGAAAATATTAGAAATTTCCATTAGTTCTTCGTTAATCTTTAAACTAGATTAATGGAAAAGCCCTCAATCACTGACTTACTCATCACAAATTTTTCTACTTGAACAATAGCAAGAAAGCTGAAATTTGGAGAGAATATTTCCTTTAGGGTAAATATAATGGATAAATATAAACGATTTTGACATTCCACATTTAAGGCATTGAAAAAAAGTCTAAAACCGATATTTTCCGTTCCTAATGCCGATATTTTCCGTTCCTAATGCCCATCCCACAGACAGACACAGTTTAATATTTAGGAATCACACTTGACAAAAGACTTCCATGGAAACTCCACTTATCACTAAAGCGAAAAATAATAACATGGAACAAAATGCCCAGTCTAATAGGTAGACGTTCCTCTCTTCCTTTATCAAAGAGATAAGACACACATCAATACTTTTTAAAACCGACCTGGACATATGGTTCACACATGTATGGGTCCGCTAAACCTAGTAATATAGCTCGATTACAGCCCTGTAAATTCAGAGAACAAGTTATTACGAACTCCTCTGGGTACGACCGAAACAAAACTATTCAAAATGACCTGCTCGTTCCTTACGTATTCGGCACAATAAAACAATACTTCGCCCATAACAGGCACGTGGAGTGTTAAATTATTTGCACTTGATCTAAGGCTACAAAAAATTGTTCCTTATCACATGGTCAGCCAATTATATGACTAAACCATTTAAGAACAGAAGAAATAGAGGTGTAAAAGACACTAGTCAGAGTTATCTCCTCTGAGAGTAATGCTTTTCATTATGCAGCCAGACCCTGTGGTAAATGAATTGAAAGTGTCATCTACAGGGTGGAAAGTAAATGCTTTTTAGAGGGCATGCTGATAAGCATACTTTTTGACTCAGTAAAGAAGGCAATGGTAAACCACCTCACTCCTTGTTCTACTTAGTAAAGCCTCTAGAGGTTCAAACCAGCCTTTAGGCTGATGACCTAAACAACAAACAGCAAAACAATACTATCAACGTTTTCACGGAAAATTAAATAGACATAAAAACGAACCAATTAAGACAATTATCTCAGTTACTTTACCCGACAACCGTCCCAGAAGGTTAAAGAGAGCTTGGAACTGAGATTTTGTTGTTACCCTAATAAAAAATAAATAAAAATAATTTAGATGACTGTAACATAACTGTATACACTAATTAAAAATTCCATTAGTAAAATAAAACCACGCTCCATCAATGGGTGGTCTCTTTCCTCATGTCGTTCATGTTATCATTTGTATCATTGCCACCTTCACCACATTTTGAAATTGTAATTTACTGTACTAACACAAATAAATATGTTAAAAAAGTTCCTGACAAGCTAGATGGATGAAACTTGGTTGAGATGTTACTTATACATCAACTACAAAAAATACTCCTTAAACTAATATTTACTGTTTACTAAGTTCCAGACGAGATAGATAGCTGAGTTTCGGTGATATTATTTATAATGGTAGTAAAAATTATACAGCAATTTTCAAAATGTATACCACTAAATGGTTAAAAAGAATACACAACCATTAACCCAATATTTTTTATTTACTAAATTCCGTACGAGTTCGATGGCTGAAACTCGGTAGAGATATCATTTATAAGCTAAAAAAACTAAAAAATACAACTGAACTATTTCAAAAATGTACCCGTAAGAGGTTAAAAACGTGTACAACGCTTAAACAATTTTTTTAGGAACTAGAATTTGTTTAGATTTTATTTTTTAAATAATTTTATTTTTAAAAAAATTTTATTTTATTTTTTAAATAAAATCTAAAATAAGATTTTTTAATTTTTTGTTAACTCGGTGGAGGTGTCCAAATATAGCGTATTAGATTTTCCAAATCAAAAAAACTTTTTTAAAATTTATTTATAACCTAAATTTTAAAAAAATATCTAGGTTAAAATGCAATGCCTAAAAATGAAAAATCTTGAGTAAAACACACACGACTTCCTCTTGCCAATGTAATTAATTAAAAAAATAACCTATGTTTAATCATGGGTGGATAACGGTAAATGAAAATTTTTCTCTAACTTTAGTATATACCCTAAGATGCATATTAAGGCCACAATCTTAAAAAAACCTATTTTTTAACGATTAAGAAAATTTAAAAAAATCAGTAATTGACACTAAACTAAGCACTATATAACAAAATACTAAAATTAAAGTTGTAGGCCAATATTTTATAATTTTCCACAACTTTAATTACGTACACTTTTGCTTTAAAATGCATATTAAGGTCCCAATCTCTAAAAACAATATTTTACCACGAGAACAGAGCCCCTTCTTCCCAACAAATTTCGGCAGAGATGCCGATTACCCAATCTTGTAAAGAACAAAAAATGAGGCGGCTGTAATTAGCAACCATTTAAAAAAATCTCGTGTGAAACACTCACCTGACTTTCACTAGACAATGTAAAATGAAACATATTAACTAATTTTAATCATGAGTGAAATATATAAAATTTTGGCGAAAAAATACAATCACTAATTGACGCTAAACAAAGCGTTGTACAAAAAATGTTTGCTCTAGAATGCATATTAAGGCTGCAATCTTAAAAAAACTGTTTTTTCTAGGAGGACACATCGTCCCAAAGAATTTTAGCAGACATGGCGTTAACCCTATCTTGTAGGGCAAAAAAACTGTAGTAAATAAGACAGTTTAAAAAAAATCGTAAGAGCCTTTTTGAGAAAATAGCAAAAACGTTAAAAATTGCACGAATAAACTACTACTTTCAGTTGACCGATTTTGATCGAAATGTTCGCGTCGGGTCCTGTAGTGGTACCTAACTGAAATTTCAAGTTTTATCGTCATACGCTATTCTGTTCTTGAGATATTTTGTTCACACCCACAAACACGTTTTCTTTGTTCACGGGGCCTGAAAACGTATATAATCGGTGAAAACACGATTTCATATAGGGAGGGAGAGTAAAAATTGCAAAAATGTGAAAAATTTCACGAATGAACTAGTACTTCCAACTTAATGAACTTAACTTCCAAATTCCAATAGCTTAAATTCGAAGTTTAACCTACGTACGATTTTCCGTTCTTGAGTTAGTTTCTCTAAACACACAAGCCAATCCGTAAATAAAAAAAACATGTTTTTTTGGCTCGAGGGGACCTGGCAACATATTTTCCTCACCAATATTTTATATAGGGCAAGAGGAAGTAAAAGCACTTAGGTGTATGTATGGAGGAAACCACCTAACCTCATGCAGACCATTATTTAAGGAGCCTCAATTGTTCACAATTTCTTCTTTGAAGTGATAACGTATGTACAGCAAAATACCTTTTCACATACACATAATTTAAATGTCCACAACCACTACACAAGAAACAGAATTGATATTGTTGCTAATTACAACACTAAATCGTTTGTACAATTTCTACTTATGCACGTACAAATACATTAATGAATTCTCACAACCCTTAAAAACTTGCAATAAAAAAGGAGATAGAACGGATGTAAATAATTACCGCCGAATTTCCCTTTTAGCCGTGACATACAAAGTATTTTTCAAAGCAATTTTGACTAGACTAGAAGAGAAGAAGATTAGAAACTGGGTGAATATCAAGCCATCAACTATAGTTTAGGAAACATTAACACAGACAAGATCATAAGTAAATTTTTATGAGAAATTTCTGTAGAGTTTAAAATTAAAATAGGCGTTAGGCAGGGTGATGGACTGTCACAGGTTTTTTTTGTAATTATGAACTGGAGAAAGTTACTCAGGAATGGAAAATGGAACTTGTAAATAAAGGATTGTTAAACCAAATACATGTTGGCTTACATGTTTAGGAAGTTAAAGGAGGAGTACATTAAGTGGAGAATGAAGATAAATATTAATAAGACAGCTTATGTGGTAATAGGAGAGCGAGGAGGAGATTTAGTACTTGAGGCAGAGGTAGTGAGGAAATATGACAAGTTCAAGTACTTAGGAACACTCTTTTCTGAAGATGGAGGATGTGAGGAGGACATCAGATCTAGGGTCGGTCAGGGAAGGGCGGCAATTCGAAAGCTGAACAGTATATTGTGGTCTCCAAAAATAAGTTTAAGAACAAAAAAAGTTATGTATAATGCAGTGGTTGAGCCAATTACAACTTATGGAGCAGAGTGTTGGCAAATCAGCAGCCGAAATGTTCATTATTTGGAGGCTTTGGAGATGGATTTTTTCCGCAGAGCTTGTCGGCTTTCGAGAATGGACCGAGTTAGGAATGAGGTAACAAGGGACAGAGTTGGAAGACCTCATTCTATTGTGGATAGGATTGAAGGAAGCCAACTGGAGTGGTATGGGCATGTACAACGCATGAGTGGGGAGAGGTGGCCAAAAAAGATTTTGGAGTACTGTCCAGCAGCAAGACGGAGGAGAGGTAGGCCTAGAGGAACATGGAGAGAGGGAGTGCGAAGGACGATGGAAGAAAGAGATTTAGGAGAACGGGACTGGATGGACAGGAGGAGGTGGAGATCGAGATGCGGAGTAATCTGTAGGAACCCCGCATAAAGTAAAGTAAGTAAACCAAATACACATTGTTGGATCAAAGAACTGTATAAATATAAAAACTGTCCTGCTTTTTCAGGCGACCTAGCAATCGTTTCTAGGAATACGGAACCAGCAATAGAACAAAACAACGCGTTAAACGAACACGCAGACAAAGCAGGACTTCAGATTTAATTTGAAAAAACTAAATAAATAATGCACATCAAAACAGTCCCGCGTCACTTAAAGACACAATACGGAAAAATTGGGAAAGTTGATAGCTTCAAGTACATCGGGAAGACAATACAACCAAAGATCAGCAAACAACAGACGAGGAAAGATAGCCAGCGGACTCCGAGTAACTCACCCCACTTGTATAAGATGAAACAACTCTCAAGACAAGTCAAGATTAGACATTGTAATACTGTGATAAAACCTATGTGTCTGAACGCTAGTGACGGTCTTAGAATGACCGGGAAGGCTGGTCTAAGAGAAGCAGAGAGATTCGAGAGAAAGATTCTACTCTGGTTATGAGGTCGAGAAAAACTATACAAGGAAAATGAACAATTAATGGAAACGATTAGAATAAAAAAAATAACATTCTATAAACATCTATATAGAATGGATGAAATACGATTGACACAACAAATTTTTAAGACACTAAACAATAGACCTAAGGGTTGGATAAATGGTTCAAAATCATAAAAAATATTGAGAAAACCGAAAAAACAAAACTTAATGAATTTAATAAAATTCAAAAAAATAATTACGGACTTAAAGGACTTTTATAAAGAGCAAAACCAGAACACCGGGTGGACAGACGAAAATAGAGAAGCATACTGCCCGTTCCTAAGCTTTGTGCAGCTGAGAGGAATGCATTACGTCACTACTACTGTGAGAGATTGCGTTAGTAGTAGTAACGTTTTACTAGTACTATGTTTGTAGTAGTCACGGGTACTATCCAAACTACAAATATTCGGTGTCGCCGTCTACAGCTAAAGGTCAAAACAACACCCACGCATGTCACCGCACTAGAAAGCCTACTGCCTAGCGAATAGCAATGCTTAGTAGTGTTATGACGAAGTAGCAGTCTGGTACTTCGTCTCTCCATTTCATCCCGCAGCTGCAAAAAGCTCAGATTCATACAGTACAGTGAGTGAATGCCGAGATAGTAGGCTACACAAAGAGCTTCCAGAGATGTCTTACGTCACCTCACGTGGTCTGCAATTGGTCCTATACGAGGAGAAACTGCCCATTACAGACAGGTGGTGTGTCAAATTATTTACTCTCAATCTGTTCGTTGCAGGGCTAAAATAAATAGTTCTGTTTCTTATCACATAGTCAGCCAATTAAATGATTGAGTCATTTAAGAACAGAAGAGGTAGAGGTGTAAAAGACACTAATCCGAGTTATCGCTTCTGAAAGTAATGAATTTCATTATACAGCCAGACCTTGTGGTGAATGAAGTGAAGGTGTCATTTGCAGGGTGGAAAATAGAAGATGGTTTTCGGAGGACCTGGCATGCTGATACGCATACTTTTTCAATCAGTGAGGAAGGCATAGGCAAACCACCTCACTCCTCGTTTTACTTAGTAAAACCTCTACAGGTTCAAACCAGCCTTTCGGCTGATGACCTAAACAACAACAACGAGGAGAAAAACTTGGAATACTCAAATTAAAAAAACTTAATTGACGAACATTTTACAGTGTACAAGGATTCCTTTCTAAATAGGTTTTTGGGTTAAATTATAAATGTATTTCTAAATAAAGGCTGAGGCAAACTGTGTATTATTTGGTAAAAATTACTGGATGACACTCTTATTAAAGTAGGCCTACATAATTAGTGGTAATAAAAAGATAAATGTATTGGTACGTAATGAATTTAAAATAATGTTAATATTTCATTTTGTCAGTTTAATCTAGTCATATCGTATAATCCCCTTTACGGCGTCCCCTGGATGCAGTTATTAAAAATAATTTGAAAGCTGATATACCACCCCTAGCACATTAAACAAAACAAAAAAAGCTTACAAACCAAAACTAATCTTACTAAACCAGAAACAATCATAAATAAAGTGACTATCATAAGTTTTTATTGTTCAAATAAAAATCTGGTGCGAAACACTAACACGACTTTCTCTAACCAATGTAAATAATGAACAATATAACTCAACATTAGTAATAAAACATTCGTAAACAAGAAAACTAACCTCAAAAAACATAACCTTATTTTAATCATGAGTGAATGATGCACAATGAAAACCAATCCCAGTTTGGCTTAATAATACGGAAAATCACTCTTTCACGCTAAAGTAGGCTCTGTAGAGAAAAATGCTTCAAATAAAAGTTGAACACATTTTTCTACAAATTTAATTAAAAAAAAAACTTTTTTTACTACGAGGATACAGCCTCCCCAAGAATTTCAGCAGACATGTCGCCTACCCTATTATGTAGAGCGTACAAATGTAGTAAATGAGGATATTAAAAAAAAAAAAAAATCGTAGGAGCCGTTTTTCAAAAAATCGCAAAAAAGTCAAAAATGACACGAATAACTTTCGGTTGACCGATTTTGATCGAAATGTTCGTGTCAGGTCCTCTAGTGGTACCTCTAGTGGAAACTTAAGTTTCAAGTTTCAACTTTGTACGATGTTCCGTTCTTAAGATATTTTATTTACACACACAGACCAATCGCTAAAAACATGTTTTTTGAGTTCAAGGGGTTTGAAACCGTGTAAATCCGGTGAAAACTCGATATCGAAAAATCGACATGAAAACAATACCCACTTCCCTTCCTATATATTCATATACGCAAGAGAAAGTAAAAAAAACATTGATCTTGTAAACCAAAATTAGTTGGCACTTGAAAACAACAAATAACAAATCAGTTAAGAAATGAAATCATCATTAGTCTCCAAAACCAATAAATTTCAATTAAGGATAATGTCTACATATCATTTATGGTCCATCATTCGATTCCCGGTACGGTCGTAACAATACAATTTCAGTAGGCCTACTCTATATTCGTTGGATCTATAATTCTACACCATACATTACAATTAGTGTAACTAAAGTGTTATAAAACTGCAAAACTGTTTCCTTCGTGCCCTTTACTCACAAAAGTTTTCCTCAAAGTGTACATTTGAAACTTTTCAAATTTGATATCTACCCGCGGGGTTGGTCTAGTGGTTAGTCATCGCCGCGAGTCGTCTATTTAACAGCTGATTTTCGAAGACGATGGTTTCAGGTTGAAATCCAAGTAATGATAGTTACTTATATGGATTCGAATACTAGACAGTGGTTACTGGTGTACTTTGATGGTTGGGGTTCAATTAACCACATTCTCTCAGGAACGGTCGAGTTGAATCTGAACAGAACTACATACAAAACATATATAATTCTCATCTCATTGGGTTATGTGGTTGCTGATTGTTCTTAAATAGAACAGATTGCTAAGTACACATATAAGGGGTCTAAAAACGGTTTTGATTTTTGCATCTTGGGATTGTACATAAGATAGGTACATTAGGTGCATAGTAAGAAAACAGGAATGTATACGTAAACGTTAAATTGTAAAGAGTAGGAGTAAATTAAATTATGAACATTTTAAAGTTTCATCAGACTTTGGTTCTGCTATTTTTGCTTTCTCTTGCCCTATATCAATACATAACGAAGGAAACTATTGTTTTCATGTCGATTTTTCACCGGACATACACGTTTTCAGGCCCCCTGAACCCACAAAAAACATATTTTTTGCGGTTGGTCAGTGTAAACAAAATATCTCAAGAACGGAATATCGTACGAAATTGAAACTTAGGTACCACAAAGGAACCCGACACGAACATTTTCATCAAAATCGGTCGAACGGAAGTAATCGTTTATTTGTGCGATTTTCTCGAAAGCGGCGTCTACGATTTAAAAAAAACCACCTCGTATACTATACGGTTTTTGCTCTACAAGATAAGGTAAGGCCCAAGACTGCTGAAATTCTTGGGGACCTGTGTTCTTGTAGTAAAACCTGTTTATTTTTGAAATTGCAGCCTTAATATGCATTAAAGTGGAAAAGTGTAATACATATAATTGAAGTTGTAAAAATTTAGAAGCCTAAAACTTTTATTTCAAGCGTGTTTTTCTACAACGCTTAGCGTCAATTAATGATTTTTCTTATCAAAATCGGTAAAAAACGGGATTTTTTAAAGCAGTACGCAATTAATGACAAAAGTCCATAATAATAGAAAATGTAATAGAAAATTTAAAAATCTGCAACATTTATATAATTACTTTCCTACAGAGGTTATTTTCATTTAGCGTCATTCACTAATGATTAAAATTAGGTTATGTGTTTCATTATTTACACTGGCAAGAGAAAGTCGTGCGAGTGTTTAACGCCAGATTTCTTTGAAAAAGAACTAAATAGAAAAAAAGAACTAGAAGACTGCATTTTAAACCTTTTGAGAATAACTTGTGACTTGACTGTCTTGCTCTTGTGCTACGGTTGTGAATGTTTTGATGCAATTCCGTTACTATTTTTGTGTCCAAATAGAGACATAGAAATAACAATGTGATATGATAAAGTACAATTTTGTTTTTGCTTTCTGGAATTTATAAATATTTGCTGAAGCGCATATTCTAGTTGACTGGGTGGAGACAGTCGTTGCACCTTTATATAAGGGAAAAAGGAATGACCCAACCAATTACAGGGGTATAAATGTCTTAATTGACCATTACAGGCACGTGGAGTGTTAAATTATTTGCACTCGATCTGCTAGTTCCTGGGCTGCAAAAAGTAGTTCTGTTCCTTATCACATGGTTAGTCAATTGTATGACTGAAGTATTTAAGAACAGAAGAGAAAGAGGTGTAAAAGACAGTCAGTTATCAGCTCTGAGAGTAATAAATTTCATTACACAGCCAGACCCTGTGGTGAATGAAAAGAACGTGTCATTTACAGGGTGGAAAGTAGATGCTTTATACAGGGCCATACTGATAGGCATACATTTCCAGTCAGTAACGAAGGCATAGGTAAACCACCTCACTCTAGTTTTACTTAATATAGCCTCTAAAGGTTCAAAACACTCTATCGGCTGATGACCTAAACATCAACAAGAGTCTTTAATAGCGGGTAGAAGATTTGAGCAAAATAATTGCACGTAGGTTAAGTAAAATAACATACGTTTTTCTTTCAGAAACAAAGGTTGGCGTCCGCCCTGGATGATCTTGCATTAATAATGTTTTAGTAGCCTCACAGTTAATTGAGAAACACAGAGAATTTAACAACCTACATTTGTGGCATTTGTAAAAGCGAAGAACGCCTTTGAAAAAGTACACAGAACTTGTTTATAGAGTGTGATGATGGGAAAAGGGGTAGGCTCCATTTGAATTTAGAGTAATACGAGTATGTATTCTTCCACAGTTATCAAAATGATAACCGGTAATAGCAAACGAGGTGTATCGCAAGGTATCCGACTGGGATGCCCTCTGTTATCAGTTCTGTTCAAATTGTACATTGATAATTGTGGACTAGAATAATTATATACAAAAAAGGGATTTGTGAGTTCAATTCCTTTAAAAATGTTTGATTTCGTTGATTTTTTTTTTTTTTTTTTTTTTGTTTAAGGTCCGACTCTTCTGCAATTACTGCTAATGCAGACCGTGAATGATGAAATGATTTTTTGTAACGATGAAAAAATGCCGTACCTGAATGGGATTCGAACCCAAGACCGCATGATGAGAGGCGAGCACGTTACGTTACGATTTCGTTGAGGATTTGGTGTTGTTTGCATAATGTGAAGATGGTTTGTAAAAAACTCCTGAGCGATCCTCCTGATTTTTTTGAAGAAGACAAACGTGATTGGTTTTCAGGGGTACTGATCATCAAAGGAAAGTATTTCTGAATAATAAGACCTTTCGTGCTTCGTTTGTTTCCTTCGGATATCATGTATTTTATATGCAATCACGAGATGCGAAAATACAACTAAAGAAGTTTCAAAGGCTAATATACACTTTAATATGCACTTTTAATAACACTATGGCGTTCAAAATTACATAAATTTGTGGTATCCAGAAAATTTCGGGTTGCACTCCCTCCCTAAAGGTGGGGAAGGGAAGTATTTTCATCTCATAAACGGTGCATCGTAGCGAAAAAGTACATAGAATCTTTTTATGCCCCTTCCAGAAGTAATTCAAGACCATGTAGCTAAAGCTGCCACTGACCCACCGGTTCGCTGAGAAAACTCAAAAAACCAAATTTTTGTTTTTTGGGGCTTGACGTTTTTACGTTTTTACACCTTCAGAACGGTTTCTTCAGCAAATTTTCATTTGGAACAAGTTACACTTACCCCCGGCATTGAGGGTAATTTAAAAAAAATTAAGTCGGAGTCCTGCAAGGGGTGCTACCCGCATCCAAAATGTTTAAATTATCAGATTACAAAAAAAAATCTTTTAACGGCATGTTGTTTGGCGTTCAAAGTTGTATAAAAATGTGGTAAGCCTGAAATTTTAGTTAACACCCTCTTCTCAACTGTGGGGATGAAGGAAGCATCTTATATCTCCTGAACGGTGCGTCGTGGCGAAAAACCTTATAGAACGTATTTTGTTCCCCATCCAAATTATGTTAAGAATACATATCACTAAAGTTACCCTTAACCGACTGGTTTGCTGAGAAAAAAATACAAAATTCTCATCCACCCAAGCCTTACTGCGGCCAAATTTCACCTTATGGCAAAGGGCAGGCGCACAGCGCACGCACTTCTATGGTTCCGATCCACTTAACCCCACTGATACGAGACACGGACATAATTTTCGGTGAAGTACGGAAGGAGACAGTTAATCATGTCCTGGTTCTGCCCGTTTTACTGTATGGTTTAGTATTCGACCCAGACTGCGAAAACGAAGAGATCGTATCGTTTGCTGCATCATTAACGAAACGAAAAATTATGCATTAACTTGATGTGCCAGGGGTGATATCAACAATTAGAAGATACACGCAAGATTGGTATAGTCATTTGTTGATAATGCCAAATGATCGAACACACAAACAGGTGTTTACTTACAAGCCAACCGGGCAACGTTGGAAAAGATGGGCATGTCAACTTCTTCATGAAATAGCACACTACTACGTTTGAAGCTGGAACATGCCAGGAGACCTAATCCGCATTGTTTTTGGTTGACAAAGCTGAACACTTCTTTCTTGGGGACATGTGTGTAGATAAAGTTGTCATTAAGAAATCCGTCACGAGCCGGACTACACCAGTTTGGGGACCAGATCTGGCTGAGGGCCGTAGTTTACCAATCACTATTCTAAGCATATAAAGATTACAGGCTCCTGAAATAGATTTTTTAAGTTCTTTAGCAGGGAATAGATTGCTGCACCATACACGTAGTGAAGTTATGGTATGAAATGATCCAATATTTAGGAAAGTAAACGAATCAACAGATCTAGTTTACGACAAAAACGTAGTGAAGATGAATGATTATTTTGAAAACAAAATAACAAAACTGCTGACCTGAGCAATCGGGTTGTGACGATCAGCCATTGTATCAGCAGTTATATCTACGTCTTCGTTATCCTCCTGATGAAATTGCTGCCGTTGAGGATCAACGACAACTACACGTTGTTGTTGCTGCTGATACTGCAGATGATGCTGATTGAGATGCAAATCCTCACGTTTACGCTCCGTGGTTTACGGGGGGGGGGGTAATTAAAGATTACACACCAAAACAATAACACCACATACCCGAAACACCATTACTGATTATTAAAACACCAAAACACATTTCAAAAACACAACAAATTTAACGAAAAAATCTACAATAATTAAAATAAAATAGGCCTACGAAATAATTTCGTTGTTGATTGATATTATATATAAAAGCACCTGAAGATATCGTGAAAATTATCCACGAAACCCGTTTCGTATATGTAATTAAAACGGATAACGAAAACGAATTTAACCAGATGTCATACCAGTTTCGAATACATTCTTGATGAATACAATGGAAAATAAATTTGTATATTTTCAAATTAAATGGAAGATTTGGGAGAAACCATTGTCGTTTTATATAAACGTATATACATAAAAATATTAGAAAAAATTAAATATCAAATCATATTCTAGTTTATTAACTGATTTTTACAAATACTCAAAACCACAATTTTATTTGATAAGCCGATTTTTTTGCAAATAAACAATTTACACGTAACGACGAGCGGGAGTATAACATTTGAGCCGTTCCAGAGTCTAACTAACAGAGCAAGAGTATTGGTAGAGCGATATTCTAGCAAGAAGGATTTGATCAGGGTTGCCAATTTTACGGCGGGGGAATATATTTACATTTAGAATTTCCCTTTTATTTTCCCTTTCATCGTTGTATCTTATCGAATCACAGGTTGTTTATTTACGTGACCAAAATACCGTGTAGTTTATTCTGGTTAACTTGTAATTGCGTCCCTGCAATGCGTTTTCTTATAAATAAATGTATGATTGCACGAATGTTGTTCATTCACGAAGGTTCTGGATGAAAAAATATTGTAATACCTAAATCTAGGTTTGTTCGGAATCTAGGTTTTGTAATAAGTAATAAACAAACTTATACAACTTATTACAATAATTATTTATTGACAAAATTAATGATTAATTAAATCTAGCCTACTAAAAAATATAATTACATAAATTAAATCAATTACAAAATCTCAACCAACTTGACTAACAATACAATACTGTTCTTAAGAAACAAAACGATTACACACTTGTTACCACTCGCACGCACTACACTATTTACGTAGTTCAGAACCGGTCCCGTAACGACACTATTTTGAAAACCCCTTCACTTCTTTCACGATTCAGGTGTTGACTGAAGACTACAAAGGTGCTAACTCTTTTAAACCTGCGATCTAATAGTTTCCCAAACATTCACGACCCTTCGCTAATATTCTGGCACTTTCCTCGTAGAATGAATCAAAACAAAAATAAACGTTTCTACTACATTCGAATTTTAGAATTTCTTTTCAGAACATCTCATTCATCGCAATTCACTAATCTTGTTCAACACACTCCACCCCATACAACACAATTTCTTAACAATAAATGCAACCTATAAAAGAATCTAGTATAAACAATCACACGTCTTTCTCTTGCCAATGTAAATAATGTACCTAACATATAACCTATATTTAATCACGAGTGAATGACGCAAAATGGAAATTAAATTCTTTCGACTTAAAAATACGAGATTGACTAAATGAAGCTAAAATATAGCTCTGTAGAAGAAGTTGCTAGAAATAAAAGTTGTAAGAGTTTTTATTTCCTATAATTTTGATTAAATACATTTTTGTCGCAAAATGCATACTAAGACCGCAATATTAAAACATCTCATTTTTTACCGATTTATATTTATTGCATTTTGATGAAAAAATACAGAAATTCGCTAATTGTCGCAAACTAAGCGTTGTACAAAAAATGTTAAAAATAAAAGTTATAGATTTTTTTTATTGTTCTACAACTCTGATTTTAAATTATAGTACTTTTTTGCTCTAGAATGCATATTAAAGCCGCAATCTTAAAAACCAATTTTTTACCACGAGAGCACAGCCCCCCGCCCAAGAATTTCAGTAGACATGGCGCTTACCCTATCTTTTAGAGCATAAATATTTTTAGAAAATGAGGCGATTAAAAATAAAATCGTAGGAGCCGTTTTTAAGAAAATTGCACGAATAAACTACTACTTCCAGTTGACGGATTTTGATTTAAATGTTCGTCCCGGGTCCCCTTAGGCCGGGCGCATACACGACCACTTGTGACCGCCACCAGTGGTCGCCACCGGTGGCCGACAGCTAGCCACTCTGACCTGACACTTTCCTTGCAAGAAATTAGCATTATCTACTACTGTTAATACAAAGACGTCACCGCCGAAAGGAGAAAACAGCAATGATACCGGGTACATACCATCTTATTATCACGTCCAAGTCACGGGCAATTTTATTTACTTTCCAAGAGCTCAAAAATATGAAGAGAAATTTTTTATATACTTCAGGATGAGCATCACATAATTTGAGACTACTGAATTTGGTAAAAGATCAATTGAAACACAAAGATAACAACAGAATGAGAATAAAACATACCTCCTGTTGAAAGACTGGCAGTTACCTTAAGGTTAGTAAAAATACAATAACATAATAATCACTTCTCGTACAATATCCTGGGAAAACAGAGTTACCGATATCCTGAAGTATATTCGTTTCTTTTTATATTTTTTAAATAGTTAAGAAACTAATAAACAAGTAATAAGCAAATACCTGCCCAAAACAGACAGGTGGAGTGTCAAATTATTTACTCTCAATCTGTTCGTTGCTGGGTTAAAATAACTAGTTCTGTTTCTTATCACATGGTCAGCCAATTAAATGACTGAATCATTTAAGAACAGAAGAGGTAGAGGTGTAAAAGACACTAATCAGAGTTACCTCCTCTGAAAGTAATGGATTTCATTATACAGCCAGACCCTGTGGTGAATGAAGTGAAGGTGTCATTTGCAGACTCGAAAATACATTCTTTTCAGAGGGCCCGGCATGCTGATAAGCGTACTTTTCTATTCAGTGAGGAAGGCATGGTTAACCACCTCACTCCTCGTTTTACTTAGTAAAACCTCTACAGGTTCAAACCAGCCATTTGGCTGATGACCTAAACAACAACAACAAGCAAATACATAAACAAACCAATCGTTAAAAACATATTTTTTGTTCAGGTGGCCTGAAAAACGTATATCCAGTAAAAACTCAATTTCTAAAAATTAGCATGAAAACAATATACTTCCCTTCCTTATACATTCACATAGGCCAAGAGAAACTAATAAACCAGTAATAAGACTAAAACTACGTTACAATACATAGTATGCCAAACCACACTAACTTTCTGTTGGTGTAGTGGTGTGAAAAAAACAAAATTTTCATGAAAATGTTTGTCGGGTTCGTTTCTTTTTTTTTAAATCATTAATAAAATAAAAAATTTTAATATTGCAGCTTTAGTATGGATTTTACGACAAAAGTGTACATAATCAAAAATTATAGGAAATAAATAAATACAACTTTTTATTTCAAGCGTTTTCTTCTACCGAGCCTAGATTAGCGTTAATTAGGGATTTCCCGTAGGTTGAAGTCGAACACGGATTGATTTTCATTTTGCGTCATTCACTCAAAATGATACACTCATGTTTTTAATTTATGAATGTCTTGACAATAAGGCCGTTCGGATTTTCTACATTCTACTTATCTAATTCATTACTTAAGTAGCCTACATGGCTTCTATACCAGGATTACAGGGTACGATTCTCAGTCCGGTAAAAGTCTGGCATTATTTTTTATTAAAAAGTAAAAAATTTTCAGGAGATTTGTTAGATAGTAAACTATCTAGAGACAGCCTTATCAAACTCTTTTTACTTACTCAGTTAGCCTATGTTTTTTATGTCGATCTTTCAGAATCGAGTTTTCAAAAGAAATACATGTTTTCAGGTCCTCTAAATACGAAAACACGTTTTTACCGATTAGACTAAATGAACACACGATCTTGAATTAAATTTACGATGGTTTTTTAAAGTTATGTAGTCAATTCGTGATAAAAAATTCATGTATTGTCAATTAATGATTTTCTTTATTTTTTTAAATCAAAATCGGAAGAAAATGAGATATTTTAATATTGCGCCCTTAGTATGCATTTACGACAAAGTGGACGTAATCAGAGATATAGGAAATGAAAAAATACATCTTTGATTTCAAGCATATTCTTCTACAAAGCCTAGTTTAGCGTCAATTAGTGATTTTCCGTATTTTTAAGCCGAACAGAGGTTGATTTTCATTTTGCGTCATTCACGTCATGTTTAATATTAGGTTATGTTTTTCATTTTTCATTGTTTACTAATTATAAAATACTGGTTTATTATTTACATTGGCAAGAGAAAGTCGTGTGAGTATTTCACACCAGATGTTTTCGAATAACAACAGAGCAACCTATAGGGTAGTTAATTCCTCAGAATGTGCAGGACCGGTGTATTGTCCTCTTTTATGTCACTCTCATCCTATTCTTTATTTTCTTTCCGAATCTCATGACAATAGGGCCGTTCGGATTTTCGACGTTCGACTGTATCTTCTTTATTACTTCAGAATCAAAATATACATGCACTTAATGTTGATTAAATGGTTGTAATATTATGTATATACTAGCTAAAGTACCCGTTCTTCGAACGGTTTCCTTGGTGCCGTGGACGGTCGGTTGGGTTACCGATTCGATCCCTGTCAGGTCTGATATCCTTTAACTATTCATGATTATCTACCTCCTTTCAACGTCAGCATTATTATTTATGAAAAAAATAGTTGAACGTAAAATAAAAGCGAGATCTTGGTGTTTTTAAATTAAGATATGCAGCGCTTTATTATTTTCATAATAAATGAAAGGTAAATCACAATAGGAACACCACGATGGTGACCACTGTTAAGACGACTGATTAATTTTTGACAATGTGACCGAGAAAAGGTGTAGGCTATAAGGCACTGGTGGAATGGGTAGGTAGGTAACTGACTGTATGAATACGGGTTTTACCGGCGTGTAGAACTGTGTTTATTGTACCTACTGTTTATTTTGTATGTTAATATTCTTCTAGGATTTGAACCAGGGACGAAGGTTCCTAGTTCAAATCCTAGTAAAGGTAGTTACTTTCATACGGATTTGAATACTAGACAGTGGTTACCGGTGTACTTTGATTGTTGGGGTTCAATTAACCATGCTCTCTCAGGAATAGTTGGCCTGGGTCTGTACAAGACTACACCTCATTTACACGTCATACACATCATCTTCATCTCATTGGGTCATGGGGTTGCTTATTGTTCTCAATTGAACAGATTGCAACGTAGACACATTAGGAATTAAAAAAATATTCTAAAAATATTGGTTTAATTTTTTTTAAATTGGTAATATCTCCGTTATCATGCATGAAAATGAAAAACTTTATATAATCAAACTTATTTGTCTTAAACGTTCCGTAATTTCGATTATATAAAATTTTTTGATACATTGACTTTTAACGGAGATATTCGTAGTTTTTTGTTCACCCCTCCTCTGAACCCCCTATCCCTTTGTGATATTAAAATAATTCATAGCCTATTTTCATTTTGATTATGTCCAGAACCTAGATACCGAAATTCATCGAATTTGGTTCAGCGGTTCTCGCGTGATGCCGTAACATATAAACAGATAAAAATTCAGCTGAACTTATTTTCGGTGTTTACGTGGTACATCTGGCGTAGAAATAAAATTTGGGGCATTTTGAAAAATTGTACAGACAAAATCACAATTTTATTTATATAGATAGATAACTTAGTGAAGGAATAACTTTTCTACACAAAAGGAAACCATGGTTTCTCTCAATTGGCAGACAACAATAGGCCTAAGTAGAAGCACTTTGATGATTAAAAAGGTGACGATAGGAAACGAGGTACAGTGAGTAGGTAGATTATAAAGGGGGCCGTAAATAGAACAGCTCTTAACGACAATTAGTACACCAGCATTAGCAGCAGGCAAAGGGAAAGTAGGGGATTCAACTCCTTGACAAGAGCCCTTTATTAGGTGTACCAACAACACTAGAAGAAGCGCAACAGCTTTATAACGATCATAATCAAGGAAAATGGGTATATTAACAAGGAAATTGGGTAAAGAAAAACCGAGTTACTGATATACTCATCAAATTCTTCAAAAAATTTTTTGGCCAGGTAATTCCATTGACTTATCAGGATTCTGACCTTTAGTTTTATCTCCTAAACTTAAGATTCAACAAGGTTTTCCGTTACACGTATACCACTTTTTACTTTCCTTTTCCCCTGTATGAATATACGGGTCAAGGAGAAAGGTTGGATCCATTTTAAAAAAATTACAGTTTAAAAACTTCTTGTCAAATTTTTTTGATGGTACGACTGTGACGCAAATTTACCAAACTGCATCGGAGAAAACACTACCATAATTTGGCAATAACACGGTGCGCCTCCTCATTTGAGTCTTCCAGTGCGTCACGCCCTCAATGAAAGGTTTCCTGACCGATGGATCGGTAGGGTGATCCTATGCTTTGGCCAACGAGGAGTCCAGATTTAACCGTACTGGATTTTTTCTTCTGGGGTTACGTTAAAAACCACGTCTATAGTGAGAAGACTCGAAATGTGAATCATTAACAAAAACGGATTGCTACTGATGTTGCTTGGTCACGCTCGGTATGACACAGCGCACCTGGACCGACGTCGACTATCATTTAGATGTGTGCAGAGCAACCAACGGTGCTCATATACTACAAACTTATTAAGGTATGAAAAAAACTTTAATTTTTCCGTTTACAATAACTTTATCTCTAGTAGTTTTAAACTGTATTTTTAAAAAAATGGATGCAACCTTTCTAGATGACCCAAAATTGTCATTTTAAAAAAATTGGTCAGGTAAAAATTGTATTTTCGGTAATTCAGGTTAGAAATAGTTAGGAGAATGTATGAGAAAACAGTCCAAGAACTCTCAAGAATACTATCTCTCGTTTACGAGAGATAAAATATTTTGGTCAAAATATATTTTGGAATGATCGAATCCTGACGAGTTTAAAAAAAGCTCAGAATATGCAAGGTTGGTGAGAATTAATTAGGAATTGAAAAAATCAAGTTAGGAAAATGAAATTTTGAAATGGTAAAGGAAACATGAGGAATTCTATGAGGAAACGATCCGAGAACTCTCAAGATACATAAGATATTCAAAATTTCGGTACAAACTTATTAGATAATGGTTGAATCTTCCAAAAAGTTGGAAAATAAAATTCCAAATAGGTATAACTTATTTTCAAAGTACAAGCCACACACAGTTAAGTGAGAGAGTATGTTACAAGGTAAGTCCTAAGCCCTACATTTGACAGATCGATCACTGTCGACGGACGGTAGGAGCTAGAAAGGAGGTGGAATTACAGGGAGAAAGAGAGAGACACAAAGGGAGAGTACAACGCATGCGTAGTTTATCGGCTCGGCTGCAGGTTAAAAACAACAACACTACACACCCTACCAAAACACGACCCTAGTCCACAGTAGGCACGCACACAGATAACGCGATTCGACATCAGAATCAAATACCAACCGACTACAACTTCATCCAACTTTCCCTTAACTACAACGGCAAGAAAGTACTGTACTTAATTTGGAAAACTTAAGAACCTCAAAACACAACTGATCACCGTTGAAACTTAACGATAAGATTACGATGAAAACCTAAGAATATATACTTTTCCATACACATTTTCCATAAACCGTACATAACTTAATCATTTAAAATCACAATTATTTCAATTTCCACTTGGAAACTTTGCAAATTAAGTTAAAGGAGAACAACAAAGCTAGTGCAAAACTCATACTAATTGCAGTGCACGCGTAAAACCGACAACTTCAGCCAACAGCCGTGAGATTTAATAACAATCCCACGAACTGGAAAATTAAATATCAACGCTCAAAAATAGATAGACAATAACGTCGTTTATTCGAATCGCATCAATCCGTACTTTTGAATAATCCGGACATATCCATCATAGAAAATATCAAATAATTCTATTATCATTTTACTAGCTGCCCGTCCCAGCTTTAACTGGAAATAATTTTGTTTTATTTCAATAGTTTTTTAATTAGGGTTATAAATAAGATTTTTTAATTAGAAAAAATCTGATACAAATATATTATATATTAGGAAACCTTTACTACGTTTCAGACATCTACCTCGTCCGGAACTTAATAAACAAAAAAAAAAAATATTGGTTTAAGGCTTGAACACTTTCCAACCCCTTACGAGTACATTTTTGTAATTGTTAAGCAATATTTTTTTTTAATTTGCTCTATAGGTAACATCTCCATCTAGTTTCAGTCATCTAGCTCTTCCGGAACTTAATAAATAAAAATAATTGGTTTAAAAGTAAAACACCCTTTTCAACCTTCTATGGATACATTTTTGAAATTCTTAAATTGTTGCGTTATAAATAACATCACCGAATGCAGTCAGTTAACTCGTTTGAAACTCAGTAAATAATAGTAGGCCCTAAATATTGGTTTACGGGTTGAACACCATTTCCATTCCCTTAGGTACTTGGCAATGGTTAAGGGGTAATTTTTACTTTCTTTTGCCTATATAAATATATATGAGGAACATAGCTATTGTTTACAAGTAGATTTTTCGAAATCCGAGTTTTCACCGGATATACACGTTTTCAGACCCCATGAACCCAAAAAGCGATTGGTGAGTGTGTGTGTGTGTGTGAACAAATATCTCAAGAACGGAACATCGCATACAGTTGAAACTTGAAACTTAAGTTAGATACCACTAGAGGATCTGACACGAACATTTTCATCAAAATCGGTCTACCGGAAGTAGTAGTTTATTCGTGTAATTTTTCGCTTTTTTGCGATTTTCGTAAAAACGGCTCCTACGATTTTTTTAAAAAATCGCCTCTTTTACTAAATTTTTTGTGCTCTACAACAGTGGTTCTCTTAACCTTTCAGGCACTGTGCTCTCCCTTTGAACACTGATGTGAGGACAGCCCCCCCAAAACGCACTTTAAGTGGTCAAAACAAGTAGTAGCCTACAATCGGAAACTGAAACAGAAGCCTGATAGGCGTTTCCGTTTCTGATAGGTTTCCGAAATAGGACAATAACCGTGTTATTGCAATAATCGAGTGCTAGACTCTGCTAGAGTACAATGTACAAAAAAGTATAATTATTTTGAAAATATACATACGCCTACAAAACTGAGTAAATTATAGTTTAACTTTCTATTTACTTTTTTACATACACTCACGCCTCACTTGAAATTCTTCTACGCCCCCCAGGTTAAGAACTTACAAGATAGGGTAGGCGCCATGTCTGCTGAAATTCTTGGGGAGGCTGTTCTCTCGTAGAAAAAATTGTACATTTTTTTAAGATTGCGGCCTTAATATGCACTTAATATACCTTAATGGTGTATATAATAAAAGGTTTAGACAATTTAAAAACCTACAACTTTTATTTCAAACATTTCTTTGTATAATGCTTAGTTAAGCAGTAATTAGTGATTTGTTTTTTTCCCATCAAAATCTGTAAAAAAATGGATTTTTGAAGATTTCGGTCTTCATAATGCATTTTACGACAAAAGTTTATATAATCAAATATATAGGGAATTAAAAGATCTACAACTTTTATTTGAAGCATTTTTCTCTACGAGCCTAGTTTCGCGTCAAAGAGTGATTTTCCGTATTAATAAGCCAAACTAAGGTTGGTTTATATTTTGCACCATTTACTCATGATTAAAATTAGGTTATGTTTTTCGAAGTTAGTTTTTTTGTTTATTTTAAATGTTAGGTTATATTGTTAATTATTTGCATTGGCAAAAGAAAGTCGTGTGTGTTTCACACCAGTTTTTTTATAGTTGAATAAGTAACATTTCTACTAAGTTTTAGCCATCTAGCTTGTTCGGAACCTTTTAAACACCTTAACGGAAGAATGTCAAAATTGTTTACGTTCAACTTTTCTAATTACCCGAAAAGGAATATTCCCTCCAAATGTCAGCTTTCTAGCTAATGTGCAAGTAGGAAAAGTAGTGATGAGTGAGTGAGTGAGGGCTTTCTTATTTATGTTCAACAAACATGGCTAATGATATAGACAATAACGTCGTTTATTCGAATCGCATCCATCCGAACTTTTCAATAATCCGGACAGATGATCCTTCATACAAAAATCCAAATGATTCTATATTAATTTGATAACGAATTGGAAAAATCTGGTGTAAAAAAACTCACACGACTTTCTCTTGCAAATATTAATAATAAAAATCTGGTGTGAAACACTCACACAACTTTCTCTTACCAATGCAAATAATTAACAATAAACCTAACATTAGTATTAAAATATTAGACATGAACAAAAAACTAACCTCAAAAAACATTAGTGAAATACGCAAAATTAAAATCGACCTCAGTTTAGCTTAAAAATACGGAAAATCGCTCATTCACGCTAAACTAGGCACTGTACAAAAAAATGCTTTAAATAAAAGTTGTAGATCTCTTAATTTCCTATAAATTTTATTTTATATAGTTTCGTCGTAAAATGCATTCTAAGCCCGAAATCTTAAAAAAATAGATTTTTCACACGTTTTCGTGAGAAAAAAACAGAAAATTGCTAATTACCGCTAAACTAGGCGTTATACAAAAAAATGTTTGAAATAAAAGTTGTCGGATTTTACATTTTCTACAACTTTTATTATATAACGTTTTGCGCTAAAATGCATATTAAATCCGCAATCTTAAAAAGAATATGTTTTTACGTAAAAACAGCCTCACCAAGAATTTCAGCAAACATGGCGCCTACCCTATCTTGTAGAGAATAAAAAATTGAGTAAACCAGGCGATTTTTAAAAAAATCGTAGGACCAGTTTTTGAGAAAATCGCAAAAAAGTGAAAAATTATTCGAATAAACTACTACTTCCGGTTGACCGATTTTGTTGAAAATGTTCGTGTCGGGTCCGGTAGTGGTATGTAACTTTAAGTTTCAAGTTTCAAGTTCGTACGATGTTCCGTTCTTGAGATATTCTGTTCACACACAGACTAATTGCTAAAAACATGTTTTTTGGGTTCAGGGGGTCTTAAAACGTACAGATCCGGTGAAAACTCGATTTCGAAAAATCGACATGAAAACGATACTTTCCTTCCTATATATTCATATAGGCAAGAGAAAGTAAAAAAAATATGCAACCAATGTTAAATTATTAGTGAACAATGTAAAATGAAAAACATAACCTAATTTTAATTGTGAGTAAATGATGCAAAATGAAAATCAAATTCTTTCGACTAAAAATACGGGAAATCAAATGATGCTAAACTAGGCCCTGTATAAGAAATTGCTTGAAATAAAAGTTGTAGGTTTTTCATTTCCTATAACTTCGATTAGGTAAACTTTTGTCGTAAAATTCATACTAAGACCGCAATATTAAAAAAATCTCTTATATTACCAATTTTCATGAGGAGAATACAGAAAATCATTAATTGACGCTAAACTATCTATTATACAAAAAATATTTGAAATAAAACATTTAGGAAAATAAAACGTTGTAGGTATTTTTAATGTTTTACAACTTTCATTAGCCTACATACACTTTTGCCCGAAAATGAATATAAGGCCACAATCTTTAAAAAACACATTGTTTACCACGAGAGCACAGCCCTCCAAGAATTTCAGCAGACATGCCGCTTACCCTATTTTGTAGAACATTAAAATGTAGTAAATGAGGTGATTAAAAAAAATCGTACAGCCGTTTTTGAGAAATCCACACGAATAAACTACTACTTCCGGCAGACAGAATTTAATGAAAATATTCGTGTTGGGTGCTCTTATGGTACCTAACTTAAATTCTAAGTTTCAATATCGTACGATATTCCGTTCTTGACATACCGTAGGCCTATTTACTTGAATAAACCGCGCACCTATTTTGAATGAAATCCATCCGACAAAATGATGTGCGCGTTATATTAAAAAAAATAAAAATAAATGGCCTTTTAGCAGTAATATACCGAATGTTTAGAGATAGTAAATGCTGCCGATAAGATAAGCAATTGTGTAACTACTTATTTGTCATTGAGCAGCGCGCTATTTTTTCAAAGAAAATCGGGCTTATCGTGGTCAAAATGCAAAAGTTTCCTTAAGTAAAAGAACGGCTCTGTGAATATATTAAAACAAACGACAATATGGCTACGCTGTTTCAACCGAAATGCATTTTCTAGAAGTGATGAAAATTTCAGCTGAACTTGGTGTTGAAAATTTCAAAGCAAGTCGCGGATGGTTAGTACGACTCTTAAATCGGAAATTCGCTATCTGTTAGAAGATGAACAACAATTAATGGGAACAATAGAATGGCCGGAATATGAAACGACCTGTGAGTGGATTAAAACTGCATGGGAACGGATTTCATCAGAGTTAGTTTAAAGAAACTAATAATATGGTAATAACAAATATTTGCCTATAACGGGCAGGTGGAGTGTTAAATTAATTGCACTCGATCTGTTGGTTCCAGGGCTACAAAAAATAGTTCTGTTTCTTATCACATAGTCAGCCAATTATACGACTGAAATATTTAAGAACAGAAGATGTAGAAACACAAAAAAGAAGAAGATGTAGAGAACAGAAGATGTAAAAGACACTAGTCAGAGTTATCTTCTCTGAGAGTAATGAATTTCACTATACAGCCAGACCTTGTGGTGAATGAAGTAAAGTTGTCATTTGCAGGATGGAAAGTGGGTGCTTTTCAGAGGGCCTGGGATGCTGAAAGGCATACTCTTTCAACTCAGTGAGGAAGGCAATAGTAAAACATCTTCGTTTTACTTGGTACAACCTCTACAGGTTCAAACCAGCCTTTCGGCTGTTGACCTAAACAGTTTAAAAAAGATTTCTGGAATGCGGCATTTCTAATGGGCTCTACGGTTCAAAAGACGACACACTTTGGGACGAAAATCCAGACGCGGGTTCTGACAGCGACGACGACACCAAAGACAGAGTAACTTTTTTTAGTTCATTTTATTTCTTCGTTTTAGTTTATTTTATACGTACAATAAAATGTACCTATTCTTGCTAGCGAATTATTCAGTTATGAAGATTTTTCAATACGTAAATAAATTTTTCAATACGTAATAAATACATTGGTAAGTTTTTATTTTAATTTTATTTTTGAGTTTTACTTTTTTCTAAAAATACCTTCGAAAATCGGGTGCGCGGTATATCTGAGAAAGTACGGTATTTTGCTCACACTGTTTTTCACTAAAAACTGTTTTCCTTTTTTGTTTGGGCTCAGGGGCCTGAAAACGTGTATTTTCAATGAAAACTCCATTTCAAAATATCAACAAGAAAATACTACCTTCCCTATACATTCATATAAGGCAAGATAAAGTAAAATTACAATTTTTTACAGATTCTAATGAGCAAATTACAGAAAATCACAAGTTGACGCTAAACACAAGGTCGCCTCAGAAACTTCCTAACCGATTTTAATCCTGAACACATGACTTTCTGAGATATGGTCTACGTACCATTATGAAATTTTGAATTTGAAAAAATTAATTGTATAGTTTTTTAGTATAACACATGTTTAGTTATGATCGGATCGTATTTCTCCCTTTCCACTATTCATACTGATATCAACAAAATTCCTGTTTCCAGTGGCAGATTTTTCGATTCAGGTGGTAATAAAATGCGATCAGTAAATAAAACCAGGATAAATAAAATTTTGCCACCATCCTGTTTTATACTACAAATCGTGCGCTAGAAAGTAAAAAATACTTGGATATGAAACGGGAGAGTAAATTCAATAAAAAAGATTGCGAAGAAAATTTGTGGGCCTTTTGGGAACATTTCAAAATGTAGTTGGATCAGGAAACATCAATAATTGGGATACCTGCAAGATTAGCTGGGCTGGAAGCAATAAAATTGAAAAGAGATACGTAAGCTTGGCTATTAAACGAAACGACACATGTGCAATGTAAAGTACATAACAAATCGCCCTTCCTTTACAGACACACAAGCACGCATTGTAAATTATTCAGCCGAAACATGTGTATGCGACAAACAACATCACCCAATATTTTATTCAGGTAAAACTGACAAAACAATATAACAGGAAACCAATTTTACAACAATTTTCATATTTACAAATAGTAAACCCATTTAGACTAGTTTTCCAACGTCAACATAGGTTAACTACATGCAAATAGTTATTAAACCAAAAACTACTGTACTGATTGGGCTCAAATTTGAAAACTAAGGTTCTTTCAACCAACCTGAGAACAGTTTTTTGAATAAATAATTTGGCCCCAAAATTAAGTGTGCTTTACTATGATGCAAGAAATACAAAACTAAATTTTGTGGTAACCGACTATTAAGATTTTTTATCGGCTTCACTTTAACTTACAACATTTTTTGGGTTTTCAATGGTATGGTATAACTGGTATGCCAAATGAAAAATTCATGGGTAATTGAGCTTTCCTTCGTAAAATCCATTATTAGGTACTCTCTCTAGTCATATATAAGTACATATGTAATTTAAAAGTAATATTATATATATAATTTATAAATAAAAATGAAAACACAGAAAACCAGACTTGCTAACCAAATAATTAACTGGAAAGGACAACAAAACCAACTGGATAAAAGAATCCAACAAAACATGGAAGAGTCGTGAATTTCAAGGGAGAATCTGATTACAAAATCTGGAAAATACAATGAGCTAATTAAAACTTATATGATAATATTTGAGCCTAAAACTAGAAAGGAATCTAACAGGGCGTATTCGGGCGAGGACAGGCGCCAAAGGTCAGAATGCCTACAAAAGAAGTGGGTGAAAAAGAAAAAAAGCAAGAATAAAACAACAACACGCTTCGGGAATGTGATGAACCAATTACAGAATAGACTGGTCCAGAAATTGGAAGTGATCCTATGAGGTCGTAAAAGAAAAAAATGTATACATGGGAAAAGAAAGCATTGTTTTCATGTAGATTTTTCAAAATTAAATTTTCACTGGAAATAAAAGTTTCCAGGCCCCCTGAACTCAAAAAACATGTTTTTAGTGATTGGTCTGCATGTGAACAAAATATCTCAACAGAATAGCATATGAAATTAAAACTTAATTCTGGTACCACAAGAGGATCCGGCACGAACATTTTCATCAAAATCAATCAACTAAGAAAAACAGGTTATTTTTGTTCAATTTTTCACTTTTATGAGATTTTTTCAAAAATCGCCT
This sequence comes from Catonia carolina, assembly GCA_035578175.1. Taxonomy (NCBI): domain Eukaryota; kingdom Metazoa; phylum Arthropoda; class Insecta; order Hemiptera; family Achilidae; genus Catonia; species Catonia carolina. Next base: position 28,246,128 of record JAQMRL010000012.1, read on the forward strand.
ATTTACTAAATTTTTTTATGTTCAACAAGATAAGAGTACGCGTCAGGCCTGCTAAAATTCTTAAGGGTACTGTGCTCGGTGGTTAATTTTTTTTTAAGATGTCAGCCTTTAATATGCAATTAGGGTAAAAGTATATTGAGTTATAGGAAATTGAAACAGCTACAACATTTATTTCAAACACTTTTTTCTAAAACGGTTACTTTACCATCAATTAGTAATTTTGTGAATTTTTCTCATCAAAATCAGTAAAAAATTGAGATTTTTTTAGGATAGCAGTGTAGCAATCTTAGCCTTGGTATGCATTTTACGATAAAAGTGTACATATAACAAAGTTATAAGTAAATAAAAACCTACAATTTTTAACTCGATCATTTTTTCTACAGAGGCTGATTTTCATTTAGCACCAGTCACTAATGATTAAAAATAGTTTTTTATTTAACATTGTTTACTCATAATTAAACAAAGGTAATATTTTTAATTATTCACATTGGCAAGAGAAAGTAACGTGAGTGTTTAACATAAAAATATTTGTTGAAAATTATGACATAGGAAGTTTGTGTACTTCACTCTTGATGCTTGGTTTATTCTGTTGTGGTTTTTGTTGTTAAAGAGAAACTTTTGCCGTTAGTTTGGTCATACTGGTTTATGGTGTGTATGTCAGTAGCACATCAAGTAAAAGCATTGGTTGGCTATGGTTAATCTTCTTTGTGTTTACTTATTTAAGGTTAATTAGAAATTACAATTCGTTGTGTGCAAAAAGCATACCAATTGCAATCTAAGTTGTTTGTATAACTTAACTAAATATGGAATTACGAATAGATATTAATTTCCTTTTCACGTATATAACATTTGCAAATTATAAAAATTTGTTGTGAAATACTCACTAAATTTACTCTTGCCGATGTAAATAATGAAACTTATTTCTAATCATGAGTGAATGATGGTAAATGAATTTCAATGTTTGAAATTTTAGTCAGACTTGGATTTTGATAAATGTAATCCGGAACATAATTAACTGATGCTACACTAAGTGCCCACAATAGTTATGTTTGCCCATAACAGGCAGGTGGTATTAAATTTTTTGCACTTGATCTGCTAAATCCAGGACCACAAAAAATAGTTGTTTCTTATCACATGGTCAAATTATACGGCTGAAGCATTTAAGAACAGAAGAGGTAGAGGTGTAAAAGACACTTGTCAGAGTTATCTCCTCTGAGAGTAATAAATTTCATTATACATCTAGACCCTGTGGTGAATGAAGTGAAGGTGTCATTTGTAGAGTGGAAAATAGATGCTTTTCAGAGGGCCTGGAATGCTGATAAGCATATTTTTCCACTCAGTGAGGAAGGGAATGAAAACTGTTTCACTCCTCAGTTTACTTAGTAAAGCATGAGGTTCAAACCAGCCTTTCAGCTGATGACCTAAACAACAAAAAATTAAGCGCTTTAGAAAATATGCTTGAAATAAAAGTTGCAGATTTTTTAATTTTCTATAACTATAGTTAAATATGTTTTTGTTTACAAATTCACAATAATACTGCAATCTTTAAAAAAACCCCACTTTTATCGATTACAATGATTAAGTACAAAAAAATCACTAATTAAGTGCTTGAAATAAATAATGTTTTTAATTTTCTACTATTTTGATTAAGTACACTATGTTGTAAAATGTATATTAAGGCCACCATCTTGCGAAAAAAAATTAACCACAAAAGTACAGCCCCGCTCAAGAATTTCAGGAGACATAATGCTAAACCTATCTAGTAAAGCATAAAAATTTACTGAAAGTGATTTTTTAAAAAAATTATAAACCATTTTTGATGAAATTGTTCATGTTGGGTCCTAGCGGTACGCAACAAGTTCCAAGTTTCAACTTTGTATGATATTCCGTTCTACAGATATTTTCCTAACACACACGCCAATTGGTAAAAATATATTTTTTTGGGTTCAAGGGCCTTAAAACATGTATTTCCAGTGAAAACTAGATTTTGAAAAAAATTCATAAAAACAATACTTTCCTCTCTAATATATTTATACAGGGGAAGAGAAACTAAAAATAAACAAATAAATCTTATTTTGTCATGTAAAAGAACAAAACAAAAAACTTCAAAAAATTCATATAATTGGCTGACCATGTGATACGAAACAGAACTATTTTTTGTAGCCCTGGAACAGTGATTACTATCATAATTCCAACAGAAAATTACCAACGATAAGATGAAAACATAAGGCCCCCTCTCAAAAGTAGTGATTTTTTCGCAAGACAACACACGCTCCCACACTATACAGAGAACGAGCGGAACGCTTGAAAAGTTGGATTGGGAGGTGTTGCCATATCCTCTTTACAGCTCAGATCTCGACCCAATTAATTTTCATTTGTTCAGACATCATTTGTAAAGACTTCTACACTGGAGGAATCGAAGAGCTTACAGAACAGTGGGACAAAAATCTAAATGTTATTTGAGACTATGTTGAGAAGTAATATGAGTTTCATTGTTATTCAATAAATTGTTTTTTCTGTACATCAATTTGACTACTTAATTAACACAGTGAATGCCTTGAATATTGTCACCATGAAAGAATCAGGTATATAACGTGACTTTTATATGAATTCATAATGCGAAAGAAATATTTTTATATGCTTATCTTTTTTTGTTAAAGCAAGCCTTATATGATTACATAAGGCTTTAATATTACACATAAAGTTTACATTAAAGAAATCAACATCACCAGTGGTAACCTTGAACGGTACAGTAATCCTGCAAAATAGAATTTAAATATCTACTATCAGTTTCATAATCATAGACACCCGAGTTTGAACACTTGCATCTCCAAAACTATAAGTCAGATTTAAACATACTTTACATCAAAATTTAGCTCATTTTATTCTGCGTTGACCCATAATAGTCCTATATTTTTAATATTGTTTAAAAATTGCCATATTGAGGTTGGAAGATAAAAAGACCCGGTTTTTTTGGTACCGCAACAAATTTTATGCGTTTAGAGGCATGTAACTCGATAACTATTCAACCGAAAAGTTTGAAATTTTAACACAATATAGACAATTATATTCTTACAGTGTGTACAAAATTTCAAATTGGTACATTATTTAAATTTTCATTTATTAACAATATTCTGAACCCTTGCTATCCCGGTAACCGCTCGATCGTTTGGCACGGGCAAACTATCGTTTTATTCAGCGTAAAAAAACTTAGTACAAATATGTTAATAACATGAAATGTTGATTGGCCAATATTGTGGTAAAATTCTTAAAATTTTGAAAAAAAAACTGGGTAATGCGGGGGGTGGGCACTACTATCCATGTTTCCAGTTTGTGTATGTGACTTCTTGTTGGACTGTCTACCTGAATTGAAAATGCAGTCAGATTCAGGCACATTGATAATAGCGGCCACCCCCTGCATTACAGTCTATTTTTCAAAATTTTAAGAATTCTACCACAACATTGGCCAAATAATATTTCATGTTAACATATCTGAACTAAATTTTTTACGCTGAATAAAATGATAGTTTGCCCGTGCTGAACGATCGAGCGGTTACCAAGATAGCAAGGGTTCAGAATATTGTAAATAAATCAAAATTTAAATAATGTACCAATTTGAAATTTTGTACACGCTGTAAGAATATAATTGTCTATGTTGTGTTAAAATTTCAAACTTTTCAGTTAAATAGTTATCCGCCTCTAAATGCATGAAATTTGTTGCAGTAGCAAAAAAATGGGTCTTTTTGTATTCCAACCTCGATATGGCAATTTTTAAACAACATTAAAAATATAGGACTATTATGGGTCAACGAAGAATAAAATTAGCTAAATTTATATGTAAAGCATGTTAAATCTGACACACAGTTTTGGAGATGCAAGGGTTCAAACTCGGGTGTCTATGATTATGAAACCAACAGTAGGTTTGCATTTAGATCGTTTAGATATAGAGCCGTTTGCCTAGAATGGCAATGAATTATTAAACCAAATGGTCGAAGGGGTGTTGGTCGTGCAAGGGGAAGGTGGTTTCTGGAACAAGCAGTACTGCCTAATCTGTGAAGTGAAGAAGAAGATATTTAGATCGAAGACTCACGTAGAGAAGTCATATATGGACGAAATGAATATAACTTGGGCTGAAGTTACATCAATTATTGTTCTAGTTCTTAGGTAGTAAATCTCAAATTTCTCTTGGAAATAAAATTCTCATTTTGTTGTTTAGGTCATCAGCCAAAAGGCTGGTTTGAACCTCTAGAGGCGTTACCACGTAAAATGAGGAGTGAGGTTTACCACAGTATCCTAGCATGGTCCTTATGCGCCCTTGACAAGTTTGACAAATCTGCGGCCTCCAATTCCAAGGGGTAGTAATAAGTCTTTTTAGTAACCTGAAAGATTTCTTTCATTATGTGGAATTTTTATTGCTTGATAAATTGCACTAGTTTAAAAGGAGGATTTTTCCTGGTTTATTTTGTGCCCTTCGCAGGGGCACATCTCGCCACCACCTAGCTATGGCCCTGGTTTACCAGCGCCTTCCTCACCGAGTGGAAAAGTATGCTTATCATCACACCAAGCCCTTCGAAAAGCAACTACTTTGCACCCTGTAAATGACACCTTAAATTCATTACTCTCAGATGAGATAACTAGTGTCTTTTACACCTCTATCTCTTCTGTTTTTAAATGCTTCAGTCATATAATTGGCTGACCATGTGATAAGAAACACAACTATTTTTTTGTAACCCTGGAACTAGCAGGTGGAGTGCAAATAATTTAATACTCCATCTGCCTGTCATGGGCAAAAAATTCTCTTATACAATATAACACTCAAACCAATTAGCACTTATGGGTTAGAGCTAGTTTATCAAATATAGAAATACTTCAGCGCTTGCAATTAAAATGCCTAAATCTGGTCACTTGTATCTAACCACTGAAATATTTCACAATAATCTAAACCTGCTCTTCACAAAAGAAAAAATTAAATAATGTAATGAAAATATTTAAAAAAAAGTTAGATGAGCATCAAAATTCTCCTCAACAACAGCAAAGATACTCACAGACTAAAATGTTTTAAAACACTGGTCTTACCTTTACGATTTTGTTAATCATTTCATTTTTTTCTACTTCTACTACTAATCATCATCATCTCATAATAGGTAGAAGTATATAGTAAATGAGGCTATTTATTAAAAAGTTATAAAAGCCTTTTTTGAGAAAACTGCATGAATAAATTTGGTACTTCTTCTGGTTGACCGATTTTGATGAAAATGTTCATGTCGGATCTCCTTGTGGTACCTAACTTAAGTACTAAGTTTCAACTTTGTGCTATTCCATTCTTGAGATTTTTTGTTTACAGACCAATCGTTGAAAACATGCTTTTTGAGTTCAGGGGCCTGAAAATTTGTATCCCAGTGAAAACTCAAGTTGATAAAATTGAGATGTAAACAATACTTCCCTATATATTTATGTAGGGTAAAATAAAGTAAAAAAAATCTGATGTGAAACACTCACACAACTTTCTCTTGCCAATGCAAATAATTAATAATAAACCTAACATTAGTATTAAAACATTAGAAATGAACAAAAACTAACCTCAAAAACATAACCTTATTTTAATCATGAGTGAATGACGCAAAATGACAATCGAACTCAGTTTGGCTTAAAAATACGGAAAATCACGCTTTCACGCTAAACTAGACTCTGTAGAGAAAAATGCTCTAAACAAAAGTTGTAGATCTTTTAATTTTCTATAACTTTTATTATATACACTTTTGTCGTAAAATGCATACTAAGACCGAAATGTTAAAAAAATCGATTTTTCTCACGTTTTCGTGAGAAAAAAAACAGAAAATCGCAAATTACCGCTAAACTAAGCGTTATACAAAAAAATGTTTGAAACAGAAGTTGTAGGTTTTTAAATTCTCTACAACTTTTATTATATAAGTTTTTGCGCTAAAATTTATATTAAAGCCGTAATCTTAAAAAAAACAACGTTTTTACGTGAAAACAGCCTCACCGAGAATTTCAGCAAACATGGCGCCTACCCTATCTTGTAGAGAATAAAAAATTGAGTAAAATAGGCGATTTTAAAAAAAATCGTAGGACCAGTTTTTGAGAAAATCGCAAAAAACTGAAAAATTATACGAATAAACTACTACTTCCGGTTGACCGATTTTGATGAAAATGTTCGTGTCGCGTCCGGTAGTGGTATGTAACTTAAGTTTCAAGTTTCAAGTTCGTACGATGTTCCGTTCTTGAGATATTCTGTTCACACACACACACACACACACACACACACAGACCAATCGCTAAAAACATGTTTTTTGGGTTCAGGGGGTCTGAAAACGTATAGATCCGGTGAAAACTCGATTTCGAAAAATCGACATGAAAACAATACTTTCCTTCCTATATATTCATATAGGCAAGAGAAAGTAATAATTAAGAAGCTCTGAATGTAAACAGTGCTCTCAATGTAAACTATACATCTGACTGGCATTCTTAAGATTAGTGTGCAAAAAAATCCTAAATTACTTCCACTACTTAATCTCTTTCAATCCCAAATTTTTTAACTGTTACACAAAAAATATGTCTACATTGTTTCATACATTTTATTGACATTTTAGGGTAATAAAATTACTTTTACATTTTTAACCCTTTTCTGATGGCCTGACAAAAAAGTGTGGCATGTACATCACATTAGGACTTAATGGTATGAAAGTTCCTAACAATATGAATATGTAATATCATGTTTAGGCTTTGTAAACAAAATATATTCTCTTACTAAGATTTGTAGCAAAAAAACTAAATATGATTTTAATAATGGTGTAATTATTTAAGACTTAAAAAATTTTATAATTAAAAAATATTGGTAAAATGGATAAATCACTATTTAAAAATAGTCTAAAAAATATACTTGCAAGTACATAAAACATATTCAAAGAGAAATGCTACTTTATTTTAGTAAATGAACACGAATATTTAAAACTAAAATTAACTTTAAATAGAAACTAATGGTGTCGCCTCCATGGCGCAATGGTCAGCATGCTACACTTCAAAGCAGAGGTTTCCGGTTCGATTCCTGGCTAGGGTACAGAAAATTATTACACTTTACTCCCAGCGTTCTTTAATACAAAGTAGTTGCTAATTACTAAAATTTTGATATCTGCTATTTATTTCATACCAATGTGACTTCTATGTCACACCGAGTTAGAAAGGGTTAACATTATGTATTAGTGTCTACATAAAAACGACTATTCTATTTACATGAATGGCAGACCAAGCTCCCTCTCTATCGCCACATTATGTACAGTCGGTTTACAAAACACTTGGTCACTTTGTACTTTCATTCTACCATATAATAAAGGAATTGGTATGCTATGAAAATCACACGACAGCCACGAGAGTTTATTGTTCCACGTTCTAAGTTAGAAATTGATTTTAAAGAGCATGCATTAAATACTCTCACCAATATATTCCTATGTTAAGTTAAGCCCCCCAGGTCTAAAATTGTGGTAGATAATGTGGTAATAGAACAAGTATCACAATGCAATTACTTAGGTTGTGACATCCAATTTAATCAAGATTTGGTCATAAGAAAGAAAGTTGGAAAATTCCAAGCAATGTGCAGAAATATTACCAGAACCCTCGGTGGGAAAACAAGGAAAGAATTAAACAAAATTAAATTATACAGGGTATGTTGACTACTGACATAGTTAAATTACACAAATAATTCTTAAATAAAAACCAATTAACTGGATTAAATATAAACATCAAACAATGCACAGTTAACAAATGCAAATAAACGTACAGTTGTACCAGATACTTTAACAAATCCAACTAGCAGTCGATAAAAAGTCCGACAGGGCTTTACAACAAATCTGGGACAAAAAATTGAACAGAATATTCAAATTAAAAGGATATTTTTGTACAATACTAGCCCTGCTTGCTCAGTAAACAACCTTACACGTTGAAAGCTCAATCATGATATAAACAGAATGAATTAAGACCAGGAAACAGGATATTTTTTTTGATGTCAGTATGAATCACCTGTGAAATGGAGAAATGCCACTTGAGAATAATTGAACATGTGTTATAAAAATAGAGGTAGGTAAAATCTATTACTTAAAAAAAATTATCAAGTGTATGACGTTGTTTTAAAAAAAGCGACACTTAACACCCCTCAAGACAAAGTCTACTGGTGTAAGATCTAGGGATCTTGGAGACCACAACCCTTTCAATACCAAACGATGGGCAAAAAACATGTCTAGCCTGTCATCAGCAGTAAGACAAGTTGTGTTATCCTGCGGATACCAACATTCTTGTTCATGTAAATCTAACATTGCAATAAACTGATGGATTAGGTCCGGATAAACCACACAATCCACAGATTTGTCAAAAAATAAAGGTCCTATAATATGATGCCGAGGGATTGCACACCAAACACCAATTTTACGAGTGTGAAACACAAGAGGATTTTCAGTGCTCCATATTCAGCAGTTTGATTGTTAACCCTCAAGGCTCCAGCTGTTCCATACTGTTCTGCTTTTAATACACAGCGGCCATATTACATTCCTTTCCCATGATGTCACACACACATTCATATAGTTAGACTTTACTTGTGAAAGCCCATTTGTACAGCATAAGTTTATCTACATGTACGTATATTTCACAATTCTGTAGGTTGCATGAGAATGACTTGTTTGGGAACGCTGCATGTAGTATTTTGTCATGTGCCACTCCCTTCCACCTTAGCTACAATGTACACTAGATCCAACTGTTTGTAACAAAAGCAAATTCCTATAGAAAAAGTCACAGCTTTCACACAAACTAAGAAACGTGTTTGTATGTTGACTAACGGATGGCCTGCATGCGATATCTGTTTACATAAAAAATTTTCAACACTAGCCTACCCTTCACACTAAAACTACAGGTATAATAAAATATTTCCCTTTCAATATATTCTACTTCTGTAAACGCTTTTAGTTGCGTTGAATTTACGTTTTATTGTGTTACTGCACTACCCATTTCTATAGTCACTGAAGTGGCTTCATATAGCACAAGGGTTAATATCGCCAAGTGAAACCTCATCACTAAAATAAATACGATCCATCACCTACCAGCCCATTGGCGTAGTGGTTAGCGCAACTGGCTTCTACGCCGGGGTCTTCGATTCCCAGTCAGGTCATTTATTTAACACTCATTTTCATATACAATCATTATCCACCGGCTGCATTAGCAGAAATTGCAAAACATTCAGACGTAAAAACGAGAACGAAAACCAATGACAATACGTAAACATTTTCTGTGGTTTACTTCTTGCAGTTCATGTATGACACCGATGCAGTTGTAATTTTTTAGTGGCCCTGAAAGCAGTAGTAGATAGCGAAATCCCACCCTGTTAAGATGACTTCCCGAGCGATTCTCTAGGACAGCAAGTCCAACGTTCTGTTAGATCCTCCGAAACGTCCATAGTTATCACTGATGATCAACCTGTGCTTTTGGAATCTTGTACATGCCCAGTCTCATGAAATTTATTTAATGAACCCAAGATTGTCGATTTACTTGAACAGTAGAATTCAGAAATTTTAACTGTTTGTCCATTACTCTTTTGTAAGACTTATAAGTGAAATAAGTTTAAAGAATAAACATACGCTCATTTTTGAAAAACAACATCGTTGATAAAATAGAAACGAATGGAGACTGGAATAACACTTATAACATTTTAATTGTTACACACTGTTGCCAACTGACAAGTAATCTATCTATGCGTTACTTCTACCTTCTTAATGCTAGGGTTGCATCCTTTTTGAAACATGTGTTACAATATATTGTACACAATAGCTATATAGATAAAAGAACTAACCTAACTAAAACTAAAAAAAAAATAAAAGATGACTTAATATTACTAATCATGAATAATTTTTCACAATTTTAAAATTATGTAATGCCATATAGCCTACATAACTACCAGGAAGCTCTTACGCTTTGAACCTGACAGAATTTATGAAATCGGTTGGATAATTTCTAAAATTACCTCATACAAACAAACAAATGACCATTACCATTTTATAATATTAGCATATTGCCGTTTATGTCATCAGCCGAAAGGCTAGTTTGAACCTATAGTGGCTTTACTGGTAAAACAAAACAAAGAGTGTAGTAGTTTACTATGCTTTCCTCACTGAGTAGAAAGGTATGCTTATCAGCATGCCAGGCCCTCTGAAAAACATCTACTTTTCACTCTGCAAATGACAACTTCACTTCATTCAGCACAGAGTCTGGTTGTATAATGATGAAATTCATTACTCTCAGAGGAGATAACTCTTGAATAGTGTCTTTTACACCTCTATCTCTTCTGTTCTAAAATGCTTCAGTCACATAGTTGGCTGACCATATGATAAGAAACAGAACTATTTTTTGTAGCCCTGGAACTAGCATACTGAGAACCTCCACCTTTGTTTCTTATCACATGGTCAGCCAATTATAACACTAAAGCATTAAAGAACAGAAGAGGTAGAGGTGTAAAAGACACTAGTCAGAATTATCTCTTTTGAGAGTAATCAATTTATTATACAACCAGACCCTGTGGCGAATGAAGTGAAAGTGACATTTGCAGGGTGAAAAGTAGATGCTTTCCAGAGGGCCTGGCATGCTGATAAGCATACTTTTCCATTCAGTGAGGAAGGTTACTGCAAACCACCACACTCCTTGTTTTACTTACTAAATCCTCTATAGGTTCAAACCAGCCTTTTGGCTGTTGACCTAAACAACAACAATAATATATATAAATATGAAAATGTCATGGGAAAGAACTGCTTCAATTAGTGAACATTTTAAATTATCCTGGTTCCTAAAGGCTAAGTACAGTTTAAAGTATAAATATCTAGCAATTAACAAAGAGAACTGAAATATAGACTTACCTTAAGAGGCCTTGTGATTGTAATTGTTTCAATTGTTGTAGTGGGTGCCATTTTGTCGTCACTAGGACGGCAAGAACTGGAAAAACGAAAAATTACAAATTTATTACTTAAATAAGCGAAGTATTTAATCATTAGCAGCACTGTTAAGTTGGGTGGGTGATAGAATGATATGGTAGTATACCAGTACATACACTCGGCAATTATTTATATTGCATACATAAATACTTACAAATCGATGACTTATGAGTATACGTTAAGACACATGTAGTTCCTAATTGTGCAGATTAAATACTTTCCTTGATTTAGTTTGTAACCCATTTACCCATGATGTTAAGAATACATGGGTAAGCCGCTGCAGAAAATCATTCCTCAACTCACCATAACAGAACTGACATTCACATTCACTGTATGAGTATCTTCACATTATTACTTAACTAAGTATTTTTCTGTGGTGTATAATCATGAATATGTTTTAGCGTACTTTTCGACATCTTTCTGCGATTCGCAGGTTACATAGTATTCAGCATCTGTTACTGACGCTGACCTAAAAATACCTGCCTGTGAGGTATTTGATCTTAATAACAATGTCAAAAACATACAAGGTTACGAGAGTGATGCAGTTACACAAATTGGACCAAATTCAGCAGCAGGTTGAACACAACTATGTGGTCTTCCTCCATGTCATTTACCACAGAACCCTGATTATTTGATTTTAGATAATGCAAAGCAATTTTAAGAACATTTGTGCGATGAAATTATATAATAGGTGTTGTACCATGTGACACAGCCAGTTCAAGAAATATCCAACAGAATGTATTGATAAACCTAATAGTGCACAGCATCAGTATTTCCAAATTGGTAGCATTTATTTGTTTTTAAATGTGTTAAGGCACATTATTTTTCAACCATGGAATGGAAAGGGCTGAAATTGTTTACAATTCTTCCTAAACTGATTGGATGTGGAGAATGAATAACATGACCACCACGGTTTTTTTTCTAGTAGCTACCTTTCTGGATAGCTCGCCTTTTCGTTCTAGCTGTCCACACAGTGAGGTTGGGGTACAACTGAGGTCTGAGGAGATAACTGCAGATATGATGGAATCTCCAGAGTACTGGGAGACAGTCTTAATCCAAGCTTGTTCTGTCATGACTCAAGACAGAAAATCTGTCTTTCTCAAGCAGAGAAAGACAGAAAATGTCACAAATAATAAAGAAATAAGTGCAGAAGCATGAAGAATCCTACAAATTACCTAGACAGAAGTGGGAAAGGACAAGGAATTCCAACAATTACCCCGAAGATCACTGGGAAGCACAAGGAATCCTAAAAATTATCTTGACAGTAGTGGGGAAGCATGAGGAATCCCAACAATTAACCTAATGGTCACTGGGAAACACAAGGAATCCTAAAAATGACCTCAACAATAGTGGGGTAGCTCTCTAACTACCTCAAGGACTAGGGAAGCACAGGGAATCCCTATAATCCCCCTGAACATAAAGATCACGAAAAGGTCACTCCCCTTTAAAGCAATGCCTGGCGGTAGTCCTGAGGGGGTGGATGGATAAAACAGACTCATTGAGAAAAATAAAAATTCAGTTTTATGGGAAAAATCTTATTTTTAATGGACCAGAAACAATTTACAAAAAAGTTATTTGATAGATACAAAAATAACAAAACACAGAATAGATGGTTCTAACTGTTAAAAGATATGATATAGGTCAGAAGAGAATTAAAAATTCTCATGTAAACACTCACATGACTTTCTCTAGCCTATTTAAATAATGACAAGAATGACGTACATGTTTAATCATTAGTAAACAGTGCTAAATGAAAAATATAACCTAATTTTAATCATGAGTGAATAATGCAAAATGAAAATCGACCTCAGTAGAACTAACAAATACGGAATATCACAAAATTAGGCTCAGTAGGAAAAAGAGTTTGAAATTAAAGTAGGTTTTTTAATTTCCTATAACTTTGTTTATAAAAACTTATATCATAAAGTGCCCATTAAGGCTGCAATCTTAAAAAAATTTAAGACGAGAGCACAGCCCTCAAAAATTACTGCAGATATAATGTGTATCTTATCTTGAAGAGCACACAAAGTTTAATCAGTTATGTGATTTTATAAAAAAATTGTACATGTCGTTTTTGAGAATAGCAAAAAATTGAAAAATTGTATGGATTAACTACAACTTTTGGTTGACCAATTTTTATGAAAATATTTGTGTCAGGTCTGCTAGTAGTACCTAACCTAAGTTCCAAGTTTCAACTTTGTACGATAACCTATTCTTAAGATATTTTGTTAACACACAGGCCAATTGCTAACACATGGTTTTTTTGGGGTTCAGGGGACCTGAAAACATGTATTTCCGTTGAAAACTCGATCTGGAAAACCACATGAAAACAATATTTTCCTTCCCCATATATTCATATAGAGCAAGAAAAAATAAAACCATTTAACGAATTTGAATGGTTCCAAGAGAAAGAAAAAGACAACAACAATCAGATAAAAGGGAAAAAGAGTTTAGTGACAATTGTAAAAGGCTAGGGAAAGATGAAAAATAGTAATGAAAAAGAGAGACATCAACTGTGAGAAAAAACAAATTTAACATGATCCTTAGTAAGGGGAAACAATAAAAAAAAACTTCAACTTTTATTCATGTATACAAGTTCTATGATTGTATTTTGGTTTAATGAGCGAGCGAGATATCAAGAGACCATATGAATAAGAATGGAGCTGTACTTAAAGATTAAATACTATCTCTTCTTTATCACATATCCTGTCTGCTGAGAAATTGAGTATTATCAACAGCCCGTCTGAACAGGGTAACAAAACTCACATCACACCATTTCTGAGGATTCTTTGACCTGGACCATGCTTACTCTGTGAGATCTTTATGAGCGTGATATTCTGTACTTCTCATTTCCTTCAGCAATCACCAATCTAGTAAATTACAGATGAGGATAAAAAAATTATGAAAGAAAAAATTGCATAGAAAGGAGAATAGTTTGGAATATCTTACAACCTGAGACGGACAAAGACAATTACAATAGAAGCAGTTCAAGTGAACAAGATATATGAAAAAACTGAAAACATAATCCATGTTATGAGAAAATGGAAAGTTATTTTTCAGACATATGGCAAGAATGATCGATAGCAAATTGACAAACAAAATTTTCAATAAAACAATAAATCTCAAAACCAAACCAGCATGTCACAATAAATTTAAATGAACTTAAAGATGCAAAAATCAACGTAGAAGACATACAGAATAGGGGAATTTTTAAAAAAAAGCCAGAGAGTGAACTTCCGGAGAGAGAATGAAAGGAGGAGACATGAACCCCACAACATTTAACAACTTAAGAAGGAAAGATCCAAAAGAATGAATAGATTGTGGGAGAAAAGGAAACGTGAGCAAAACATGAAGTAATTAAAATATTGATTAGGTGTGCTCTCTCTAAAGAGCTGTTCAGAGAAAACATTATACCAATTGCGGTGGTTGAAAATCCATTTACAAAATACTGAAATACCTTTGCCCATAACAGGCAGGTGGAGTGTTTAATTATTTACACTTAATCTGCTAGTTCCAGGGCTACAAAAAATAGTTCTGTTTCTTATCACATTATCAGCCAATTATACGACTGAAGAATTTAGGAACAGAAGAGGTAGATTGTAAAAGATACTAGTCACAGTGATCTACTCTGAGAGTAATGAATTTCATTATACAGCCAGACCCTGTGGTGAATAAAGTAAAGGTGACATTTACAGGGTGGAAAGTAGATGCTTTTCGGAGGGCCTGGAATGCTGATAAGTATACTTTTTCATTCAGTGAGATAGTAAATCACCTCACTCCTTGTTTTACAAAGTAAAGCCTCTAGAGGTTCAAACCAGCCTTTCAGCTGATGACCTACAACAACACCTTTCCATTCCAAAGTGTAATATTTTCTTCACGTTCTGCGTTCTCTGATATACATTAGATGTGTTCATAATGCCAATTTTGTTTCTGCATTTCTAAATCATTGCTTACATTTGAATCTTATTATTTTTTTGTTAAATGTAGCTAATAATAAAAAGTAAAGCTAATAATAAAAAATAAAAAAATTTAACTTACCGTATATCAGATAATTCTATAGAATTCAGTGTTACGTTGAATTAATACTTGATTAATAAAAAAACAGGAACAGTTCTGATTTATTTAACAAACTCACTTCGCACAAAATATTTAAAAATGATTAAAAAACACTATAAAATATCGTAAGAAAAACAACGATGAAGACGTAGATTAATCATTCCATAGAATAGTTATCACAGTTAACACTTAATCAAAAGTCTTGTTAGACAATTACAAATCAACATAAAGTCTACAGATTTATTTTCACTCACTGTTTTAATAAACAACTACGACAACTGTAAAAAACAAACAAACAGAACACAACAAAGCATTAGTTATTAATTAATTAAATTTATATTAATTACAAACAAAACTATATCATGCAAAAATTATTAGTAAATTTTATTATAATACTATAGTTCGCAGATAACAAGAGTGACACTTCTACAGAGTAAAGAAAAGTGACAAATAAATTTGATACGGCCACTCTATGTAGTGATATATTATTTGAATATTTTTCAAAATATTCGAATAAAGGTGATCAAATAAACTATTCGCAAACTGTAGTTTACAGATTCTGAATAATTAAGTTGTTGAGTAAAGTAAAATAATTTCACTGTTACCAATCACCATAAAAAAAAATCTGGTGTGAAACACTCACACAACTTTCTCTTGCAATTGCAAATAATGAACAATATAAACTAACATTAGTAATAAAACATTATAAATAAACAAAAAAATTAACCTCAAAAAACATAACATTATTTTAATCATGAGTTGATACAAAATTACCACCCTTATAGTTTGGCTTAATAATACGGAAAATCACTCTTTTACACTGAACTATGCTCTGTAGAGAAAAATGCTCTAAATAAAAGATGGAGATCTTTTAATTCCATACAAATTTGATTATAAACACTTTAGTCGTAAAATGCATACTAAGACCAAAATCTTAAAAAATCCATTTTTTTACAAATTTTCATTAAAAAACAACATCAACAAATCACTAATAATCGCTAAACTAAGCATTATACAAAGAAATGTTTGGAATAAAAGTTATAGGTTTTTAAATTTTCTATAACTTTCATTATATAAACTTTTACCCTAAAATGCATATTAGGGCCGCAATACTAAAAAAAACCATTTTTTTCTGATAGAGCACATAGCCTTCCCAAGGATTTCAGCAGACATGGCGCTTACCCTATCTTGTAGAGCATAAAAAATGTAGTAAATGAGGCGATTTAAAAAAAATCGTTTTTAAGAAAATTGTAAAAAAGTTAAAAATGACACGAATAAACTACTACTTTCGGTTGACCGATTTTGATGAAAATGTTCGTGTTGGGTCGCCTAGTACTTCCTAACTTAAGTTTCAAGTTTCAACTTTGTACGATGTTCCATTCTTGAGATATTTGTTCACACACACACACACATACGCACCAATCGCTAAAAAAAACATAGTTTTTTGAGTTCAGGGGGTCTGAAAACGTGTCTGGTGAAGACTCGGTTTCCAAAAATCGACATGAAAACAATACTTTCCTTCTTATATATTTATGTAGGCAAGATAAAGTAAAAAATAATACACAATAAGATCCGAGGGCTGTAAAATAAGAATCAATTTAATGTTTATGCGTTTCATTGTTTGTTGTCTATTTTTTTTTACAAACAGCGCCAGACACAAATCGTCCTATTGTAAGTAAAGAGAGAAATTGATTTTCATTAGGCATCATTTACTCATGATTAAAATTAGGTTAGTGTTTTTGTTTATTTCCATTGTTTTATTACTAATGGTTTTTTATTCCTAATTTGTGTACGTTGCAATCTGTCCAATTTAGAACAATAAGCAACCCCATGACCTAATGACATGAGGATGATGTGTATGACGTGTAAATGAGGTGTAGTCTTGTACAGACCCAGGCCGACCATTCCTGAGAGAGTATGGTTATTAAACCCCAACCATCAAAGTACACCGGTAACCATTGTCTAGTACTCAAATCCATATAAAAGTAACTACCTTTACTAGGATTTGAACCAGGAACCTTTGTCTCCGAAAATCAGCTGTTAAACAGCTGATTTTGGCGACAACTTTACCTCTAGACCAACCCCGCGGGGCAAATTCCTAATGTTAGGTAATATTGTTCATTATTTGCATTAGCAAGAATAAGTCCTGTGAATGTTTCACCCCAGATTTTTCTAAGTTGTGTTACGAACTTAATATATTATTAACACGTAATTTATGTAAGTTAATTTTCGGATAATCGGTAATGGCGTTTGGTTTTTATATATGTTTTTACTTACTCTTGCTCTATATGAATACATAGGGAAGAAAATTATTTTTGTCATGTCGATTTTTCACCAGATATACACATTTTTAGGCCCCCTGAACCCAAATAAAATATGTTTTTAGCGATTGATCTGTATGTGTATGAACAAAATATCTCAAAAAAGGAATATTGTACAAGTTGAAACTTGGAACTTAAATTTGATACCACAAGGAGAACCCAACATAAACATTTTCATCAAAATTGGTCAACCAGAAATAGTAGTTATTCGTGCAATTTTTCACTATTTTGCAATTTTTTAAAAAATTGCACATACGTTTTTTTTAAAAAAAATCGCCTAATTTATTTACTACATTTTTTTACGCTCTACAAGATAGGGTAAGCACCATGTCTGCTGAAATTTTTGGGGAGGCTGTGCGCTCATTGAAAAAATGATGAGCAAAGTGTACTCAGTTGAAGTGTTGTTTCTTAACGTCTTAAAAGTAGTTTTATAAGTTTCTACAAAAATGAAGTTTTCCAAATTTGAAATCTCATATCCAGAAGATAACTGCTATGATTGCATCATTCTATGACTGTCAACAAATTTTTTCTACCCTGAAAATTCGAAAAAGTAGTGCCAGAAACAGTTTGGCATCACTTTTGAGAGTCAGCTTATCCCAGTTATAATTAAATTTTGAGACACTTTTAAATTTTAATTTTTCGCACAATCCCTCATGCTCTTTCAATCATAATTAAGTTTTGTAACAATACGTTAACATTCAATAAGAAATTTATAAAAAACTAGTTTTTATAAGTATTTTTTTCTAAATAAATTATGTTGGCCCGCCCAGATAGTTTTCATTTTCCTCTGGTCTACTACTACAAAAGTACACTGTCTTAAAACAGAAAATTTTAAAATTAGTACACTTCAATTGAAGAAATATGTGGTTTTGATAAATGAACTTGATAAGAAGTAGCCTACACCAGCAATTAAGGTTACATGACATAGGCATGAAGTAAGCCTGTTAAATAAAGATAAATGCATTTTATATGACGTTCAATGCTTTATCATCTGAACAGACTTTGACTGAATACAAACGGTTAAAATATAAAGTCAATAAAAGCTATGAAAAACCTTATTCATATTCTTGCTAATATTCAAACAGTACTACAAAGATCGATCTTAATGCTGTAACTACATTTTTACTTTCTCTTGCCTATATGAATATATAGGAAGGAAAGTATCGTTTTCATGTCGATTTTTCGAAATCGAGTTTTCACCGGATCTACACGTTTTCAGACCCCCTGAACCCACACAAACATGTTTTTAGCGATTGGTCTGTGTGTGTGTGTGTGTGTGTGTGTGTGTGTGTGTGTGTGTGTGTATACAAAATATCTCAAGAACGGAACATCGTACGAACTTGAAACTTAAGTTACATACCACTACCGGACCCGACACGAACATTTTCATCAAAATCGGTCAACCGGAAGTAGTAGTTCATTCGTGTAATTTGACACTTTTTTGCGATTTTCTCAAAAACTGGTCCTACGATTTTTTTAAAAATCGCCTGGTTTACTCAATTTTTTATTCTCTACAAGATATGGTAGGCGCCATGTTTGCTGAAATTCTCGGAGAAGGTGTTTTCGCGTAAAAAAATTGTTTTTTTAAGATTACGGCTTTAATATGAACTTTAGCGCAAAAATTTATATAATAAAAGTTGTAGAGAATTTAAAATCCTACAACTTTAATTTCCAACATTTTTTTTATAATGCTTAGTTTAGCAGTAATTAGCGATTTTCTGTTTTTTTCTCACGAAAACGTGTGAAAAATCGATTTTTTTAAGATTTCGGCTTTAGTACGCATTTTACGACAAAAGTGTATATAATCAAATTTATAGGAAATTAAAATATCTAGAACTTTTATTTACAGCATTTTTCTCTACAGAGCCTATTTTAGCGTGAAAAAGTGGTTTTCCGTATTTTTAAGGCAAACTGAGGTTGATTTTCATTTTGCGCCTTTCACTCATGGTTAAAATAAGGTTATGTTTTTTTGAGGTTAGTTTTTGTTTATTTGTAATGTTTTATTACTAATGATAGGATATATTGGTTATTATTTACATTGGCAAGAGAAAGTTGTGTGAGTGTTTCACACCAGATTTTTAATACTACACATGAGGGATGACCAATAATTAGCAGTTTTAGATTTTGTTGCGATTTTAGAGACGCAAAATTGCAAAAAGTCTGTTAATTCATTACAGCGGAAAATTTCATTATATAACTCTGGCAACATTTGTCTGGTATATTACTATAATACAAAAAATTCAAATAAAATTTTAAAAAATCTGCTTTGAATCACTCACACGTCTTTCATTTGCCAACGTAAATAATCAAAACTGTATCCTATGTTTAATCATGAGTAAACAATACAAAGCGCAAAATATTATGTGAAACACTCATACGACGTTTTCTTGTCAATGTAAATAATGAAACATATAACCTATGTTTAATTATAACTACATTGCCATCAGTTTTCCGCAAATACCAAGAAAGTAACATTTACAGAGGTTTCACTTTCAAACCCGTAAAAAATGCAAAATGAAAAACAAAGCCTAATTTTAATCATTAGTGAATGACCTCTGTACAACTTAAAAATTAGGAAAAATATAAATATATAAAAATATCGAAAATCACTAATTAGGCTCTGTAGAAAAAAAAATCTCTAAATAAAAGTTGTAGATTTATTTTCCCTAACTTTGATTATAACAATTCAGTCGTAAAATTAATACTGAGGCCAATCTAAAATAAAATCAGGTTTGAAACACTCACACAACTTTCTCTTGCCAATGCAAATACTGACCTGTATAACCTAATATTAGAAATAAACAAAAAACTAACCTCAAAAACATAACCTTATTTTAATTATGAGTGAAAGACGCAAAATGAAAATTGAACTCTTTGGCTTAAAAATACGGAAAATCACTCTCACGCTAAACTAGGCTCTGTAGAGAAAAATACTAACTGAACTATTAAAAATACAGTAAATATTAATATTACAATTAGTATTAATATTATATTAAAAATTGTATAAAAGTACTAATTGAAAAATAAAAATTGTAGCCTAGATCTTTTAATTTCCTATAAATTTTACTATATACACTTTTGTCGTAAAATGCATACTAAGGCCGAAATCTTTAAAAAATCTATTTTTCACACGTTTTCGTGAGAAAAAACAGAAAATTGCCAATTACCGCTAAACTAAGCGTTATACAAACAAATTTGTGAAATTAAAAGTTGTAGAAATTTAAATTCTCTACAACTTTAATTATATACATTTTTTCAATCTTAAAAAAAACAAATTTTTTACGTGAAAACAGCCTCACCAAGAATTTCAGCAAACATGAAGCCAACACACACACACACAGACCAATCGCTAAAAACATGTTTTTTGGGTTCAGGGGGTCTGAAAACGTATAGATCCGGTGAAAACTCGATTTCGAAAAATCTACATAAAACAATACTTTCCTTCCTTTATATTCATATAGGCAAGAAAAAGTAAAAAACAGTTTTTACCACGAGAGCTTAAACCGCAAGAAGTTCAGCAGACATACCCCATCTTGTAGAGCATAAAAAAATTGTTTATAATGCGATTTTCAAAAAAATTGTAGGAGCCGTGAGAAAATTGCAAAATGTGATATTCCGTTCTTCTTTGGAATCAAGGGGCCTGAAAACGTGCATTTTCGGTGAAAACCTGATACGAAAACAATACTTTTCTTACCTACTCAAATGCGGCATGAGAAGGTAAAGAAAAAAAACTATCACTGTAGTACCGAAAAATTTCAACAATGAATTTATTCAGACACATGTTAAAAATGTACAGAAAAATCTACCAACATTTAATACAATAAACGACTAACATATATATATTTAATTAGCATATTATACAAACTGTAATTTATAGGGTAAATAGATTTGATAACATGACTGTACGTAGATTATCAAAAGAAAGAATAAAAATACAAAAAAGTAAACAAAAGACACGCCTACAGAATGTTAAATGACTTCCGGTAAAGGTAATAATGAAGGGGGGGGGGTTGTTCGAGGGGTGTGGAAGGGAGAGGAGAACAATTGTTTTCTATTGTTGTAAGCCACCCACTATTAAAAGTAAGCCAGAATCCTACCTGATGCATAAATTTACGCATGTTAAATAGGACAATCTGAGCACGTTTAATAAAAATAAATTTTAATACACATGTCGACAAAAGTGTAACAACCTCTGGTATAATGCATTAAAATTCAAATTACACGTTTTCTTCAACAGAATTGAATATAAACCACAGAGAATGTACTTTAAAAAACTGGTGTTAAACACACACAACTTTCTCTTGCCAATGTAAATAATGAAAATATAACCTGTTTTATCTTTAAGTACAATGTAAAATGAAAAATAACCTTATGTAATCGTGATTGAATGACGCTAAATGAAAATCAACCTCATAAGACTTTAAAGATAAGGAAAATCACTATTTGACGCTAAACTAGGCTCTGTAGAAAAAATGCTTGAAATAAAAGATTTGATTATATAAATACTTTTTTATAAATCATAAAACGCATTCTAAGGCCGGAACTTTTAAAACTCACATTTTTTTACAGATTTTAAAGAAAAATTCAAAAAATCACTAATTGCCGCTAAACTAAGCGTTGTGGGAAAAACGCTTGAAATAAAAGTTGCACAGTTTTTCCATTTTCTACAAATTTAATTGTACACATTTTTGCCCTTAAATACAAAAAGAGAAAAATCTTCAGACCAATTTATAACACGAGAGTACATCTATCTCAAAAATGTCATCATGATGAAGGCGCTTACAATATTTTGTAGAGCACAAATAATTTAGTAAACGAGATCATTTTTTATAAAATCGTAGAGCCGTTTTTGAGAAAATGGAACGAATAAACTACTAACTCCGAGTGATTGATTTTGATGAAAATTTCGTGTTGGGTCCGCTAGTGGTTTCAATTTCGTAAGTACAAAGTCCGTTTTTAAGATAATTTGTTTTCACGCACCATGCATACGGCAATCAGTAAAAACATACTTTTTAGGGTTCAGGGTATCTGAAAAAAACGAGTATCTGAAACAACAGGAAACCCGACACGAAATTTTTTATCAAGATAGGTCAACCGGAAGTAGTAGTTTATTCGTGCGATTTTTCACTGTTTTGCAATTTTCTCAAAAACGTCTCCAACGATTTTTTTAAAATCGCCTCATTTACTACAATTTTTATGCTCTACAAGGTAAGGTAAGCGCCACGCCTGCTGAAATTCTTGGGAAAGCTGAGCTCTCATGGTAAAAACTATTTTTTTTAAAGATTGCAGTCGTAATTCTGTATGAATTCTAGAGCAAAAAGTAGACCTGTGTAATAAAAGTTGTAGAACAATAAAAAACCTCCAACTTTTATTTCGAACATTTTTTGTACGTCGTCTAGTTAAGCAACAATTAGTGATTTTCTGTATTTTTTTCATCAAAATCGGTAAAAAAATGAGATTTTTTTTGTTGCTGCCTTAGTACACGTTTTACAAAAAAGTGTATATAATCAAAGTAATCGAAAAAAAATATCGTGTGTGTGTGTGTGTGTGTTTCACACTCACACGACTTTCTCTTGCCAATGTAAATAATGAACAATATAACCTAACATTAGTAATAAAACATTAGAAATAAACAAAAAACTACCCTTAAAAACGTAACCTTATTTTAATCAAAAGTGAAAGACGCAAAATGAAAATAAATCTCAGTTTGGCTTGAAAATCACACTTTCACGCTAAACTAGGCTCTGTAGAGAAAACTGCTTGAAATAAAAGTTGCAGATCTTTTAATTTCCTATAAATTTGATTATTAAACTTTTGTCGTAAAATGCATACTAAGGCTGAAATCTTTAGAAAATCAATTTTTTACACGTTTTCGTGGGAAAAAAACAGAAAATCGATAATTACCGCTAAACTAAGGGTTATAAAAAAAATGTTTGAAATAAAAGTTGTAGGATTTTAAATTGTCTACAACTTTGACTATATACATTTTTGCGCTAAAATTCATATTAAAGCAGCAATCTTAAAAAAACAATTTTTTACGTGAAAACAGGCTCTCCAAGAATTTCAGCAGACATGACGCCTACCCTATATTGTAAAGCATAAACAAGTTAGTAAACCTGGCGATTTTAAAAAAAATCGTAAGACCAGTTTTTGAGAAAATCGCAAAAAAGTGGAAGGTTGACCGATTTTGATGAAAATGTTCATGTCGGGTCCAGTAGTGGTGTCTAACTTAAGTTTCAAGTTCGAACGAGGTTCCGTTCTTGAGATATTCTGTTCACACACACACGCACGCGCGCGCGCGCACACACACAGACCAATCGCTAAAAACATGTTTTTTTGGGTTCGGGGGGTCTGAAAACGTGTAGATCCGGTGAAAACTCGACAGGAAACAATACTTTCCTTCCTATATATTCATATAGGCAAGAGAAAGTAAAAATCTCGTGCGAAACACTTACACGACTTTCTCTTACCAATGAAGATAATGAACTAAGTAACCTATGTTTAGTCATGAGTAAACAATGTTAAATGAAAAACATAACCTAATTTTATTCAAGAGTGAATAACGCAAAATGAAAAGCAACCTCTGTAGAACTCAAAAATACAGAAAATCAGTAATTGCCTCTAAACTAGGCTCCGTAGAGAAAAATTCTTAAAATAAAAATTGTAGGTTTCTTAATGTCCTATAATTATGCCCTTAATTATTTATAATTGGTTATAAACACTTCTGTCGTAAAATGAGGCCGCAATCTTAAAAAAATCCTATTTTACAGATTTTCTTAAAGAAACAGAAAATCAGTAATTGACGCTAAACTAATCATTATACAAAAAAATGTTTGGCCATTGTAGGTTTTTAAATGTTCTACAACATTGATTACGTACACTTTTGCTCTAAAATGCATATTAAGGCCGCAATCTTAAAAAAATGAACAATTTTTTCTACGAGAGAACAGTCTCCCCAAAAACTTCAGCAGGCTTGGCGCTTACCCTATCTTGTACAGTATAAAAAATGAAGTAAATGAGGAAATTTAAAAAAAAATCATAGGACCCGTTTTTGAGAAAATTGCACGAATAAACTACAACTTCCGGTTGACCGATTTTGATAAAAATGTTCGCGTCGGGTCCGCAAGTGGTACTAAACTTAAGTTTCAAGTTTCAACTTCGTATGTTGTTCCGTCTTTGAGACAGTTTGTTTTCACACACACACACACACACACACACACACACACCCAAACTAATCGCTAAAAACATTTTTTGGGTCCAGGGGGTCTGAAAACGTGTATATTCGGTGAAAACTCAATTTCGATAAATCTACACGAAAACAATACTTTCTTTCCCTACATATTCATATAGGGCAAGAGGAAGTGAAAATCTACGATTTTTATTTCAAGTATTTCTTTTTACAGAGCCTAGTTTTGTGTCAATTAGATTCTTTGTATTTTTAACTACTACAGAGGTTTATTATAATTTTCCATCATTCACTCCCGATTAAAATTAGGTAGTTTTTCATTTTACAATGGTAACCGATGATTAAACATAGGTTATATTTTTAATTATTTACAATGGCAAGAGAAAGTCTAGAAGTGTTTCAAAACAATTTTTTCTCCGTATAGTTGGTAAATATGGGTTTCAAAATAAAACAGAAGCAAAACAAAAGTTACGGCCAATCAAAATGAGAATGGATATAAAACGGTTATGGTGGGATAGATGTGGTTGCATTTCTCCTACACTTTTTAATATTTATTTGGATGACGCCATTCATAGGTGATGGCAAGTTTTTAAATCAGAAAAGTGGCTGAATCATGGTGTTGAACAGAACATTATAGTTCATTATAGCACCATGACAATTGAAGATTCTGAGGAGGGGTTAAAAAGCGGGGTGTTAACGCTAAACAACATAAGTGCAGATTACAATTTGATAATATCCTCTCACAAGAATTGAATAATGGCATTTTTTACGAAAATTCCCACAGAGGTCAAAAATAGAAATTAATGGCAACATTTTGGAGCAGGAATCCAATTTTAAATATTTGGGCTGTGACGTGCCTTTTGCAAACAAACAGGATGTGACGAATAAACTAAATAAATTAAAAAATATTTATAGGACGATACTTCGAAGCAAAGGACTAGGAAAGACAAAAATTTACATTTTTATGAAAAAATGGCGATACCTGTGGAAGTGATGTGTGGCCACTTTCGAAGCGGGAACAAAATAAGTTGCAGGGGGTGGAAGCGAGGTTTTCTGAGAGTAAAGGGTTTACTTGGTAGGGTATGCTAAGGAATATGAGCATTCTCAGAATAGAAAAAGGAATAAAAATTCATAGGAGGTATTGGTGTAGCCATTTAGTACAAATGAGAGGCCAGCTTGTTCTGTTTAACCCATGAGTAAAAACCAACAGACAGGAGTGTTGGATGCCCGAGAAGAATCTGGCTTCTGGAGCAGGATGAGCTGCCTAATCCATGAAGTGAAGAAAACGAAGACATAGTTACTTGAGTCACGAGAATTCCTTTGGTTTTAACAAGGGGTAAAGGGGGGAAAGCATTAGTTTGCATGCCTGACTACTTTCGTATTAATTCCACCAACACAACATCGTACACTATACCCAGAGCACAAAAGGTGTATTGCAGAATATTTTGTAGGTTAACTATACGGATATAAATGTAAACAGCCACATTGGTTTCTCGAAAACATGGTCGGACCATTTACAGTGCTGAACAAAATTTAATACGCAGTGTAATAAATTGTTGTGAAGTTGAAGCTAAAGAAAAATGTTTTTCTGTGCCTCTTTAACAAAAGTCATGAGCAAGCGGCCAATTACTGTGATATTTCTCTCTCCACAATTATAAATATAAAGAAGGAAATTAAAGATAATGCTATTCTTCTTCAATAGTTTTGTTGACACAAGGTAAAAAAAGAAAACGGTTCAGTAGATACTCTTGAGACTGATAGTGAAGACGACAGTGATAGCGATAGCAAAGAAGGTGATTCCTAGAAGATTTTGTTCCAGTAGAATAAGGTTACTCTTAATTACAGAAAATCAAACACTTCTAGTCATGTAATTAAGCAATAGGCAATATTACAAGTCAGATTTTTTCTTCTAAGGTTTAGGAAGAAAACATTTCTCGGCAATAAACCACAGCTTAAAATATGTATGTAGCAATTGCACGTTAGTTAAATGTAGTCTTAGTGTTGACGTTGTCTCACTGTCAGATTTTCACTTTCCTTCTTCAAAGCCCATCCATACACAAAAGGCATTGTCATGACTGAAGTAATTTGTAATATGGTTGATGACTCTTATACAGAGGACTGACAAATACATCTATCTTGGGCAAGTCAATAAATAAAGGAAAACAAGCCAAAAACCAAAATTAGAGAAACACATATTAGCGTGATGTGATGTTGGAAGGTAAAAATAAAATCCTGAAGATTCAGAAAATTCCCTTATGATGATACCATGGTCATCGGTTTTTGGGCCTTGGCTAAAAGATGTGCACTGAACCAAAACCTCTGTGTGAACCTAGATTCTACATTATGAAATGGTATAAGAAACTTATACTTAATGTAAAATACCGTGCGTTCGGAAAGTCGCTGTGCACTGGAATTGTGACTATGGATTTATGAAAATATGTATAAAGAAATGACTAAGCATTTTGGAAAAAAATTTATTCAATACCTTAATTACATTGTTAAACCGTGATTACATTGTTTATAGAAGGTGTTCGAAATGACCTCCATTGGCATCAATACAGCATTGCACTCGTTTCATTTTGTTTGCAAACACCTTTCGCAACTGAAGAACAGTGATTCCTTGAATGTATGCCGTTATTGCGGCTTTAAGTTCGTCAATCGTGTGTGGTCTGTTCCGATACACAGTTTGTTTCGCCGCACCCCATAAAAAGAAATCGGGGGGAGTCAGATCAGGAGATCTTGCAGGCCACAAATTCTTTGAAATTATTCGTTCACCAAACACGTTGCGCAGGAAAGCCATTGAGATGTTAGATGTATGTGCTGTTGCCCCGTCTTGTTGGAACCAACCATTATTCATTTCCACTTGTGTTATTTGATGCGTAAAGTTCTCTAAAATATCAGAACAATAACGTAAAAATTTTTTTCCAAAATGCTTAGTCATTTCTTTATACATATTTTCATAAATCCAGTCACAATTCCAGTGCACAGCGACTTTCCGAACGCACGGTAGTATGGGTCATTTCAAATTCTTTTTGGCCATCTCAAGGCTCAAGAACAATAGTCAAAAAATATATAACTTATACATGAAATTACTACTTAAATTTAATAAAGATTACATTTAAAAAGCATTATGTGTACAACAATATAACAACTCCTGATCAGAGAATAGAATGCATGTTTTGTTAAAAAACCTTTTACTTCCCGATTGATTTTTATTTTAGCTGGTAATTCATTGAAAAACTTAACGGAATTACTGAATTCCTTTTGACAACTTTGATGATCTATATTTTTCAATTCTGAAGTGGTATATATACAGGTCATCACGAAAGAATGTAGCAGTAATTCAAACCAAGGCAGCAGGGAAATTTTGAGATATTTTATTGGTAGCTTTGATAGTTTCCGATCCAAAAGTTTGTGTAACAGCAGTTCTTACCTTAACTTAAGGCTTTGTATATTTTCTTTGGTCTATTTAGACTATTTTCACAGATAAAGAGAAAGCAGAGTGTGTTTTGTTGTTGGCCGAGTTGAAATCTGTAATTTCACTTCAACATGGATTTCGATGTAATTATATAAAAGATCCACTACAAGAAAATAATACACGACGTTGGCTGATACAATTTGAAGAAACTGGGATCAGTTATCAAGCAGAAATCAAGTGTGGTGGGTAATAAATAAATTGGTGTGGTATTATGAAAAATCGTGAAATAGGGCTTTTCTTCTAGGCTGAAAAGACTATTAATGGAATTGTGTACCTCAATATGTTAAACAATCATTGCTTTACTCAGCTAGATGAACTTGAAAACATACAACAAATTCATTTCCAACTAGATGGTGCACCCCCAAACTTTAATACATTTCTCAACCAGGCTTTGAATAAAAACTTTCTACAGCGATGGATAAACTGACAAGGACCTAAAACCTGGCTTCTCATGAGTCCACACCTGACACCTTGCAATTTTTTACTTTCTCTCTATATGAATATATAGTAAGCAAAGAATTGTTGTTATGTCGATTTTTTGAAAACGATTTTTCACCGATTGGTCTGTGTGTGAACAAAATATCTCAAGAACGGAACATCAGTATGAAAATGAAACTTAAGTCAGGTACCACTAGAGGACCCTACACGAACATTTTTATAACAATCAGTCGACCGGAAGTAGTAGTTTATTTGTGCCATTTTTAACTTTTTTAATGATTTTCTCAAAAACGGCTCTCACAATTTTTCTTTAAAAATCACCTCACTTACTACTTTTTTATGCTCTACATGATAAAGTAGGCGCCATGTCTGCCGAAATTTTTGGGAAGGCTGTTGTGTCATAGAAAAAAATGTTTTTTTTTTAAAGATTAATATGCATTTTAGCACAATATTGTATATAATAAATGTTGTAGACAATTTAAAAATCTACAACTTTTATTCCAAACATTTTTTTGTATAACGCTTAGTTTAGCAGTAACTAGTGATTTTCTTGTTTTTTCATGAAAATCGAAAAATAATGGATTTTTTAAGATTTCAGCCTTAGTATGCATTTTACAACAAAAGTGACATCAAAGTTATAGAAAATTAAAAGATCTACGACTTTTATTTCAAACATTTTTCTGTACAGAGCCTAGTTTAGTGTGAAAGAGTGATTTTCCGTATTATTAAGCCAAACTAACGTTGGTTTTCATTTTGCACCATCCACTCATGATTAAAATAAGGTTATGATTTTTTTGTTTATTTCTGATGTTAGGTTATGTAGTTCATTATTTGCATTGGCAAGAGACAGTCATGAGTGTTTCACACCAGATTTTTTCTAGTGAGGGTACATCAAAAATATTGTTTATTCAAAAAATATTCGTGACCTAAATCACTTAAAAGAAGAAAGAATTAGTGAATTATTAACAACTGTAACAGAAGATACGTTAACTACCATTTGGTAAGAAACTGAGTATCGGTTGGATACGTACCGAGCAACAAATGGTGGACATATTGGAATTTACTATGTAAAAAAAAAAACTTCAAGATGACAAATTCAATAAATAAACATTAACTGTAAAGTACTACAGTTTTCATTTTTAATCTATGTTCAAAACCCAACCACATCTTTTATATATATGTATATATATATATTGAAATATATATTTTCTAACCACCAGAATACGGTAACATAAAACACTTACCAATGTTTATAGCGCTTTCATGTATCTTGTACACATCTTCAGTAAATTAAAATTTATTACAAGTCAAAATTTAAAACTTCCTGCTCCTACCATGGTAGATAAGGAATGATGGATAAGGAATCTACCATGGTAGGAGCAGGAAGTTTTAAATTTTGACTTGTAATAAATTTTAATTTACTGAAGATGTGTACAAGATACACGAAAGCGCTATAAACATTGGTAAGTGTTTTATGTTACCGTATTCTGGTGGTTAGAAAAATATATATTTCAATTTTAAATAATACGGCTGTTTAAAAATCCTACATAGGATGTTTAATAAAATAATATACATATATATATATTTTTTTTTTTGGTTTAACGTCCGACTGTTCTGCAAGTACTGCTAATGCAGACGGTGAAGAATGAAATGATTTTTTTGTAACGTATGAAAATATGCCGTACCTGAATGGGATTCGAACCCAAGACCGCATGGTGAGAGTTTTTATAATGACAACACATTATCTTTATAATCACATCTTTTATAATGACACTGTAGATGTATTGATCTGAATTATTCCAGCAAAACTCTTGACAACATACAATAAAAGTGATGCATGCGGTTTGAACATTACTTATTATTTATGGTTTACGCAAACTTTACATAGTAAGTTAACTTTATAAAGTAACACAATAAGATATAATAACTCAGATATGAAAGGAATTTCAACAAGTCATCAATGTAACAGGATATATAAATAATAATACAATGATTCAACCAGTTGAATTCCTAAAAAGTGACTCGAATTTTCAATGATCCTTTATAATCAAAATAGATGTTTAACAAAACCAACTTTAATAAATTTTTAGTATCATTCCTCAACAAATTTTAAATTATTTTGTATATTTATGATGATTTATTAGAGAAAAACAGGTATGTATTCCGTGACTACATTTTTATTTGTAACAATAATCACTTACAGGACTTTCTCTTGCCAATTTAGATAAAACAATAAAACCTTCTGTTTAATCATTAGTAAACAATCTAAAATGAAAAACATAACCTAATTTTAATCATGAACGAATAATACAAAAATTAAAATAAACTTCTTTTCAGCTTAAAAATACAGAAACTCATTAATCAAAGCTTAAGTAAGATCAGTAGAAGAAAATGCTTAAAATGAAAGTTGCAAACTTTTTTATTTCCTATAACTTTATACAGACTTTTGTCATAAATGCATAGCTACCATGACTGCAATTTTAAAAATTTTGATGAAAAAAATACAGAAAATCACTAATTGTCACTAAACTAAGCGTTGTACAAAAAATATTTGAATTAAAAGTTGTAGGGTTTTTATTTCACAACTTTGATTATATTTTCTTTTTTGCTCTAGAATGCATACTAAAGCCGCAATTTTAAAAACATTTGTAACCACGAGAGCACAGGCCCTCCCCAAAAATTTCAGCAGATATGGCATTTACTCTATCTTGTAGAGCATAAAAAATGTAGTTAAATGGGGTGATTAAAACGAAAATTTTAGGAGTAGTTTTTGAAAAAATTGCACAAATAAACTACTACTTTTGGTTAAATGATTTTGATTAAATGGGTCCCTCAGTAGTAACTAATTTAAGTCCAAGTTTCAATTTCGTGGCACGATAACCCGTTCTTAAGATATTGTAATTGAACACCAAATGACAATTTTGAATCTCCTCTTGTACGAAGAAGATACAGTGAAATTTTTCTAGGCACTGGGTGTACTGCCTTAATAAATAACTATATAAAATATTTATAAATAAATTTTTTAAATCCATCCTGCCAACCATTAATATAAATGAAATTTATCACCTTACCTTTGGTTGCTTTTTCTTTCTCTAGCCTATATGAATACATGTCGATTTTTCGAAATCGAGTTTTCACCGGATCTACATGTTTTAAGACCCCCTGAACCCAAAAAAACATGTTTTCAGCCATTGGTCTGTGTGTGTGTGTGTGTGTGTGTGTGTGTGGGAACAGAATATCTCAAGAATGGAACATCGTACGAACTTGAAACTTAAGTTAAATACTACTACCGGACCCGACATGAACATTTTCATCAAAATCGGTCAACCGGAAGTAGTAGTTTATTCGTAGTATACAGAACGGTGTTTCCATTCAGTCATTTAGATGAAAACTCAGTCCTAAGAGTCATAAAGTTTCAATCTAAATAACTGAATGGAAACACTGTTCTGAATTTTAATTATTGTTCTGAAGAAGGTGGTACCACCAAAATATGTGTAAGTTTTGTAAACGTTAAAAGCAACCAAAGTTAAGGAGATAAATTTCATTTATACTGTAATCTATATAAAATATATCTATGGGTGTGCCTTTAATACATTTGATAATTAGATGGTTTTCAACAACAAATATGTTACTCAAGAGTTTTAGTTTGTAAAATAACCAAACTATATATAATCATTCCATTTGTTTGTATAGCATAAAATTGAAAGAAATCAGAGTGGCATTCACATAATGGAAGCGTACCAACTTAAGTATTCAAATACTTAAAAGACGATATAAACCTCGTATCACTGAACAGGTCTGCGAATTACTGACAATTTTCAAATTTTTCAAAATTACATCAGGAACTAACGAAACTCCTGTAAAACTGCACTAATTAGTCTTAAAATATGCCACAAATTAATTAAGCTTGGCATTAGTGCAATTTACAAAGAACAAGATTATAAAAATTCATTAATGTTTTCATTTTCTGCATTAATTGAAAATGTAGAAGAAATAAGAATTATGATAAATCTGCATTTAAAAAAAGGTTGATCAGAATTAGTCCAGTGCGAGTCGAGACAAAATTCATCAAAAATCTTGTCCTTTTAACACACTGGAGCCTATGAACAAGTCTAGCTTGTCCACCACAAACGGCTCTAAATTCCAAAGGACAGCTTGGTTTCATCTATAGGTTATTATAAGCTCTTCTAATACTCTTTAGGTTCTCAGATTCGTCACTAGAACCCCTAACTATTTAATGTAATAGTTTCTATGACTATAAAATCAATGAATTGTGTAATAGCGTTATTGTTTACTAAATTTTAATTGTACATAATTTTTGTGTTAACATTTGTTGTATTGTTTTTGAAATTTAGTTCTATTATTTTGTTTAAGTTTAAAAGTACGTATACTGTTTGTAATGTGTAATTATTACTGATTATTTAGGGTTATTTTATCGTTATTATTTTACAAATAAATACTTTATTTTCTGAAAACGGTACCCTGAAAACTTTTGTAGCTAATGTTTTACATTAATAACTGAGGAAATTTAGGGCTTTAAATAGGTGTCAATGTTTAAGAGGTAAGTCTTATAGTTAATTTACTACAATCTTTTGAAAAAAAAGCTAAAAATGCCCAGGATCTGGTGTCACTATTTTATGAAAAACGGTAAGCTTTAATGAGTTAAATAAGTTGATAGGTTATCAAAACGACTGGCTACTGGTACCAATCACACTCTGTCAATTGCATATTCACATGATTTGTTTACACCAGTTTCAAAGTGGGTGGAATAAAATTCAGTAATTTATTAATTTAGGTTATGTTAGGTATTACTTGGGCACAAATCAATCTCTGATCACTTTGTATGCAGTAATATCAGTTTTATGATCAAATTTACAAAATTAGTAAAATTTATTTCATGAAAACATTAAAAGAGTATATTTTACTAGTTGAATCTGATATTACAACAAAATGTAAGAATAATGCCAATAGTTTTGTGGTCGTTACTAAAAAAACAACGTAAACAAAGTTTATAGCTATCATTTCGACGTAAACAAATTCCAGACATGCTATAAATAAAAATGACGTACATTGAAAAAGTATTTAAATCACTAAAAATAGAATCTACTTGAAACCGAATAAAACTTATTAAGCTCCTTCATAATAATAGCTGTATAATAAATATTTCATTTTAAATAAATTTCAACAAGTAGCTGAAATATAATTTCATTTTTCATAAATAAATAATTAATTGGTTACGAGTTAAATCCGGTATATTATAATATTGTTCAAATACAAGGTTAGCTTGTCCTAGTTTTAAAAACAAGTCAAACACGGTTAGCAGCTTTTTGTAAACAAATATAGGTCAGTATAAAAAAACGCGCGCCATTACTAAATAGAATAATATAAATCAAACAAACCTTTCACGATGGTATTCCTCAATAACAGAATCCGAATCAAATTCACTGAAATCGGGTAGAGAATCGCCGTCAAAGCTGAAATTGCCTAATACACTATTCCTCGTATCTTTATTCATAGTTATTATCTTAGCACGATATGAAATAACGATAATGACTAACCAACCAAACTCTACACTCAATCACAACTTCTCCAACAGTAATAATAACATCACGATGAGTCATATGGTTGGTTAGTTTCTAGTTCTGCCAATAGAGGGAATGAAAATAACGTCTTCTTTGAACTTTTAAATTATGCACTAACTTTATATTCACAATAATGTTTTTTTAAATACTCATCTCATTAATTTATTCTATTATAAATATATTATTATATAAAATATTCAATCTATCATTATACGATTTGTATTAATGTGGTATTTTTTGTTCTTTTAAGTTTTTCCGTGAACTTCTTTGGTGAATAAAATCAAATTTTACCTTCAGCAATATTATATTTCTATAGTATTTAAAATGCCATTATCTATTAAAAAAGGTAAAATTAGTCATAATTAAATTCGATATCTTCTTTATTCTGAATATCAGCAGAGGGATGATATTGAAATAATTTAATTTAAGGTTCAGCTTAGGATGTTTTGTTAAGTTTTGTCAAGTTTTGTTAACTTTAAAAATTAACTAAGAATATTTTATGTAAATTTTAGTGCACAGTATTTTATATATATTGGTTTCATTTTTACTATATTGGGGCTCAAAACAAATTGTGGTATGGAAAATTTTGTAGATTTAAAAAAACTAGCCATGTCATATCAAGACTCAACTACTATAAACGGCCTGCAGGATAGGTCAATTCAAGAATTCAAAACCCTGGGAATTAATTGTATTTATCCATGAATTCATAGCATTTTTGTTTTCTTTACTTTAAGCATTTTACTAAATCATTTGGTAGTTGTACAGAATTTTACAGTTTCAAATTTTTTTGAAAAAATGATAAAAAGAAGTATAGAATTTCTTATTAGAAAGGTGTCAATTTCACTAACATTATTTATTATTACAGTTAAAATTCACAAAAATAATATGAGAATAATTTTCATTAGGTTTTCATAATTTTTCTTGTTACTCAAGAGATTTTCCATATTTTTTACTACTGAATTTGTTCACTTGTAATCTTGACTTGGTTTTCATCTAAATCTGAATATTGTGAACTCCAAAGATTTTTGTTCATGTGTGGCTATCAACTAGTCATCATGTGAAGTTGCTTGCTTTACTGGTAATACTTAACACATTCAGTGCGGTGTCAATATACATGACAAATACCAATTATTACGACAGAATTAAATGAGACATAAAATGGCTTCACTGAATTACGGATGTGGTAGGACTACCACGCAGAGATTTTTGTGACTGACAGATGTGGTAGGACTACCACTTGGATATTTCAAAAACATTATTCGAGTTTTTTGTCAGTAGGGTTGTTAGATCTGATTTTTTTAGAATCGTAGTTGAGTAGTAATAGTTAAAATAATATATTGAGAAAGTGTGTAAGTCGTTCCTTGATACATTGAATTGGTTAGTAAGGACAGAGAGTTTATGAAAAGTACTGCCGTGGTATCCCTACCATGCCTGTCACTCACAAAAATCCTTACGTGGTAGGTATACCACATCCGCACAGAATGTGTTAATGTGTTATAGGTCTTTGGTACGTATACTTACCACTGGCAATAAGGTCGAGTTTATTTAAGAAAAAGCTATGCAGTTGAACCCTATTGGTATTTTATGGTGTTATAAATGTTCACTGATAAGTAGGCTATCCAAATTTTGAAGTTAGCACGCAAAGACCATTTTCTTCGTGAGTTACATGAATGTGGTAAGGATTCTTACCAGCATAAGCTACCGTGTTGTTTTGTTGTTACTTTTGTACAGTGCTTAGAAAATTTAAGTTTTTTTACGGGAAAGCAAGCATTCATGCTAATATAAAGTAAAGATAAGTTATTCTACATATTTTTTTGTTATATAGTAGTACAAGTAGTTTTAATAAGCATTCTTTCTAACTAAACATTATGTGATTACCATTTCAATAAAAGTTCCTTGGGAAGTATACTTACCAGGGCTTAACATAAAAAAAGAAATATCTTACTGTTCTGTCACTAGAAATACATATTCAAGTTCCTGTAAAGCAAAATTTAATATTTTACAACGTATATATTTTTCCCCGTAGTACTGCCCTGTTGTTGTTTAGGTCATCAGCCAAAAGGCTGGTTTGAACCTGTAGAGGTTTTACTAAGTAAAACGAGGAGTGAGGTGGTTTACCATTGCCTTCCTCACTGAGTGGAAAAGTACGCTTATCAGCATGCCGGGCCCTCTGAAAAGCACATATTTTCCACTCTGCAAATGACACCTTCACTTCATTCACCACAGGGTCTGGCTGTATAATGAAATTCATTACTTTCAGAGGAGATAACTCTGATTAGTGTCTTTTACACCTCTACCTCTTCTGCTCTTAAATGATTCAGTCATTCAATTGGCTGACCATGTAATAAGAAACAGAACTATTTATTTTAGCCCTGCAACAAACAGATTGAGTGTAAATAATTTGACACTCCACCTGTCTGTTATGGGCAGAGTACTGCCCTATAAAGGGTTAAGGGGAGTTGAATGGCCCTATGTTAGCAATGTTAAATTTTACATTTTTGAGACCCATTTTCTCCAAAACTATAAGACATAGAATGATGCAATTTTTTGGCTGTATTAATTTACATGTGTAGGGGCTACTGAAGCAGCATAGTACAGTAAACCTTTGATTCTTTGGCACTCTGTACACTTTGAAACGGCTTGTGGTGAGGCGACATGACATGGTGTAAGTAGCGATCCACCAGGTAGGTCAGCTCCTTCCATTCCATTTTCTCATCTTCCCTCTGCCCTTCCATTGACCTTGAGTACAGTAGGCCTATCGTAATGTAGGGCATGTCAGTTTGTTTCTATTTTCATACTAAAATCGTGTTTTTAAGCTCCCTATATACTCGTATAATATAGGATGGTAGAAGCACAAGTGATTTCAAGAGTAGAATTGCTCAAGCCAGAAAAGCCTTTGAAATGAAAAACAGCTTACTGACTACAAACATTGATTTACAGATTAGGAAAAATTTCTTAAAACATTATGTTTGGAGTGTAGCATTATACGGAAGTGAAACGTGGGTGATAGGGGCTGCAGAAAAGAAGAGGATAGAAGCTTTTGAAATGTGGTGTTATAGGAAAATGTTAAAGATTAGGTGGGTGGACAAAATAAGTAATTTAGAGGTTCTTAGGCGAGTAGATGAAAAAAGAAGTATATGGAAGCATCTTACCAAAAGAAGGGATAGGCTAGTGGGGCATATCCTAAGACATCCAGGTATCGGGCTATCAATAATGGAGGGTAATATTGAGGGAGTAAATTGTAGAGGGAGGCAAATATTAGAATATATAAAGCAAATTACAAAAGATGTAGGGTGTTACAGGTATGTAGATATGAAACGACTAGCGCAAGATAGAACAGCTTGGAGAACTGCATCAAACCAGTCGAGAGACTGAGGACAAAAAAAAATATAATATGCCATATGCTCTGGATAGTTCGACATTTCGATACTTTGACCACCTCTAAGTCCACAAAATGTCGAACTATCGAAGTTCTACTGTAGTAATATTTTAGAAAATACCTTTCAAAAAAATTGATGTTGGTCGATGTTTTACTAATTTTTTGCTAACATAAACATTGTGAAAAAATTAAAATTACCATTGGATTTTTGTAATTCTGCTTCAGAAGCATTTTCTTATCTTCAATAAAAGTCAGTAAAGATTTGAAAATAATATCTCAAAAATGGTATTTCATTTTGGTTCTTACCTATGCTAAAATGCACCAGGGCAATAATGGGTGCCTTAATTTTCTTCTAATTGAAGCCTTTTTTCTCTTCTCATTGTCCTTTCTTCTTTTCAAGTTTGTTCTGCAGCAATATCCACTTTTTTATCGATCAATATTCGCCTTTTCTAGTGCCGCAACAGTATTGTGACACTTATCTCTAAGGGTAAATTAAATAATTAACACACTATAGTGAAATTTAAGTATTTATTGTAACTAAAAATTACAATTAATAAAGTGACTAAAATCTACAAGTAAATTACTTATAATAAATAACAAACTAATTATAATTAACTAATAACACTAAATAAACTTAACCGATTTACTAAATACTACTTACAAAAAAAAGACAGTATAAATAAATGATAAACAATAGACAGTAATTCACAGTAACGTTGACCTTCTCTAACACTCTGTTATGCAATACTCAATTTGCTCACTGGATCAAAGACAAATTGAAACTGACTGACTCCAAATAAATCGCTTTGCTTATATAGATGAATCTATGGAGATTTTGAGAACGACAGAGATTTTCAATATAATCATAAAAATACAAAATCCTTCTGACGGCTTCTGGAAAAATCTTAACAAACTGTAAACAAATTAGGATTGAATAGAAGGTGTTACAAAAAGACCAATTACCTATATAGGTACCCGACTCTTTTCATAATACCCGTTCAACAATAGGCAGGCCTACCTGTACTACCTATATAACCATTTATTTCACATAACATCTCTAACTATTTCTTGGAAACCCTATTTATCACTCTTATTATTTACATTAACATTTTTAAAATCTCAGTCCTCCTCAAAAATTCTTAAACTCGTATTCTTTTTAGATATTGTCACAATATTTTTACCAAGATCTGATATACCTAATTCTTTTAAAATTTTAAGCCTATGCATACTGCCATCATGTGATGTGTAGGTTATAAAAGAATCAGTGAAAAACTACTCAGAACTAGAGAGCATGGTTATCAGTGTAATAGTAAGTAATACAGAAACTTAATCTTCTGAATGAAAAGAAAAAAAATTGCATAGGTTTTCAGACTAAGAAATTCACTATGTGCAAGAGAATTTTCTCAATTTTTTTTATAGGAAGAAATAATATGCTTTACAAAGTTTTGGTATCAAATTTTTCAAAAAATAGTATATTTTCATAAACAAATAGAACAAAAAAATAAAATTTAAAAAAAATGTTCATTCAACTCCCCTTAATTGTCATAACAACTTTCCAGCTCACTGATTGGGCTGACCATTAAACATCTATTATAGAGGAACTACCATTTCAGATACTGCTAAAAGTTTTTAATACAAAACTTTGTATCTTTCTGGATCATTATTTCCATCAATGTAATGTCAGTTAGCATACTTGATACGCACCATAACTTACTGTCAAGTATACATTTCTGATTTTTACCAACAATTGTCTTGAAGGACAGCCTGCGTACAAGAATCTGAGGGTTCATACAGTATATACCTTGATGCCTCAACTTGTGATTATCAAAATACTCAAGAAATATCCTTTAAGTATCTGGGAGTAATAAAATTGATGGTTGATAAATTTTTATTTACCCATAACCGGCAGGTGGAATGTTAAATTATTTACACTTGACTTGCTACTTCCAGAGCTACAAAAATAGTTCTGTTTCTTATCGCGTGATCAGCCAATTATATGACTGAAGTGTTTAAGAACAGAAGAGATAGAAGTGTAAAAGACAGAGTGTCAGAGTTATCTCCTCTGAGAGTAATAAATTTCATTATACAGCTAGACCTTGTGGTGAATGAAGTGAAGGTGTCATTTGCAGGGTGGAAAGTGGGTGCTTTTTTGAAGGGCCTTGCTTGCTGATAAGCATACTCCTTCAACTCAGTGCAGAAGGCAATAATAAACCACTACACTCCTTGTTTTTACTTAGTGAAAGCTCCAGAGGTTCAAACCAGCCTTTCGGCTGTTAACTTAAACAACAAAAAATAGTGTCTAATTACTAAATTTTGGTTTCACTGTGTTTAAGTTAAGATTTCTATAAATAAATTTGTTGTTTACATACCAGGATATGTTTAACATTTGTGTCTGTTGGTGTTTGACTAGAATCTTTTTATGATCTTGATGTTTGATTTTGCAGATGTACCTCAAATTTATATTCCATACATCCAGATGGGTTTCAATATTGATTTGTAGAGAATAATTTTGTCAGATGTCGGGAGTGATTTATTACCCAAAAGCCAATACATTTTTGAAAGTTTAGGTCTAGTTGTTTTATTTTGACAGTTATATGTTGCTTCCATGTGAGACGACGATCTAAGAGTAGGCCCAGATATCTGATTGTGTCACAATGTGGAATTATGTTGTTGTATAGCTTTACTGCTGAACAGTTGCCATTCCTCAAACTGAATGTAACATGTACAGATTTGATTACATTGATCTGTATTCTCCAAATGTCTATAGAGTCTTCAAGTTTATCTACGAAATATTTTTTTAACAAATCTGATGCCTCTGCAGGATTAACACTGTCTGTGATATTAGCTTTGTCAGCTGCAAATGTAGCCACTGTTAAAGCTATCGGTATTATCAGGTAGAGGCAATTTTTTGTTTTTTGTTTTACGTCCGACTGTTTTGCAATTTCTGCTAATGCAGACAGTAGAGAATGATGATATATGAAAATGAGTGATGACAAAAATGCCTGACCTGATCGGGAATTGAACTTGGGCGTAGAAGCCAGTTGCGCTAACTCCTATACCAACGGGCCGGCCAGGTAGAGGCAAGTCAGCTGTATATAAAAAATACAATACAGGTCCAAGGACACCTTAATTTATAACCAGCTCAGATAGAATGTCAAGAAACTTAATTTGGAAGCATCTGTTAGCTAAATACAAAGAAATCATAACATAAACAAATATGTGGAAACATTAGAAGATGACACACTTGTAATAAGAATTGTACGTAATGTGTAATTAAAATACTGTATTTGCTGGACAAAAATGCCAGACCTGATCGGGAATTGAACTTGGGTGTAGAAGCCAGTTGCGCTAACTCCTATACCAACGGGCCGGCCAGGTAGAGGCAAGTCAGCTGTATATAAAAAATACAATACAGGTCCAAGGACACCTGAATTTATAACCAGCTCAGATCGAATGTCAAGAAACTTAATTTGGAAGCATCTGTTAGCTAAATACAAAGAAATCATATCATAAACAAATATGTGGTAACATTAGAAGATGACACACTTGTAATAAGAATTGCACATAATGTGTAATTAAAATACTGTATTTGCTGGAGTGTAAGATGGCACTTTTCCCCTTCAGTAACGCATCAAAAAACAGGGTGTGTCTTATACAACGGATGGGAATTTTTGTTAACTGTTTTAATGTTTACTATATAGCATTACAAAAATAAAAATCTGCTGTAAAACACTCTCACGACTTTCTCTTACCAATGCCAATAATAAACAATATGGATCTTCTCTGTTATATGCCTACCACTATTAACTCCAGTTCCCCTTGTGCCATAGTTCTCCCTATGTTGAGTGAAGGTTCGCTCTACACAGCACGTGTTCTTCTCACACGCAGTCAATATGGAGCGTATGCACGCACACAACCACTGACCATAAATTAAACATTTCTGTTTTGTTTTCATTTTCAATTTATGTTTACATTTTTATTTTTACACATATAAAATGCAATAAATTAAGTTATACATAATACATAAATATACTAATCGTTATAAATATAGTAGGCCTAATATAAAAATAAATACGTTAGGTAGGCCTACTTAATAATAATAATTAACTAACTTAATTAATAATAATAATAAATCTTAACCGGACGACGGTTGAATAGCGAATAACCATTCACGGCTTCATACTAGATTGCATCCCACCAACTCATACCATGCAGTATGACGTAGTAGTGGCAGACCACAAGGGGAACTGGAGTTAATAGTGGTAGGCATATAACAGAGAAGATCCAACAATATAACCTAACATTAGTAAGAAATATTAGAAATGAACAAAAAACGTATCCTAATTTTAATCATGAGTGAATGATCCAAAATGAAAACGAACATTAGTTTGGCATAATATGAAAAATCACTCTTTGGCGCTTAAGTAGGCTTTATAGAGAAAAATGCTTTTAATAAAAGTTATAGATCTTTTAATTTCCTATAAATTTTATTATTTGCATTTTTGTCGTAAAATGGATACTACGGCCGAAATCTTTAAAAAATCGACTTTTTTACTGATTTTCATGAAAAAAAAAAACAGAAAATTACTAATTACTTAATCGTTATACAAAAAAATGTGTAAAATAAAAGTTGTAGGTTTTTAAATTTTCTACAATGCCCTAAAATTCTCTACTCTTTTGCCCTAAAATTCATTTTAAGGCCGCAATCTTAAAAAAAATATTTTTTTCTACAAGAGAACAGCCTCCCCGAGAATTTCAGCAGACATGGCGCCTACCCTATCTTGTAGAACATAAAAAATGCACTAAATGAGGCGATTTAAAAAAAATCGTAGGCGCCGTTTTTGAGAAAATTGTAAAAAGTAAAAAATTACGCGAATAAACTACTATTTCCGGTTGACCGATTTTGATGAAAATATTCGTGTCGGGTCTCTAGTAGTACCAACCTAAGTTTCAAGTTTCAACACCGCATGATGTTCCATTCTTGAGACATTATGTTCACACACGCACGCGCGCGCACATACACACACACATGGTTGGTTTTCATTTTGCATCATTTACTCATGATTAAAATTAGGTTATGTTTTTCAGTTTTTTTTTTGTTTATTTAAAGTCGCATCAACAGCTTGATCATTAGCGTCTACGGTGGGTTAAGAAACTGTAATGATGGGCTCTGGCACGTAATAATTACAAAGACCCTAGCCGGGAATCAAACCCGGGACCTCCGCTCAGTGGATATTTTGTTGCCTGATTTCATAAGGAGAGCGCTGGGCAAAACGTGGGTCTCTGTATTAGTGTAGTCTTGTATGTACTGTAATAGTGCAGTGTATGTAATTAACAATGGAACAGCATGCCTACAAAGTACAATGGGTGTTGCCAATTTTCAACAACACTCTGACTGTAGGCTACCTCTAACTGTTGGTCGGAGGGTATGCATTCCAAGTCAAGTATGCGCATGCGTGCCCATCGCTCACAGCAATATTTTGGCTTGGCCTTTACTATACTGTTAATTATTTACATTAGCAAGAGACAGTCGTGTGTGTATTTCACACCAGATTTTTTAGCGTAGCAAATACGTAGGCCTATTTTAGTTTCAACAAAATACTTAATAAAATTGTACGTAGGCCTATGCCATTAAAATTCTTTGATTCTTACGCCTAACCTATTATTTGCTTTACATTTTTGTATATTTTGAAACACGGCAAAAAAGGGCGTTTATATGAATAAATTTATGTTATGATGTGTGTTATGTAATTCGAATTTGTAATATTACAATTCTATCCTAATGGTAATATTACAAATTCGTTTTAGCTTTCACAAATGGGATTACTTATCAAATGTTATCTTTTATTATTGTTGATAAATTAGTTTCATTTTATGAATATGTTAACAGGCTTGTGTTAGTAGTTAATAAAATTAATGGATAATGCTTTGAATTGGTTAATATTACATTTTGATTCAATATAAAATAAAAATAAATAGGCCTATCATGCCATTCAGTATTGTGATGTATGTCGGACGTACTGTACGCGCGCCAGCTCATGATCTCTGTCGCCTGGGGAAGTGGGGCGGGTGGCGTAATAAAATGTGAGCAATATATTTGTCTTATCGTGCAGTACAAAAACATTAAGTCATCATGTAAATATTATTATTATGTCTATGTATTTATTTATTATAGGCCTACGTATTATTGCTTTTCACAACGAATACACGTGTCACAATATACAGTTGTACATTTGTGCTAATGCGTCTCGGATGTGTTAATCATTCATTATTCATGATTTTTGATCACTAAAGTGATTTTTATTTTGAAATTTAAAGCGTGTTAACGTGCCAAAAGTTATTTGTTTTGTGTGTTTTGTGTTAGGTAAATTTCAACGTGTATTTTTCATATCCTTTGTTTTATTTTAATATGTCTTCCCGGAAAAATAAAGCGGTAATTCATTCGGAAGTGCGACAAAATTATTGCATCAGTTATAAAAAACTGTGATGAAGAATCGCGTAAAGGACTCGGAATTGGCTTAACCATTCGATTTTTTTTACCTCAGTAAAAAAATCATAATCCAAATGGATTATGATTTTTTTTACTGAGGTAAAAAAAATCATAATCATAATTTGCTACTAATTATTTAGGCCTATAAATTAATGTTATGAAATATCTATTTTTTAATTTCCTTATTTTCTATGCTACGTACATATTTTAATTCCTGAGGACTGCCTGACTCAAACTGTAAATAATTACTAAATATTAATAAATACAATGAAAGAAAAGTAAAAGAGTTACTATATTATAGAATAAATTGAAATAATAAAACAAAAGGTTACTTTATAATGACAAGAACATTATGATAAATGTTTTTTTTATGAATAGTATAATCTTTCATTGCATGCCGTAACAGAAATTCCTCACACGGATC
Source organism: Catonia carolina (assembly GCA_035578175.1). NCBI lineage: Eukaryota > Metazoa > Arthropoda > Insecta > Hemiptera > Achilidae > Catonia > Catonia carolina. Next base: position 28,290,464 of record JAQMRL010000012.1, read on the forward strand.
ACGAGCTGACGCGGCTGCTATAGGTATGATCCATACTAGATTTTCATTTCAGTTCAGAAATAATATTCTTTTTTTTTTAATTGTTGCTCAAGACCTTCTTTATCCGTTGACATTAATTATTACTTAGATTTTGAATAATATAATTAAATTCTTTATTATTTAATTTTGAAAATAAAATAGATACCTAGTTAATATTTAAAAAAATTTAATTAAGTTGTAAAACAATTATTTCTTTTTGAATTTTGAATAAATTTAAATAGAATTTCAATAACATTTTAAATACTTTCAAACAGCTGTTACGATTTTATTACTGAAATAATTTTTATAAAAAATAACATCCAGCTGTTTTGTACAAATAGCTGATAAAAATGAATATGAGAAAACATTGATTATAGACTTCGTGAGATTTGCTAAAAGCCTCGACTAGTTTAATGACGTTGTAAGGTGCGGTACAATATGGTCAGTACAATATTAAAGCAAGACAAAATCACTTCGTTTGCAAATTTTTTATCATCGACAATTAGAACTAATTTAAAAAAAATCTGAAATTATTTTTGTATGAATATTTTAAGTCATTAAAGAACTAGTCAGAGCTTCAAGTAAAATCTCACAAATCCTATCATAAAAATCTTCAAAAAAAACCAAAACTTTTGTCTGCTTTTTCACAGGATACACTAATTTCTGGGAATATCAGAAAGTCTAAAATAAAAATCAGCTATTGTAGTAACTTTCACAATATGATTGTTCTGCTCATCTTTGTCTGTACTTATATAAGCCAGCATTGTTCTTTTAGTGACTAAAAGTTTCAAAAACTCTGTAGCACACTTTTTAATTTCAATCACTACTCCGTTGCCAACTGTAATACAAAGTGACCTTAAAACTTTGCAGCTAACTGAAAAATCTGGTAATGAATGGTACACACCCTGAAGAGTAAACCTTTGTATTCATCATTGAATGGTACCCTTGAAGGTGCAACTTTTCATGGTAAATTCAAAAGACAATTGTGTGTTATTGAAGAAAGCTTCAGGCAATTCTTTAATAGTTTTACATAAACTGTCCCTAGAATTGGCGGTAAAAATGTCATTTACATATCATACGAGGGTCATTCGTAAAATAAGGTTCCCTAAGCTGCCGAGACAGAATGCGATGTGCTGGGAGAAATCTGGCAACACTGTCTTACTCATCAGCTCTCCCTCTCTTTTTTCGCACCACTCTCGCCTCGCTACGTCGATCAATGCCGGCCTAGCACCTTTCGAAGATGGAGCTCCCAATCGCTTGTACCGCCAGATATAAAATTCGCGCTGTGATACGTTTTTTAAATACAGAACGGATTTCACCTATTGACATTCATCATAGAACAACAGTAAACTCTGACAGATATTGCGACACATTAAGAAAACTGAGAAGCGCGATTCAGAACCGCCAGAAAGGAAGATTGTCCAGTGGTGTGAGGCTTCTCCATGACAACGCTCGACCTCATGTCTCACATCAAACTAAAGAACTACTGACAGATTTAGGCTGGACTGTTGTGCCCCACCTCTCTACAGCCCGGACTTAGCCCCAAGTGATTATCACTTTTTCCCAAAATTAAAGGAACACTTGGGTGGCCTACGCTTCGGTACCGATGATGAAGTCAAGGAAGAGTTTACTCGATTCCTCAAAGGATTGGTGGCAGAATTCTACAACATGGGGATAGAAAAGTCTGCAAAAGTGTTTGGACAGAAACGGCAATTATGTAGAAAAATAGCGTAAGTTTTCAGCTTTAAATTGATGTATAACACTAAGATAAAAAATATAGCTGTCTATTTTTAAAATTCATGGGAACCTTATTTTACGAATGACCCTCGTATAATCTCTAACTGTACTTGAATATTTTCCATGAACTGCATATAGGCAAGGTAAGTGGTAACTAGACTATACTTCTTTTAACAAAGAAGATAAAATAGAGAGTCACAATGGAAGCACATCCATTTTATCTTCTTTGATAAAAGAAGTAGAGTCTATGTAGTTACCGTTTACCTTGGCAGTATGTGCAAGAAAAAAAAATAGAGAGTCACAATGGAAGCACATCTCAACCGACTAGTCCCCCCGGTCAGGTCTGGCATTTTTTCATCACTCATTTTCATCTTTCATCCTTCTCACAGTCTGCATTAGCAGAAATTGCAAAAAAGTAAGATGTAAAACAAAAAAAAATTAACCAACTAGCGGAAACGACGAGGTGCAAGGTTTAGGTTAATTTTTCTTTGTTCAATTAATCCTACCTTTCGATAAACATACACACACACACACACACATCGCTAAAAACATTTTTTTGGGTTCAGGGGGTCTGAAAATATGTAGATCCAGTGACAACTCAATTTTGAAAAATTGACATGAAAACAATACTTTCCTTCCTATATACTAATGTAGGCAAGAGAAAGTAAAAATACTGTACTGTACATTGCTACCATCATAATGCTATTCAACTGAATAACCTTGTTTGGATAAAGTGTTTCCATTTTAAAAATTCCTAGAATATCATAATCCAGTATCAGAGGACATGGTTTGTGGACAATGAGTCAACAGTCAAGTATGTTACACAAAATAACTGGTTCTCATCACTGTTTGGTTGGTAATTTATTTTGAAATGCCATTTAAAGAAAACTGTATTTGCTCCCTGCATCTGAGATAGGTACTAACTGTTTTTGCCCTCTTCATGGATGGAATCAATGAATGATGTCAATGGGACAAGAAATTACACCAGTGGAAGACTTAAACGTCCTTCCATAGCTCAGGTCTGTGAATGGGTCAAAACTTCCTAGAACAATGTTGACTCCAAAATTGTCGTGAATTCTTTCAAGGAGTGCAACATCAGCAAAAAATCAGATGGAGCTGAAGATTATTTATTGTATGAAAACAGCTCAAGTTCTTCAAGTGACTGTTACTCCGACCAGGACTGATATGTATCGTAATACTGTACAAGCAAGAATTTTCTATTTTAGTTAAATCTATGAGTAAAATTGGTGTAGCTTAAAAAGTAGTAGCTGCTGTTACATAATATTGATCTTTTTCATGTTGCAATCTTTAAATAGGTATCAACCTTTTGATGCTAAAAATATTGATCTTTTACACTAAACCACTGATTTAACCTTATAAATATACGTTTATTGTATTTAAAAAAATCATTACTTATGGAAACAAAATTCTCATTCCTTTTATAAAAAAAAAAAAAAATATAAAATTTAACATTAAAGAATAAAATCCTTCTTGAAAACGAGGGTGTGTCTTATACACTAGCAAATACGGTAACATATATTAACTTCCGACGAATAATCATTTAATTTATTTCAAGCATTTTCATTAATTTTACACCGTGCTTCCTAACAAATCTGACGTAGTCTACAGGTTGCTCGTTTGCGTAGTGGTTAGCGCAACTGGCTTCTACGCCAGGATCACGGGTTCGATTCCCGGTTAGGACTGGAATTTTTTGTCACTCATTTTCATTATCATATGACACTCCGACTACATTAGCAAAACTGCTAAACAGTCAGACGTAAAAACAAAAAACGACGGATAGGGAAATTAACATTGGACAATGTACTGTCAACATCTGATTACAAAGGTGTAATCTTAACATTTATTACCCCATTCGTTAGAAAACAGAATAAAGACGAGTGTACAAAGATGTTAGTAGCTAAAAGTTTAATTATTAAAAATAAAGACAAAAATGTAATTTAATTTCAATATAGCGCCGTACTTACTTAAGAAAACATTTCGCTTCCATCGTTGTCTGATCGTTAGCCGGGCGTGTAAAGTGGTCATTAAATTAATTTTTAATATTACAGTACGAGAGGTCGTAAGTTCAAATGCTACATTTTGAAATATTTATTTATTTTTTATTTGTTTGGTTGTTCTTTTGTTCATTGATCATTGATTATTATTATTAATTTATTAAATAATGAAAAATATTATCATTATTATTCAACTAACTTCAAACATATTTCTATATGATTAACTTAAAAAAATTAAAAATTAAAAAAAAATTATTTATCAAAATAAAATTTAAAAAAAATAAATAGTGCGTAGAATTCGAACTCACGACTTCTCATACTGTATAATAAAAAAAATGAATTTATACTGACCACTTTACACGCCCGGCTAATATTCAAACAACAATCGAAGCAAATTTTTTTCTTATAGAAGTACCGCACTATATCGAAATTGAATAAAATTTTTGCCTTTTATCGTAAATTATTAATTATTAGCTTCTAAAATCTTTTGTAGACTCTATTTTATTCTGTTTCCAAAACATTGCTACTTAGAGAATTAATAACATTATAATTAAAACATATTCTACTAAGAGAATACATCGGGCATTCGTTCTTGGATAGTCAACATGATCGGTCAGTTGGAATTGAGGTCGAAAGTTAGGTTAGCGAGAGTTAGGTTAAAAAATTATAACCCAACTTTGTGTAGCGTGTCATATCAGATGTAAACAATTAATGAAGTTTTAAAACGTAGGTCTATTGTTTGTTGTGGACATTAAATGGTCAACAGTAGGATTAGGTGATCACAAATTATTTACCTAAATAAATGTAAGCCCAAATTACATAAACAAACAAATAAATAATAAAGTTTAAAATTTCGAAGCAGTCGTACATTTTTAATCTCCGCCTACCAGTAAGTTCCATCCATAGGATGTGTAAAAAGCCTGAACCGGTTAATTTTTAGTGAAATAAATTGTTTTAGCGAAGAATAAGCAATGAGAATCAGTACAAGTACAAAAAAATGTACTTAATATGTATTAAAATTTACGTCCGCCATATTAAACCTCATTTTCTTTAAATTGGAAGGCAGACTTATGGCACGTGATTTCGACGTAAATTTTCAAGAAAAACAATGCCGAAACTTGTTTAATGCTATCTTTTACCGTTCATTATATATTAGCTATTGAAATGTCCAGATCGCAAAAAACGATATCTTGAACCACAGTCTACATTTTTTATTGTTCGCGGTAGAAAAACATAAATGACACGTCATTTAAAATTGTCTTCTCAAGTAAAAATAATTTCTGCGATTCATTTAATAACATCTCTTCTCGTTAGTTGAAAAAACGATAAAGTTTTTTTGCAAATTTACGGCCATTTTCTTGTCAAAATTCGTAATAATCATCGTTACTCATTGTCATTATCATCATGACCCACCGTCTGCATTAGCAGAAATTGCAAAACGGTAGACGTGAAACAAAAGAAAAATATAATCACGTATTGAGAAATTAACATTGGACAATCAACATTGTAACCCCCTTTTGCTCACGCGAAACACCAATGAATCGCTACCAAAGCAAAATTGGCACAAGGGACAAGAAAAAAAAACCCAAAAAGAATAGAGAGAGAGAGACTGGGGTGATGTGGTGTAAAAAAAATTAACAGAAAAGAATTGAAATAGTAAAAAAATTTAATAAAAAAAATTTAGATTTTTAGTAAGGTAGACTTATTAAATATAAACGACAATAAATTTAAATTTAAGTTAATACGAAATTAACAAAGTTACTCAAAAAGAATATAAATTACCATAATTAAATAATCAAATGTAATAACAAGATATGAGCTCTGTAATTAATTGTTTTAGCATGCTTAGCACTGAATCCAGAAAAAAATTTAAGAAAATTTGTTAAGTTAAAGACCAAATCGGTATTATAATAATAATTATAATAAATTAATCAAATAAAATCAGAAAAATAATCAGATTTTATAAAAGAGATTAAATAAAAAAAAATTTAAATAAGTAAAAAACATGATTGGCTTATTACTTCAAATTTGATCTCATAATTAAAAATTTTAGAAGAAAAGTTTATTAGTAATATCATAAGAAACACAAGATATTTTGTGTAACAAAATATATTGTTTTTAAATAATCATTTACGCAAAAATCTTTTAAAATAATATAAAAGTTTTTATAAAGTAAAGAAACGCATTTATAAAAGCCAAAATTTAATACAATAAGAAGATAATGAAGTAGGCGCAAAACATGTTTTGACCAACTTATGCAACATTGCATACTTTCGCAAACATGTGAAAATTTTGAATCATATTATGATTTACAAAATAATAATAATAATAATAATAATAATAATAATAATAATAATAATAATAATAATAATAATAATAATAATAATAATAATGAAATTACATTTTATAATTAAAGTATAAAAATTAGTAAAATTTTATAAAAGAAAGAAGAGTAGTATTAAAGTATTTGAGAGCGAGGCTTTCGGGTAAAGCTGGAAAATCCAAAATACTCCATTTGGATTTCTTGCTGCATCATAAGGGTAGATAAGGAAGAAATAGAAGAATTAGCTACCCAAAACTGGTACAGAGTTGTTACCCCAAAGCTGGTACAGAGTTGTTACCCCAAAGCTGGTCCCTGCAAAGAGCAGAACACCAGGACTTAGAAAATGAGGGCCACCGCAAAAGACAAACAAAAAAAATTAAAAGTAGATAAACCCCAACAGCACAGAAAAAGAAATAAAAAATTTTTAGCAACTTTAAAAGCAAAAGTTAAAATTTAAAAAAATTTAAATTACCCAAAAGGGGTTACAAAATTTACAAAATTAAAAAAAAACATTTTCGGCTTCAATGGGTTTTAACTACCAGCAAAAGAAAGAAAGAGACTTACCGTAAAAACGGGATAGCAATTAGTCAAACAGCACAGCAGCATAACTACGCCCCGCAAAGACTCAAAAAACATAATTACGGCACATACAAAATTTACGATCCGAACATCGTCGTGACCAATTGCTAAGAGAGCGAGAAGAACCAAATTTCTCAAAAGGAAACCTCGGCTCTGACGTCACCGACCCCCTCCATCCCGCTAGACAAATACCCAAAAACAATGAAAAACAGGATGAAACGGATCTCACACGACAGAAAACAGATAACAGCAGTCGGCAGTACAAAGTCAAAATGAAATGCAAATCGATAACGAGATAACGGATTACGGCGACATTAAAAGATAACAAAATTTTAAATGCAACATGACAGAATAAGGAAAAAGTATTAATAAATAAATTTACGTAACATTAAATAAAAATGTTATAACATTAATCTGATTAAAAAAAAATCAGATCTTAATCTCCATTCGTAAGGAAACAAAATAAAAATGAGTCTACAAAAGATTTTAGTAATTAATGATATTTAATTATTAAAACACAAATGCAAAAATGTTATTCAATTTCGAAAAAGTGCGGCACGTACTGAAGAAAAAATTTCGCTTCACTGTTAGCTTCCAAAGTTCTACTTAGATACTACATTCAGGCATTCCTTCTTGGACAGTGAACTTGGCCGGTCAGTTGGAATTGAGGTTTGAGATAGTTAAATTAAAAAGTTATAACCCAACTTTGTTTGGCGTGTCATATCAAATGTAAACAATAATTATACATTATGAGTTAACTATCGGATTCTAAATCAACAAAAATATAAACATTACAGATATCGTTACTTATCGAATTTTTTTTCTTCTGCACTGTTTGTGTCTATACATATGCGAAAATATATTAATAAAATCTAATAGAACTGATGTACAGTTGACAAATTACTTAGGTCTTGCGAGTAAGGCGGCCTACGTTGACGGTGACGCGCGTGTGACGTCAAAGGCAGATATAATATCGGACCAATCAGAGTCAAGTATTCTTAACCAATGAAAAATCTCCAAATCTAGCGAATCAGATGTCTTCTTATGCGTTAATTTGATTGGTTATTATTGTCCAATCAGAAGGCTTATTGTAATTCACTACGTCATCCGATATGAACCAATGAAATCGTTTCATTCAGTATTACGTCATTGGTCAGTATGGACTTCCTGAATGGTCCGGAACTGTTCCTGCGCGTCACGTCGACTTACATTTTTACATAAGATCCGCCCATTGTCACCGCCCAGTGAACGATACAGCCGAATATTACAGAATAACGTCTATTGAAATGCTATACGTTCCAGAATTAAAACACCTACAAAAAACATTTTAAAATTGTTAGTTATCTTCCGGGTTCGCAATGATTATGGTATTATTTCATGTAACAGCAGTATATTTGCAGCTGCTTTTTACAGTATGAAATAATAAAAGCCATGTGAAGGAAGCAAGAAAATAGATTGGGTTGTCACATACAAGCTTGCTGAAACTTAACAAATTATTTTGTCGGCTACCATGCAAACACTATTATACGAACGTAACACATTGTGATTTTGTCACTGTATATTAAGGTTAATTCTAATAAGGACGTCAATGCCGTTTTTTTTCAAAAATCTTCAGTAGAATCGCTGGCATTGTCAAAATGAATTTTAAAAATGAATTTAAAAATTTATAACAATGTAAATTTAAAAATTTAAACGTCAAAGAACATACTTGATCTATACCTTGTTAGAGCAACATACAAATTGTGCCGTTTTGACGACAAACCGTCACATTAAAAACGGTTAACGATATGAACAGTTTTTGGGCGATATTTGTCAACATTTCTCCGCGTTGATTCGTAGTTTGTTTCAAAATTTAATTTTATGATGGGAAAATTCAATATTGCCTAAAACAGGCAGTTGAACTTTAAATATTTTTTAAAATTTCAGTTTCTACTTCTACGGCAACATTTATAGTTCTGTTTTTTTCACTAGAGAAGTTAAATTTAAACTAAATCATATTAAGTACAGAAGAGGTACTGGTGAAAGAAAAACTGTTATGAGCTTCTTCCAACGACAATAGATTTTTATACAGTTAGACCTTGCAGTGAATATTAAAAGCGGATTTGCAAGATGCAAACTGATAGATTTTTAAAAGCCCTCCTATGCTCACGAAAACACTTTTCCACTGAGTAATACAGTTATAAACCAAAAATGTAACCCTATTATTTTTTCTGATTATTTCAGATAACGTGTAAATGTTTGAACTAACTTCTAGCCTAATGATCTAAAAACCGAATTTAATTGTGCCGAAAATTTCACATCTCATTATTTACCTAATTTTAAGTTAATTGATAGACTGGATTTGAAAAAATGAATATTATCAACGTCGTTATAAAAGAACGTTCAAATTTATTCTTACTAATTGTTCAAAAAATATAATCTGATAATAGTTTATTGAATTTAATGTTCAAACCAACACCTTCTTTAAATAACGTAGACCTAATCTATTAACATGTACGGTCGTTCTTCTCAGAATTATTATATTTTTTGTGCTTGAATTTTGACTATAGCAAAAATAATCAGAGAGCTATGGCAAAACTAATTTTCTAATGGTTTTTAAGGCATGAATTGATGATCGGAATTCTGCGCTGTTAGCGCGGAACGTGTATATTTTAATTATACATTATGAGTGAAATATCGGATTCTAAATCAAAAAAAAAAAAAATAAACATTACAGAAATATCGTTACTTAACGAATTTTTTTTCTTCCGCACTGTTTGTGTCTATACATATGCGAAAATATATTAATAAAATCTAATAGTACTGATGTACAGTTGACAAATTATTTAGGTCTTGCGTGTAAGGCGGCCTACGTTGACGGTGACGCGCGTGTGACGTCAAAGGCAGATATAATATCGGACCAATCAGTGTCTAGTATTCTCAACCAATGAAAAATCTCCAAATCTAGCGAATCAGATGTCTTCTTATGCGTAAATTTGATTGATTATTATTGTCCAATCAGAGCGCTTATTGTAATTCACTACGTCATCCGATATGAACCAATGAAATCGTTTCATTCAGTATTACGTCATTGGTCACTATGGACTTCCTGATTGGTCCGGAACTGTTCCTGCGCGTGACGTAGACTTACATTTTTACATAAGATCCGCCCATTGTCACCGCCCAGTTAACGATACAGCCGAATATTACAGAATAACGTCTACTGAAATGCTATACGTTCCAGAATTAAAACACCTACAAAAAACATTTTAAAATTGTTAGTTATCTTCCGGGTTCGCAATGATTATGGTATTATTTCATGTAACAGCAGTATATTTACGGCTGCTTTTTACAGTATGAAATAATAAAAGCCATGTGAAGGAAGCAAGAAAATAGATTGGGTTGTCACATACAAGCTTGCTGAAACTTAACAAATTATTTTGTCGGCTACCATGCAAACACTATTATACGAACGTAACACATTGTGATTTTGTCACTGTATATTAAGGTTAATTCTAATAAGGACGTCAATGCCGTTTTTTTTCAAAAATCTTCAGTAGAATCGCTGGCATTGTCAAAATGAATTTTAAAAATGAATTTAAAAATTTATAACAATGTAAATTTAAAAATTTAAACGTCAAAGAACATACTTGATCTATACCTTGTTAGAGCAACATACAAATTGTGCCGTTTTGACGACAAACCGTCACATTAAAAACGGTTAACGATATGAACAGTTTTTGGGCGATATTTGTCAACATTTCTCCGCGTTGATTCGTAGTTTGTTTCAAAATTTAATTTTATGATGGGAAAATTCAATATTGCCTAAAACAGGCAGTTGAACTTTAAATATTTTTTAAAATTTCAGTTGCTACTTCTACGGCAACATTTATAGTTCTGTTTTTTTCACTAGAGAAGTTAAATTTAAACTAAATCATATTAAGTACAGAAGAGGTACTGGTGAAAGAAAAACTGTTATGAGCTTCTTCCAACGACAATAGATTTTTATACAGTTAGACCTTGCAGTGAATATTAAAAGCGGATTTGCAAGATGCAAACTGATAGATTTTTAAAAGCCCTCCTATGCTCACGAAAACACTTTTCCACTGAGTAATACAGTTATAAACCAAAAATGTAACCCTATTATTTTTTCTGATTATTTCAGATAACGTGTAAATGTTTGAACTAACTTCTAGCCTAATGATCTAAAAACCGAATTTAATTGTGCCGAAAATTTCACATCTCATTATTTACCTAATTTTAAGTTAATTGATAGACTGGATTTGAAAAAATGAATATTATCAACGTCGTTATGAAAGAACGTTCAAATTTATTCTTACTAATTGTTCAAAAAATATAATCTGATAATAGTTTATTGAATTTAATGTTCAAACCAACACCTTCTTTAAATAACGTAGACCTAATCTATTAACATGTACGGTCGTTCTTCTCAGAATTATTATATTTTTTGTGCTTGAATTTTGACTATAGCAAAAATAATCAGAGAGCTATGGCAAAACTAATTTTCTAATGGTTTTTAAGGCATGAATTGATGATCGGAATTCTGCGCTGTTAGCGCGGAACGTGTATATTTTAATTATACATTATGAGTGAACTATCGGATTCTAAATCAAAAAAAAAAAAAAAAAACATTACAGATATCGTTACTTAACGAATTTTTTTTCTTCCGCACTGTTTGTGTCTATACATATGCGAAAATATATTAATAAAATCTAATAGTACTGATGTACAGTTGACAAATTATTTAGGTCTTGCGTGTGAGGCGGCCTACGTTGACGGTGACGCGCGTGTGACGTCAAAGGCAGATATAATATCGGACCAATCAGTGTCTAGTATTCTCAACCAATGAAAAATCTCCAAATCTAGCGAATCAGATGTCTTCTTATGCGTAAATTTGATTGATTATTATTGTCCAATCAGAGCGCTTATTGTAATTCACTACGTCATCCGATATGAACCAATGAAATCGTTTCATTCAGTATTACGTCATTGGTCACTATGGACTTCCTGATTGGTCCGGAACTGTTCCTGCGCGTGACGTAGACTTACATTTTTACATAAGATCCGCCCATTGTCACCGCCCAGTTAACGATACAGCCGAATATTACAGAATAACGTCTACTGAAATGCTATACGTTCCAGAATTAAAACACCTACAAAAAACATTTTAAAATTGTTAGTTATCTTCCGGGTTCGCAATGATTATGGTATTATTTCATGTAACAGCAGTATATTTACGGCTGCTTTTTACAGTATGAAATAATAAAAGCCATGTGAAGGAAGCAAGAAAATAGATTGGGTTGCCACATACAAGCTTGCTCAAACTTAACAAATTATTTTGTCGGCTACCATGCAAACACTATTATACGAACGTAACACATTGTGATTTTGTCACTGTATATTAAGGTTAATTCTAATAAGGACGTCAATGCCGTTTGTTTGCCAAAAATCGTTAGTAGAATCGCTGGCATTGTGAAAATGAATTTTAGAACATACTCGATCTATACCTTGTTAGAGCAACATACAAATTGTGCTGTTTTGACGACAAACCGTCACATTAAAAACGGTTACCGATATGAACAGTTTTTGGGCGATATTTTCGACATTTCTCCGCGTTGATTCGTAGTTTGTTTCATAATTTTATTTTATGATGGGAAAATTTAGTATTGCCTATAACAGGCAGTTAAACTTTAAATATTTTTTAAAATTTCATTTGCTACTTCTACGGCTACATTGATAGTTCTGTTTTTTTCACTAGAGAAGTTAAGTTTAAACTAAATCATATTAAGTACAGAAGAGGTACTGGTGAAAGAAAAACTGTTATGAGCTTCTTCCAACGACAGTAGAATGTTATACAGTTACACCTCGCTGTGAATATTAAAAGCGCATTTGCTAGATGCAAACTGATAGATTTTTAAAAGGCTTCTTATAATCATGAAAACACTTTTCCACTGAGTGATACGGTTATAAACCAAAAAATGTAACCCAATTATTTTTTCTGATTATTTCAGATAACGTGTAAATGTTTGAACTAACTTCTAGCCTAATGATCTAAAAACCTAATTTATTTGTGCCGAAAAAATTTCAGATCTCATTAGTTACCTAATTTTAAGTTAATTGATAGACTGGATTTAAAAAAATGAATATTATTATCGTCGTTATGAAAGAACGTACAAATTCATTCATACTAATTGTTCAAAAAATATAATCTGATAATAGTTTATTGAATTTAATGTTCAAACCAACATCTTCTTTAAATAACGTAGGCGTAATTTATTAATATGTGCGGTCTTTCTTCTCAGAATTTTTATATATTTTGTGCTTGAATTTTGACTATAGCAATAATAATCAGAGAGCTATGGCAAAACTAATTTTCTAATGGTTTTTAAGGCATGAATTGATGATTGGAATTCTACACTGTTGGCGCGGAACGTGTATATTTTAATTATACATTATGAGTTAACTATCGTTTTCTAAATCAACATTAAAATAAACATTACAGTTATAGTTACTTATCGAATTTTTTTTCTTCTGCACTGTTTGTGTCTATACATATGCGAAAAAATATTAATAAAATCTAATAGAACTGATGTACAGTTGACAAATTACTTAGGTCTTGCGAGTAAGGCGGCCTACGTTGACGGTGACGCGCGTGTGACGTCAAAGGCAGATATAATATCGGACCAATCAGAGTCAAGTATTCTTAACCAATGAAAAATCTCCAAATCTAGCGAATCAGATGTCTTCTTATGCGTTAATTTGATTGGTTATTATTTACCAATCACAAGGCTTATTGTAATTCACTACGTCATCAATATGAACCAATGAAATCGTTTCATTCAGTATTACGTCATTGGTCAGTATGGACTTCCTGAATGGTCCGGAACTGTTCCTGCGCGTCACGTCGACTTACATTTTTACATAAGATCCGCCCATTGTCACCGCCCAGTTAACGATACAGCCGAATATTACAGAATAACGTCTATTGAAATGCTATACGTTCCAGAATTAAAACACCTACAAAAAACCTTTTTAAAATTGTTAGATATCTTCCGGGTTCGCAATGATTATGGTATTATTTCATGTAACAGCAGTATATTTGCAGCTGCTTTTTACAGTATGAAATAATAAAAGCCATGTGAAGGAAGCAAGAAAATAGATTGGGTTGTCACATACAAGCTAGCTGAAACTTAACAAATTATTTTGTCGGCTACCATGCAAACACTATTATACGAACGTAACACATTGTGATTTTGTCACTGTATATTAAGGTTAATTCTAATAAGGACGTCAATGCCGTTTTTTTTCAAAAATCTTCAGTAGAATCGCTGGCATTGTCAAAATGAATTTAAAAAATGAATTTAAAAATTTATAACAATGTAAATTTAAAAATTTAAACGTCAAAGAACATACTTGATCTATACCTTGTTAGAGCAACATACAAATTGTGCCGTTTTGACGACAAACCGTCACATTAAAAACGGTTAACGATATGAACAGTTTTTGGGCGATATTTGTCAACATTTCTCCGCGTTGATTCGTAGTTTGTTTCAAAATTTAATTTTATGATGGGAAAATTCAATATTGCCTAAAACAGGCAGTTGAACTTTAAATATTTTTTTAAATTTCAGTTGCTACTTCTACGGCAACATTTACAGTTCTGTTTTTTTCACTAGAGAAGTTAAATTTAAACTAAATCATATTAAGTACAGAAGAGGTACTGGTGAAAGAAAAACTGTTATGAGCTTCTTCCAACGACAATAGATTTTTATACAGTTAGACCTTGCAGTGAATATTAAAAGCGGATTTGCAAGATGCAAACTGATAGATTTTTAAAAGCCCTCCTATGCTCACGAAAACACTTTTCCACTGAGTAATACAGTTATAAACCAAAAATGTAACCCTATTATTTTTTCTGATTATTTCAGATAACGTGTAAATGTTTGAACTAACTTCTAGCCTAATGATCTAAAAACCGAATTTAATTGTGCCGAAAATTTCACATCTCATTATTTACCTAATTTTAAGTTAATTGATAGACTGGATTTGAAAAAATGAATATTATCAACGTCGTTATGAAAGAACGTTCAAATTTATTCTTACTAATTGTTCAAAAAATATAATCTGATAATAGTTTATTGAATTTAATGTTCAAACAAACACCTTCTTTAAATAACGTAGACCTAATCTATTAACATGTACGGTCGTTCTTCTCAGAATTATTATATTTTTTGTGCTTGAATTTTGACTATAGCAAAAATAATCAGAGAGCTATGGCAAAACTAATTTTCTAATGGTTTTTAAGGCATGAATTGATGATCGGAATTCTGCGCTGTTAGCGCGGAACGTGTATATTTTAATTATACATTATGAGTGAACTATCGGATTCTAAATCAAAAAAAAAAAAAAAACATTACAGATATCGTTACTTAACGAATTTTTTTCCTTCCGCACTGTTTGTGTCTATACATATGCGAAAATATATTAATAAAATCTAATAGTACTGATGTACAGTTGACAAATTATTTAGGTCTTGCGTGTAAGGCGGCCTACGTTGACGGTGACGCGCGTGTGACGTCAAAGGCAGATATAATATCGGACCAATCAGAGTCTAGTATTCTCAACCAATGAAAAATCTCCAAATCTAGCGAATCAGATGTCTTCTTATGCGTAAATTTGATTGATTATTATTGTCCAATCAGAGCGCTTATTGTAATTCACTACGTCATCCGATATGAACCAATGAAATCGTTTCATTCAGTATTACGTCATTGGTCACTATGGACTTCCTGATTGGTCCGGAACTGTTCCTGCGCGTGACGTAGACTTACATTTTTACATAAGATCCGCCCATTGTCACCGCCCAGTTAACGATACAGCCGAATATTACAGAATAACGTCTACTGAAATGCTATACGTTCCAGAATTAAAACACCTACAAAAAACATTTTAAAATTGTTAGTTATCTTCCGGGTTCGCAATGATTATGGTATTATTTCATGTAACAGCAGTATATTTACGGCTGCTTTTTACAGTATGAAATAACAAAAGCCATGTGAAGGAAGCAAGGAAAAAGATTGGGTTGTCACATACAAGCTTGCTCAAACTTAACAAATTATTTTGTCGGCTACCATGCAAACACTATTATACGAACGTAACACATTGTAATTTTGTCACTGTATATTAAGGTTAATTCTAATAAGGACGTCAATGCCGTTTGTTTGCCAAAAATCGTTAGTAGAATCGCTGGCATTGTGAAAATGAATTTTAGAACATACTCGATCTATACCTTGTTAGAGCAACATACAAATTGTGCTGTTTTGACGACAAACCGTCACATTAAAAACGGTTACCGATATGAACAGTTTTTGGGCGATATTTTCGACATTTCTCCGCGTTGATTCGTAGTTTGTTACATAATTTTATTTTATGATGGGAAAATTTAGTATTGCCTATAACAGGCAGTTAAACTTTAAATATTTTTAAAAATTTCATTTGCTACTTCTACGGCTACATTGATAGTTCTGTTTTTTTCACTAGAGAAGTTAAATTTAAACTAAATCATATTAAGTACAGAAGAGGTACTGGTGAAAGAAAAACTGTTATGAGCTTCTTCCAACGACAGTAGAATGTTATACAGTTACACCTCGCTGTGAATATTAAAAGCGCATTTGCTAGATGCAAACTGATAGATTTTTAAAAGGCTTCTTATAATCATGAAAACACTTTTCCACTGAGTGATACGGTTATAAACCAAAAAATGTAACCCAATTATTTTTTCTGATTATTTCAGATAACGTGTAAATGTTTGAACTAACTTCTAGCCTAATGATCTAAAAACCTAATTTATTTGTGCCGAAAAAATTTCAGATCTCATTAGTTACCTAATTTTAAGTTAATTGATAGACTGGATTTAAAAAAATGAATATTATTATCGTCGTTATGAAAGAACGTACAAATTCATTCATACTAATTGTTCAAAAAATATAATCTGATAATAGTTTATTGAATTTAATGTTCAAACCAACATCTTCTTTAAATAACGTAGGCGTAATTTATTAATATGTGCGGTCTTTCTTCTCAGAATTTTTATATATTTTGTGCTTGAATTTTGACTATAGCAATAATAATCAGAGAGCTATGGCAAAACTAATTTTCTAATGGTTTTTAAGGCATGAATTGATGATTGGAATTCTACACTGTTGGCGCGGAACGTGTATATTTTAATTATACATTATGAGTTAACTATCGTTTTCTAAATCAACATTAAAATAAACATTACAGTTATAGTTACTTATCGAATTTTTTTTCTTCTGCACTGTTTGTGTCTATACATATGCGAAAAAATATTAATAAAATCTAATAGAACTGATGTACAGTTGACAAATTACTTAGGTCTTGCGAGTAAGGCGGCCTACGTTGACGGTGACGCGCGTGTGACGTCAAAGGCAGATATAATATCGGACCAATCAGAGTCAAGTATTCTTAACCAATGAAAAATCTCCAAATCTAGCGAATCAGATGTCTTCTTATGCGTTAATTTGATTGGTTATTATTTACCAATCACAAGGCTTATTGTAATTCACTACGTCATCAATATGAACCAATGAAATCGTTTCATTCAGTATTACGTCATTGGTCAGTATGGACTTCCTGAATGGTCCGGAACTGTTCCTGCGCGTCACGTCGACTTACATTTTTACATAAGATCCGCCCATTGTCACCGCCCAGTTAACGATACAGCCGAATATTACAGAATAACGTCTATTGAAATGCTATACGTTCCAGAATTAAAACACCTACAAAAAACCTTTTTAAAATTGTTAGATATCTTCCGGGTTCGCAATGATTATGGTATTATTTCATGTAACAGCAGTATATTTGCAGCTGCTTTTTACAGTATGAAATAATAAAAGCCATGTGAAGGAAGCAAGAAAATAGATTGGGTTGTCACATACAAGCTAGCTGAAACTTAACAAATTATTTTGTCGGCTACCATGCAAACACTATTATACGAACGTAACACATTGTGATTTTGTCACTGTATATTAAGGTTAATTCTAATAAGGACGTCAATGCCGTTTTTTTTCAAAAATCTTCAGTAGAATCGCTGGCATTGTCAAAATGAATTTAAAAAATGAATTTAAAAATTTATAACAATGTAAATTTAAAAATTTAAACGTCAAAGAACATACTTGATCTATACCTTGTTAGAGCAACATACAAATTGTGCCGTTTTGACGACAAACCGTCACATTAAAAACGGTTAACGATATGAACAGTTTTTGGGCGATATTTGTCAACATTTCTCCGCGTTGATTCGTAGTTTGTTTCAAAATTTAATTTTATGATGGGAAAATTCAATATTGCCTAAAACAGGCAGTTGAACTTTAAATATTTTTTTAAATTTCAGTTGCTACTTCTACGGCAACATTTACAGTTCTGTTTTTTTCACTAGAGAAGTTAAATTTAAACTAAATCATATTAAGTACAGAAGAGGTACTGGTGAAAGAAAAACTGTTATGAGCTTCTTCCAACGACAATAGATTTTTATACAGTTAGACCTTGCAGTGAATATTAAAAGCGGATTTGCAAGATGCAAACTGATAGATTTTTAAAAGCCCTCCTATGCTCACGAAAACACTTTTCCACTGAGTAATACAGTTATAAACCAAAAATGTAACCCTATTATTTTTTCTGATTATTTCAGATAACGTGTAAATGTTTGAACTAACTTCTAGCCTAATGATCTAAAAACCGAATTTAATTGTGCCGAAAATTTCACATCTCATTATTTACCTAATTTTAAGTTAATTGATAGACTGGATTTGAAAAAATGAATATTATCAACGTCGTTATGAAAGAACGTTCAAATTTATTCTTACTAATTGTTCAAAAAATATAATCTGATAATAGTTTATTGAATTTAATGTTCAAACAAACACCTTCTTTAAATAACGTAGACCTAATCTATTAACATGTACGGTCGTTCTTCTCAGAATTATTATATTTTTTGTGCTTGAATTTTGACTATAGCAAAAATAATCAGAGAGCTATGGCAAAACTAATTTTCTAATGGTTTTTAAGGCATGAATTGATGATCGGAATTCTGCGCTGTTAGCGCGGAACGTGTATATTTTAATTATACATTATGAGTGAACTATCGGATTCTAAATCAAAAAAAAAAAAAAAACATTACAGATATCGTTACTTAACGAATTTTTTTCCTTCCGCACTGTTTGTGTCTATACATATGCGAAAATATATTAATAAAATCTAATAGTACTGATGTACAGTTGACAAATTATTTAGGTCTTGCGTGTAAGGCGGCCTACGTTGACGGTGACGCGCGTGTGACGTCAAAGGCAGATATAATATCGGACCAATCAGAGTCTAGTATTCTCAACCAATGAAAAATCTCCAAATCTAGCGAATCAGATGTCTTCTTATGCGTAAATTTGATTGATTATTATTGTCCAATCAGAGCGCTTATTGTAATTCACTACGTCATCCGATATGAACCAATGAAATCGTTTCATTCAGTATTACGTCATTGGTCACTATGGACTTCCTGATTGGTCCGGAACTGTTCCTGCGCGTGACGTAGACTTACATTTTTACATAAGATCCGCCCATTGTCACCGCCCAGTTAACGATACAGCCGAATATTACAGAATAACGTCTACTGAAATGCTATACGTTCCAGAATTAAAACACCTACAAAAAACATTTTAAAATTGTTAGTTATCTTCCGGGTTCGCAATGATTATGGTATTATTTCATGTAACAGCAGTATATTTACGGCTGCTTTTTACAGTATGAAATAACAAAAGCCATGTGAAGGAAGCAAGGAAAAAGATTGGGTTGTCACATACAAGCTTGCTCAAACTTAACAAATTATTTTGTCGGCTACCATGCAAACACTATTATACGAACGTAACACATTGTAATTTTGTCACTGTATATTAAGGTTAATTCTAATAAGGACGTCAATGCCGTTTGTTTGCCAAAAATCGTTAGTAGAATCGCTGGCATTGTGAAAATGAATTTTAGAACATACTCGATCTATACCTTGTTAGAGCAACATACAAATTGTGCTGTTTTGACGACAAACCGTCACATTAAAAACGGTTACCGATATGAACAGTTTTTGGGCGATATTTTCGACATTTCTCCGCGTTGATTCGTAGTTTGTTACATAATTTTATTTTATGATGGGAAAATTTAGTATTGCCTATAACAGGCAGTTAAACTTTAAATATTTTTAAAAATTTCATTTGCTACTTCTACGGCTACATTGATAGTTCTGTTTTTTTCACTAGAGAAGTTAAATTTAAACTAAATCATATTAAGTACAGAAGAGGTACTGGTGAAAGAAAAACTGTTATGAGCTTCTTCCAACGACAGTAGAATGTTATACAGTTACACCTCGCTGTGAATATTAAAAGCGCATTTGCTAGATGCAAACTGATAGATTTTTAAAAGGCTTCTTATAATCATGAAAACACTTTTCCACTGAGTGATACGGTTATAAACCAAAAAATGTAACCCAATTATTTTTTCTGATTATTTCAGATAACGTGTAAATGTTTGAACTAACTTCTAGCCTAATGATCTAAAAACCTAATTTATTTGTGCCGAAAAAATTTCAGATCTCATTAGTTACCTAATTTTAAGTTAATTTACTGGATTTAAAAAAATGAATATTATTATCGTCGTTATGAAAGAACGTACAAATTCATTCTTACTAATTGTTCAAAAAATATAATCTGATAATAGTTTATTGAATTTAATGTTCAAACCAACATCTTCTTTAAATAACGTAGGCGTAATTTATTAATATGTGCGGTCTTTCTTCTCAGAATTTTTATATATTTTGTGCTTGAATTTTGACTATAGCAATAATAATCAGAGAGCTATGGCAAAACTAATTTTCTAATGGTTTTTAAGGCATGAATTGATGATTGGAATATTACACTGTTGGCGCGGAACGTGTATATTTTAATTATACATTATGAGTTAACTATCGTTTTCTAAATCAACATAAAAATAAACATTACAGTTATCGTTACTTATCGAATTTTTTTTCTTCTGCACTGTTTGTGTCTATACATATGCGAAAATTTATTAATAAAATCTAATAGTACTGATATACAGTTGACAAATTATTTAGGTCTTGCGTGTAAGGCGGCCTACGTTGACGGTGACGCACGTGTGACGTCAAAGGAAGATATAATATCGGACCAATCAGAGTCAAGTATTCTCAACCAATGAAAAATCTCCAAATCTAGCGAATCAGATGTCTTCTTATGCGTTAATTTGATTGGTTATTATTGTCCAATCAGAAGGCTTATTGTAATTCACTACGTCATCCGATATGAACCAATGAAATCGTTTCATTCAGTATTACGTCATTTGTCAGTATGGACTTTCTGATTGGTCCGGAACTGTTCCTGAGCGTGACGTCGACTTTCATTTTTACATAAGATCGCCCATTGTCACCGCCCAGTGAACGATACAGCCGAATATTACATAATAACGTCTACTGAAATGCTATACGTTCCAGAATTAAAACACCTACAAAAAACATTTTAAAATTGTTTGAGATCTTCCGGGTTCGCAATGATAATGGTATTATTTCATGTAACAGCAGTATATTTGCAGCTGCTTTTTACAGTATGAAATAATAAAAGCCATGTGAAGGAAGCAAGGAAAAAGATTGGGTTGTCACATACAAGCTTGCTCAAACTTAACAAATTATTTTGTCGGCTACCATGCAAACACTATTATACGAACGTAACACATTGTGTTTTTGTCACTGTATATTAAGGTTAATTCTAATAAAGACGTTAATGCCGTTTTTTTGTCAAAAATCGTCAGTAGAATCGCTGGCATTGTCAAAATGAATTTTAGAACATACTTGATCTATACCTTGTTAGAGCAACATACAAATTGTGCCGTTTTGACGACAAACCGTCACATTAGAAACGGTTACCGATATGAACAGTTTTTGGGCGATATTTGTCAACATTTCTCCGCGTTGATTCGTAGTTTGTTTCATAATTTTGTTTTATGATGGGAAAATTTAGTATTGCCTATAACAGGCAGTTAAATTTTAAATATTTTTTTTAAATTTCGGTTGCTACTTCTACGGCTACATTTATAGTTCTGTTTTTTTCACTACAGAAGTTAAATTTAAACTAAATCATATTAAGTACAGAAGAGGTACTGGTGAAAAAAAAAATGTTATGAGCTGCTTCCAACGACAATAGGTTACTATACAGTTAGACCTTGCAGTGAATATTAAAAGCGCATTTGCAAGATGCAAACTGATAGATTTTTAAAAGGCATCCTATGCTCACGAAAACACTTTTCCACTGAGTGATACGGTTATAAACCAAAAATGTATCCCTATTATTTTTTCTGATTATTTCAGATAACGTGTAAATGTTTGAACTAACTTCTAGCCTAATGATCTAAAAACCCAATTTAATTGTGCCGAAAATTTCACATCTCATTATTTACCTAATTTTAAGTTAATTGATAGACTGGATTTGAAAAAAATAATATTATCAACGTCGTTATGAAAGAACGTACAAATTTATTCTTACTAATTGTTCAAAAAATATAATCTGATAATAGGTTATTGAATTTAATGTTCAAACCAACATCTTCTTTAAATAACGTAGACGTAACCTATTAACATGTACGGTCGTTCTTCTCAGAATTATTATATTTTTTGTGCTTGAATTTTGACTATAGCAATAATAATCAGAGAACTATGGCAAAACTAATTTTCTAATGGTTTTTAAGGCATGAATTGATGATTGGAATTCTACACTGTTGGCGCGGAACGTGTATATTTTAATTATACATTATGAGTTAACTATCGTTTTCTAAATCAACATAAAAATAAACATTACAGTTATCGTTACTTATCGAATTTTTTTTCTTCTGCACTGTTTGTGTCTATACATATGCGAAAATATATTAATAAAATCTAAAAGAACTGATGTACAGTTGACAAATTACTTAGGTCTTGCGAGTAAGGCGGCCTACGTTGACGGTGACGCGCGTGTGACGTCAAAGGCAGATATAATATCGGACCAATCAGAGTCAAGTATTCTCAACCAATGAAAAATCTCCAAATCTAGCGAATCAGATGTCTTCTTATGCGTTAATTTGATTGGTTATTATTGTCCAATCAGAAGGCTTATTGTAATTCACTACGTCATCCGATATGAACCAATGAAATCGTTTCATTCAGTATTACGTCATTGGTCAGTATGGACTTCCTGAATGGTCCGGAACTGTTCCTGCGCGTGACGTCGACTTACATTTTTACATAAGATCCGCCCATTGTCACCGCCCAGTTAACGATACAGCCGAATATTACAGAATAACGTTTATTGAAATGCTATACGTTCCAGAATTAAAACACCTACAAAAAACCTTTTTAAAATTGTTAGATATCTTCCGGGTTCGCAATGATTATGGTATTATTTCATGTAACAGCAGTATATTTGCAGCTGCTTTTTACAGTATGAAATAATAAAAGCCATGTGAAGGAAGCAAGAAAATATATTGGGTTGTCACATACAAGCTTGCTGAAACTTAACAAATTATTTTGTCGGCTACCATGCAAACACTATTATACGAACGTAACACATTGTGATTTTGTCACTGTATATTAAGGTTAATTCTAATAAGGACGTCAATGCCGTTTTTTTTCAAAAATCGTCAGTAGAATCTCTGGCATTGTCAAAATGAATTTAAAAAATGAATTTAAAAATTTATAACAATGTAAATTTAAAAATTTAAACGTCAAAGAACATACTTGATCTATACCTTGTTAGAGCAACATACAAATTGTGCCGTTTTGACGACAAACCGTCACATTAAAAACGGTTAACGATATAAACAGTTTTTGGGCGATATTTGTCAACATTTCTCCGCGTTGATTCTTAGTTTGTTTCAAAATTTAATTTTATGATGGGAAAATTCAATATTGCCTAAAACAGGCAGTTGAACTTTAAATATTTTTTTAAATTTCAGTTGCTACTTCTACGGCAACATTTATAGTTCTGTTTTTTTCACTAGAGAAGTTAAATTTAAACTAAATCATATTAAGTACAGAAGAGGTACTGGTGAAAGAAAAACTGTTATGAGCTTCTTCCAACGACAATAGATTTTTATACAGTTAGACCTTGCAGTGAATATTAAAAGCGGATTTGCTAGATGCAAACTGATAGATTTTTAAAAGGCTTCTTATAATCATGAAAACACTTTTCCACTGAGTGATACGGTTATAAACCAAAAAATGTAACCCAATTATTTTTTCTGATTATTTCAGATAACGTGTAAATGTTTGAACTAACTTCTAGCCTAATGATCTAAAAACCTAATTTATTTGTGCCGAAAAAATTTCAGATCTCATTAGTTACCTAATTTTAAGTTAATTGATAGACTGGATTTAAAAAAATGAATATTATTATCGTCGTTATGAAAGAACGTACAAATTCATTCTTACTAATTGTTCAAAAAATATAATCTGATAATAGTTTATTGAATTTAATGTTCAAACCAACATCTTCTTTAAATAACGTAGGCGTAATTTATTAATATGTGCGGTCTTTCTTCTCAGAATTTTTATATATTTTGTGCTTGAATTTTGACTATAGCAATAATAATCAGAGAGCTATGGCAAAACTAATTTTCTAATGGTTTTTAAGGCATGAATTGATGATCGGAATTCTGCGCTGTTAGCGCGGAACGTGTATATTTTAATTATACATTATGAGTGAACTATCGGATTCTAAATCAAAAAAAAAAAAATAAACATTACAGATATCGTTACTTAACGAATTTTTTTTCTTCCGCACTGTTTGTGTCTATACATATGCGAAAATATATTAATAAAATCTAATAGTACTGATGTACAGTTGACAAATTATTTAGGTCTTGCGTGTAAGGCGGCCTACGTTGACGGTGACGCGCGTGTGACGTCAAAGGCAGATATAATATCGGACCAATCAGAGTCTAGTTTTCTCAACCAATGAAAAATCTCCAAATCTAGCGAATCAGATGTCTTCTTATGCGTAAATTTGATTGATTATTATTGTCCAATCAGAGCGCTTATTGTAATTCACTACGTCATCCGATATGAACCAATGAAATCGTTTCATTCAGTATTACGTCATTGGTCACTATGGACTTCCTGATTGGTCCGGAACTGTTCCTGCGCGTGACGTAGACTTACATTTTTACATAAGATCCGCCCATTGTCACCGCCCAGTTAACGATACAGCCGAATATTACAGAATAACGTCTACTGAAATGCTATACGTTCCAGAATTAAAACACCTACAAAAAACATTTTAAAATTGTTAGTTATCTTCCGGGTTCGCAATGATTACGGTATTATTTCATGTAACAGCAGTATATTTACGGCTGCTTTTTACAGTATGAAATAATAAAAGCCATGTGAAGGAAGCAAGGAAAAAGATTGGGTTGTCACATACAAGCTTGCTCAAACTTAACAAATTATTTTGTCGGCTACCATGCAAACACTATTATACGAACGTAACACATTGTGTTTTTGTCACTGTATATTAAGGTTAATTCTAATAAAGACGTTCATGCCGTTTTTTTGTCAAAAATCGTCAGTAGAATCGCTGGCATTGTCAAAATGAATTTTAGAACATACTTGATCTATACCTTGTTAGAGCAACATACAAATTGTGCCGTTTTGACGACAAACCGTCACATTAAAAACGGTTACCGATATGAACAGTTTTTGGGCGATATTTGTCAACATTTCTCCGCGTTGATTCGTAGTTTGTTTCATAATTTTGTTTTATGATGGGAAAATTTAGTATTGCCTATAACAGGCAGTTAAATTTTAAATATTTTTTTTAAATTTCGGTTGCTACTTCTACGGCTACATTTATAGTTCTGTTTTTTTCACTACAGAAGTTAAATTTAAACTAAATCATATTAAGTACAGAAGAGGTACTGGTGAAAAAAAAATGTTATGAGCTGCTTCCAACGACAATAGGTTACTATACAGTTAGACCTTGCAGTGAATATTAAAAGCGCATTTGCAAGATGCAAACTGATAGATTTTTAAAAGGCATCCTATGCTCACGAAAACACTTTTCCACTGAGTGATACGGTTATAAACCAAAAATGTATCCCTATTATTTTTTCTGATTTTTTCAGATAACGTGTAAATGTTTGAACTAACTTCTAGCCTAATGATCTAAAAACCCAATTTAATTGTGCCGAAAATTTCACATCTCATTATTTACCTAATTTTAAGTTAATTGATAGACTGGATTTGAAAAAAATAATATTATCAACGTCGTTATGAAAGAACGTACAAATTTATTCTTACTAATTGTTCAAAAAATATAATCTGATAATAGGTTATTGAATTTAATGTTCAAACCAACATCTTCTTTAAATAACGTAGACGTAACCTATTAACATGTACGGTCGTTCTTCTCAGAATTATTATATTTTTTGTGCTTGAATTTTGACTATAGCAATAATAATCAGAGAACTATGGCAAAACTAATTTTCTAATGGTTTTTAAGGCATGAATTGATGATTGGAATTCTACACTGTTGGCGCGGAACGTGTATATTTTAATTATACATTATGAGTTAACTATCGTTTTCTAAATCAACATAAAAATAAACATTACAGTTATCGTTACTTATCGAATTTTTTTTCTTCTGCACTGTTTGTGTCTATACATATGCGAAAATATATTAATAAAATCTAAAAGAACTGATGTACAGTTGACAAATTACTTAGGTCTTGCGAGTAAGGCGGCCTACGTTGACGGTGACGCGCGTGTGACGTCAAAGGCAGATATAATATCGGACCAATCAGAGTCAAGTATTCTCAACCAATGAAAAATCTCCAAATCTAGCGAATCAGATGTCTTCTTATGCGTTAATTTGATTGGTTATTATTGTCCAATCAGAAGGCTTATTGTAATTCACTACGTCATCCGATATGAACCAATGAAATCGTTTCATTCAGTATTACGTCATTGGTCAGTATGGACTTCCTGAATGGTCCGGAACTGTTCCTGCGCGTGACGTCGACTTACATTTTTACATAAGATCCGCCCATTGTCACCGCCCAGTTAACGATACAGCCGAATATTACAGAATAACGTTTATTGAAATGCTATACGTTCCAGAATTAAAACACCTACAAAAAACCTTTTTAAAATTGTTAGATATCTTCCGGGTTCGCAATGATTATGGTATTATTTCATGTAACAGCAGTATATTTGCAGCTGCTTTTTACAGTATGAAATAATAAAAGCCATGTGAAGGAAGCAAGAAAATATATTGGGTTGTCACATACAAGCTTGCTGAAACTTAACAAATTATTTTGTCGGCTACCATGCAAACACTATTATACGAACGTAACACATTGTGATTTTGTCACTGTATATTAAGGTTAATTCTAATAAGGACGTCAATGCCGTTTTTTTTCAAAAATCGTCAGTAGAATCTCTGGCATTGTCAAAATGAATTTAAAAAATGAATTTAAAAATTTATAACAATGTAAATTTAAAAATTTAAACGTCAAAGAACATACTTGATCTATACCTTGTTAGAGCAACATACAAATTGTGCCGTTTTGACGACAAACCGTCACATTAAAAACGGTTAACGATATAAACAGTTTTTGGGCGATATTTGTCAACATTTCTCCGCGTTGATTCTTAGTTTGTTTCAAAATTTAATTTTATGATGGGAAAATTCAATATTGCCTAAAACAGGCAGTTGAACTTTAAATATTTTTTTAAATTTCAGTTGCTACTTCTACGGCAACATTTATAGTTCTGTTTTTTTCACTAGAGAAGTTAAATTTAAACTAAATCATATTAAGTACAGAAGAGGTACTGGTGAAAGAAAAACTGTTATGAGCTTCTTCCAACGACAATAGATTTTTATACAGTTAGACCTTGCAGTGAATATTAAAAGCGGATTTGCTAGATGCAAACTGATAGATTTTTAAAAGGCTTCTTATAATCATGAAAACACTTTTCCACTGAGTGATACGGTTATAAACCAAAAAATGTAACCCAATTATTTTTTCTGATTATTTCAGATAACGTGTAAATGTTTGAACTAACTTCTAGCCTAATGATCTAAAAACCTAATTTATTTGTGCCGAAAAAATTTCAGATCTCATTAGTTACCTAATTTTAAGTTAATTGATAGACTGGATTTAAAAAAATGAATATTATTATCGTCGTTATGAAAGAACGTACAAATTCATTCTTACTAATTGTTCAAAAAATATAATCTGATAATAGTTTATTGAATTTAATGTTCAAACCAACATCTTCTTTAAATAACGTAGGCGTAATTTATTAATATGTGCGGTCTTTCTTCTCAGAATTTTTATATATTTTGTGCTTGAATTTTGACTATAGCAATAATAATCAGAGAGCTATGGCAAAACTAATTTTCTAATGGTTTTTAAGGCATGAATTGATGATCGGAATTCTGCGCTGTTAGCGCGGAACGTGTATATTTTAATTATACATTATGAGTGAACTATCGGATTCTAAATCAAAAAAAAAAAAATAAACATTACAGATATCGTTACTTAACGAATTTTTTTTCTTCCGCACTGTTTGTGTCTATACATATGCGAAAATATATTAATAAAATCTAATAGTACTGATGTACAGTTGACAAATTATTTAGGTCTTGCGTGTAAGGCGGCCTACGTTGACGGTGACGCGCGTGTGACGTCAAAGGCAGATATAATATCGGACCAATCAGAGTCTAGTTTTCTCAACCAATGAAAAATCTCCAAATCTAGCGAATCAGATGTCTTCTTATGCGTAAATTTGATTGATTATTATTGTCCAATCAGAGCGCTTATTGTAATTCACTACGTCATCCGATATGAACCAATGAAATCGTTTCATTCAGTATTACGTCATTGGTCACTATGGACTTCCTGATTGGTCCGGAACTGTTCCTGCGCGTGACGTAGACTTACATTTTTACATAAGATCCGCCCATTGTCACCGCCCAGTTAACGATACAGCCGAATATTACAGAATAACGTCTACTGAAATGCTATACGTTCCAGAATTAAAACACCTACAAAAAACATTTTAAAATTGTTAGTTATCTTCCGGGTTCGCAATGATTACGGTATTATTTCATGTAACAGCAGTATATTTACGGCTGCTTTTTACAGTATGAAATAATAAAAGCCATGTGAAGGAAGCAAGGAAAAAGATTGGGTTGTCACATACAAGCTTGCTCAAACTTAACAAATTATTTTGTCGGGTACCATGCAAACACTATTATACGAACGTAACACATTGTAATTTTGTCACTGTATATTAAGGTTAATTCTAATAAGGACGTCAATGCCGTTTGTTTGCCAAAAATCGTTAGTAGAATCGCTGGCATTGTCAAAATGAATTTCAGAACATACTCGATCTATACCTTGTTAGAGCAACATACTAATTGTGCTGTTTTGACGACAAACCGTCACATTAAAAACGGTTACCGATATGAACAGTTTTTGGGCGATATTTTCGACATTTCTCCGCGTTGATTCGTAGTTTGTTTCATAATTTTATTTTATAATGGGAAAATTTAGTATTGCCTATAACAGGCAGTTAAACTTTAAATATTTTTTAAAATTTCATTTGCTACTTCTACGGCTACATTGATAGTTCTGTTTTTTTCACTAGAGAAGTTAAATTTAAACTAAATCATATTAAGTACAGAAGAGGTACTGGTGAAAGAAAAACTGTTATGAGCTTCTTCCAACGACAGTAGAATGTTATACAGTTACACCTCGCTGTGAATATTAAAAGCGCATTTGCTAGATGCAAACTGATAGATTTTTAAAAGGCTTCTTATAATCATGAAAACACTTTTCCACTGAGTGATACGGTTATAAACCAAAAAATGTAACCCAATTATTTTTTCTGATTATTTCAGATAACGTGTAAATGTTTGAACTAACTTCTAGCCTAATGATCTAAAAACCTAATTTATTTGTGCCGAAAAAATTTCAGATCTCATTAGTTACCTAATTTTAAGTTAATTGATAGACTGGATTTAAAAAAATGAATATTATTATCGTCGTTATGAAAGAACGTACAAATTCATTCTTACTAATTGTTCAAAAAATATAATCTGATAATAGTTTATTGAATTTAATGTTCAAACCAACATCTTCTTTAAATAACGTAGGCGTAATTTATTAATATGTGCGGTCTTTCTTCTCAGAATTTTTATATATTTTGTGCTTGAATTTTGACTATAGCAATAATAATCAGAGAGCTATGGCAAAACTAATTTTCTAATGGTTTTTAAGGCATGAATTGATGATTGGAATTCTACACTGTTGGCGCGGAACGTGTATATTTTAATTATACATTATGAGTTAACTATCGTTTTCTAAATCAACATAAAAATAAACATTACAGTATCGTTACTTATCGAATTTTTTTTCTTCTGCACTGTTTGTGTCTATACATATGCGAAAATATATTAATAAAATCTAATAGAACTGATGTACAGTTGACAAATTACTTAGGTCTTGCGAGTAAGGCGGCCTACGTTGACGGTGACGCGCGTGTGACGTCAAAGGCAGATATAATATCGGACCAATCAGAGTCAAGTATTCTCAACCAATGAAAAATCTCCAAATCTAGCGAATCAGATGTCTTCTTATGCGTTAATTTGATTGGTTATTATTATCCAATCAGAGCGCTTATTGTAATTCACTACGTCATCCGATATGAACCAATGAAATCGTTTCATTCAGTATTACGTCATTTGTCAGTATGGACTTTCTGATTGGTCCGGAACTGTTCCTGAGCGTGACGTCGACTTACATTTTTACATAAGATCGCCCATTGTCACCGCCCAGTGAACGATACAGCCGAATATTACAGAATAACGTCTACTGAAATGCTATACGTTCCAGAATTAAAACACCTACAAAAAACATTTTAAAATTGTTTGAGATCTTCCGGGTTCGCAATGATTATGGTATTATTTCATGTAACAGCAGTATATTTGCAGCTGCTTTTTACAGTATGAAATAATAAAAGCCATGTGAAGGAAGCAAGGAAAAAGATTGGGTTGTCACATACAAGCTTGCTCAAACTTAACAAATTATTTTGTCGGCTACCATGCAAACACTATTATACGAACGTAACACATTGTAATTTTGTCACTGTATATTAAGGTTAATTCTAATAAGGACGTCAATGCCGTTTGTTTGCCAAAAATCGTTAGTAGAATCGCTGGCATTGTCAAAATGAATTTCAGAACATACTCGATCTATACCTTGTTAGAGCAACATACTAATTGTGCTGTTTTGACGACAAACCGTCACATTAAAAACGGTTACCGATATGAACAGTTTTTGGGCGATATTTTCGACATTTCTCCGCGTTGATTCGTAGTTTGTTTCATAATTTTATTTTATAATGGGAAAATTTAGTATTGCCTATAACAGGCAGTTAAACTTTAAATATTTTTTAAAATTTCATTTGCTACTTCTACGGCTACATTGATAGTTCTGTTTTTTTCACTAGAGAAGTTAAATTTAAACTAAATCATATTAAGTACAGAAGAGGTACTGGTGAAAGAAAAACTGTTATGAGCTTCTTCCAACGACAGTAGAATGTTATACAGTTACACCTCGCTGTGAATATTAAAAGCGCATTTGCTAGATGCAAACTGATAGATTTTTAAAAGGCTTCTTATAATCATGAAAACACTTTTCCACTGAGTGATACGGTTATAAACCAAAAAATGTAACCCAATTATTTTTTCTGATTATTTCAGATAACGTGTAAATGTTTGAACTAACTTCTAGCCTAATGATCTAAAAACCTAATTTATTTGTGCCGAAAAAATTTCAGATCTCATTAGTTACCTAATTTTAAGTTAATTGATAGACTGGATTTAAAAAAATGAATATTATTATCGTCGTTATGAAAGAACGTACAAATTCATTCTTACTAATTGTTCAAAAAATATAATCTGATAATAGTTTATTGAATTTAATGTTCAAACCAACATCTTCTTTAAATAACGTAGGCGTAATTTATTAATATGTGCGGTCTTTCTTCTCAGAATTTTTATATATTTTGTGCTTGAATTTTGACTATAGCAATAATAATCAGAGAGCTATGGCAAAACTAATTTTCTAATGGTTTTTAAGGCATGAATTGATGATTGGAATTCTACACTGTTGGCGCGGAACGTGTATATTTTAATTATACATTATGAGTTAACTATCGTTTTCTAAATCAACATAAAAATAA
Organism: Catonia carolina; assembly: GCA_035578175.1. Taxonomy (NCBI): domain Eukaryota; kingdom Metazoa; phylum Arthropoda; class Insecta; order Hemiptera; family Achilidae; genus Catonia; species Catonia carolina. The sequence goes on from JAQMRL010000012.1 coordinate 28,322,487, forward strand.
ACATTACAGTATCGTTACTTATCGAATTTTTTTTCTTCTGCACTGTTTGTGTCTATACATATGCGAAAATATATTAATAAAATCTAATAGAACTGATGTACAGTTGACAAATTACTTAGGTCTTGCGAGTAAGGCGGCCTACGTTGACGGTGACGCGCGTGTGACGTCAAAGGCAGATATAATATCGGACCAATCAGAGTCAAGTATTCTCAACCAATGAAAAATCTCCAAATCTAGCGAATCAGATGTCTTCTTATGCGTTAATTTGATTGGTTATTATTATCCAATCAGAGCGCTTATTGTAATTCACTACGTCATCCGATATGAACCAATGAAATCGTTTCATTCAGTATTACGTCATTTGTCAGTATGGACTTTCTGATTGGTCCGGAACTGTTCCTGAGCGTGACGTCGACTTACATTTTTACATAAGATCGCCCATTGTCACCGCCCAGTGAACGATACAGCCGAATATTACAGAATAACGTCTACTGAAATGCTATACGTTCCAGAATTAAAACACCTACAAAAAACATTTTAAAATTGTTTGAGATCTTCCGGGTTCGCAATGATTATGGTATTATTTCATGTAACAGCAGTATATTTGCAGCTGCTTTTTACAGTATGAAATAATAAAAGCCATGTGAAGGAAGCAAGGAAAAAGATTGGGTTGTCACATACAAGCTTGCTCAAACTTAACAAATTATTTTGTCGGCTACCATGCAAACACTATTATACGAACGTAACACATTGTGTTTTTGTCACTGTATATTAAGGTTAATTCTAATAAAGACGTCAATGCCGTTTTTTTTGTCAAAAATCGTCAGTAGAATCGCCTGCATTGTCAAAATGAATTTTAGAACATACTTGATCTATACCTTGTTAGAGCAACATACAAATTGTGCCGTTTTGACGACAAACCGTCACATTAAAAACGGTTACCGATATGAACAGTTTTTGGGCGATATTTGTCAACATTTCTCCGCGTTGATTCGTAGTTTGTTTCATAATTTTGTTTTATGATGGGAAAATTTAGTATTGCCTATAACAGGCAGTTAAATTTTAAATATTTTTTTTAAATTTCAGTTGCTACTTCTACGGCTACATTTATAGTTCGGTTTTTTTCACTACAGAAGTTAAATTTAAACTAAATCATATTAAGTACAGAAGAGGTACTGGTGAAAAAAAAAATGTTATGAGCTGCTTCCAACGACAATAGGTTACTATAGAGTTAGACCTTGCAGTGAATATTAAAAGCGCATTTGCAAGATGCAAACTGATAGATTTTTAAAAGGCATCCTATGCTCACGAAAACACTTTTCCACTGAGTGATACGGTTATAAACCAAAAATGTATCCCTATTATTTTTTCTGATTATTTCAGATAACGTGTAAATGTTTGAACTAACTTCAAGCCTAATGATCTAAAAACCCAATTTAATTGTGCCGAAAATTTCACATCTCATTATTTACCTAATTTTAAGTTAATTGATAGACTGGATTTGAATAAATGAATATTATCAACGTCGTTATGAAAGAACGTACAAATTTATTCTTACTAATTGTTCAAAAATTATAATCTGATAATAGTTTATTGAATTTAATGTTCAAACTAACATCTTCTTTAAATAACGTAGGCGTAATCTATTAATATGTACGGTCTTTCTTCTCAGAATTATTATATTTTTTGTGCTTGAATTTTGACTATAGCAAAAATAATCAGAGAGCTATGGCAAAACTAATTTTCTAATGGTTTTTAAGGCATGAGTTGATGATTAGAATTCTGCGCTGTTAGCGCGGAACGTGCATATTTTAATTACAGTAAAACCTCTCTAATTCATCACTCTCTAATTCATCACCTTCTATAATTCGTCAGCCCTCCCCAGTTCATTATAGGAAAATATTTCTGCAGAGTTCGATATTTTCCGAAAATGAAACGCAGGTTCAAGAATTTTGGAAAAAGTATACAATCAAAGGATGCTATATATAACATATCACAAGCATGGCATAACATTTTGAAAACAACACTTAAGTCTTGTTGGAACAATCTGTGGGCTGACCGAGAAGAAACTAGTAGCATCTGTTCTTACAATGAAACAAACAATGTCTTATCAGAATTAAAAGAAGTGTGCCAGAGTATACCTGTGACTAAAAATATTACCGACGAGGAATTAGTTGAATGGATAGAGCAAGATGCTAACAAACTTGGGTATGAGATTTTAAGTGACAAAGAAATTGTGGCTTACGTTCAAAACAAAGATTCACCCTGTTGAGGAAGATAGCAACAAAGAATATGTTTCAAGCCCTGAAAATATTGGTACGAATCGAAAAATAGAAGGAATGCTGACGAAGTGCATCGAATGGTATGAGACACAGAAAGAAGCAGAGTTATCAAAATTAATTGTAATACGACAAATTCGCCAGTTGGCTGTGGAAAAAGAAAAGAACTCGTTGGTAGAAAAGAAGATAACCCACTTTTTCAAGAAATAAATTTGGCATTTTACATACATACATACATACATATTAGTGTAATTAAGTAACGTTTTCAACGTTACTACTAATGTTATTTTATGATTGGAAAATTTAGTATTGCCTACAGTATACGGTCTTTCTTCTCAGAATTATTATATTTTTCGTGCTTGAATTTTGACTATAAAAATAATAATCAGAGAGCTGTGGCAAAACTAATTTTCTAATGGTTTTTAAGGCATGAATTGATGGTTGGAATTCTACACTGTTGGCGCGAAACGTGTATGATTTAATTATACTTTATGAGTTAACTTTCGGATTCTAAATTAACATAAAAATAAACATTACAATTATCGTTACTTAACGAATTTTTTTTCTTCTGCACTGTTTGTGTCTATACATATGCGAAAAAATATTAATAAAATCTAATAGAACTGATGTACAGTTGACATATTATTAAGGTCTTGCGAGTAAGGCGGCCTAAGTTGACGGTGACGCGCGTGTGACGTCAAAAGGCAGATATAATAACGGACCAATCAGAGTCTAGTATACTCAACCAATGAAAAATCTCCAAATCTAGCGAATCAGATGTCTTCTTATGCGTAAATTTGATTGGTTATTATTGTCCAATCAGAGCGCTTATTGTAATGCACTACGTCATCCGATATGAACCAATGAAATCGTTTCATTCAGTATTACGTCATTGGTCAGTATGGACTTCCTGATTGGTCCGGAACTGTTCCTGCGCGTGACGTCGACTTACATTTTTACATAAGATCCGCCCATTGTCACCGCCCAGTTAACGATACAGCCGAATATTACAGAATAACGTCTACTGAAATGCTATACGTTCCAGAATTAAAACACCTACAAAAAACATTTTAAAATTGTTTGAGATCTTCCGGGTTCGCAATGATTATGGTATTATTTTATGTAACAGCAGTATATTTACAGCTGATTTTTACAGAATGAAATAAAAAAAGCCATGTGAAGGAAACAAGAAAATAGATTGGAATGTCACATACAAGCTTGCTCAAACTTAACAAATTATTTTGTCGGCTACCATGCAAACACTATTATACGAACGTAACACATTGTGATTTTGTCACTGTATATTAAGGTTAATTCTAATAAGGACGTCAATGCCTTTTTTTTTTTAAAACCGTCAGTAGAATCGCCTGCTTTGTCAAAATGAATTTTAGAACATACTTGATCTATACCTTGTTAGAGCAACATACAAATTGTGCCGTTTTGACGACAAACCGTCACATTAAAAACGGTTAACGATATGAACAGTTTTTGAACGATATTTGTCAACAATTCTCCGCGTTGATTTGTAAATTGTTTCATAATTTAATTTTATGATGGGAAAATTTAGTATTGTCTATAACAGGCAGTTAAACTTTAAGTATTTTTTTAAATTTCAGTTGCTACTTCTACGGCTACATTTATAGTTCTGTTTTATTCACTAGAGAAGTTAAATTTAAACTAAATTATATTAAGTACAGAAGAGGTACTGGTGAAAGAAAACCTGTTATGAGCTTTTTCCAACGACAATAGATTATTATACAGTTAGACCTTGCAGTGAATATTAAAAGCGCATTTGCAAGATGCAAACTGATAGATTTTTAAAAGGCCTCCAATGCTCACGAAAACACTTATCCACTGAGTGATAGGGTTATAAACCAAAAATTTAACCCTATTATTTTTTCTGATTATTTCAGATAACGTGTAAATGTTTGATCTAACTTCTAGCCTAATGATCTAAAAACCCAATTTAATTGTGCCGAAAATTTCACATCTCATTATTTACCTAATTTTAAGTTAATTGATAGACTGGATTTAAAAAAAATAATATTATCATCGTCGTTATGAAAGAACGTACAAATTTATTCTTACCAATTGTTCAAAAAATATAATCTGATAATAGTTTATTGAATTTAATGTTCAAACCAACATCTTCTTTAAATAACGTAGGCGTAATCTGTAAATATGTACGGTCTTTCTTCTCAGAATTATTATATTTTTTGTGCTTGAATTTTGACTATAGCAAAAATAATCAGAGAGCTATGGCAAAACTAAATTTCTAATGGTTTTTAAGGCATGAATTGATGATTGGAATTGTACACTGTTGGCGCGGAACGCGTATATTTTAATTATACATTATGAGTTAACTATCGGATTCTAAATATAAATAAAACAATAAACATTACAGATATCGTTACTTAACGAATTTTTTTTCTTCCGCACTGTTTGTGTCTATACACATGCGAAAATTTATTAATAAAATCTAATAGTACTGATGTACAGTTGACAAGTTATTTAGGTCTTGCGAGTAAGGCGACCTACGTTGACGGTGACGCGCGTGTGTCGTTAAAGGCAGATATAATATCGGACGAATCAGAGTCTAGTATTCTCAACCAATGAAAAATCTCCAAATCTAGCGAATCAGATGTCTTCTTATACGTAAATTTGATTGGTTATTATTGTCCAATCATAGCGCTTAATGTAATTCAATACGTCATACGATATGAACCAATGAAATCGTTTCATTTAGTATTACGTCATTGGTCAGTATGGACTTCCTAATTGGTCCGGAACTGTTCCTGCGCGTGACGTCGACTTACATTTTTACATAAGATCCGCCCATTGTCAACGCCCAGTTAACGATACAGCCGAATATTACAGAATAACGTCTACTGAAATGCTATACGTTCCAGAATTAAAACACCTACAAAAAACATTTTAAAATTGTTAGATCTCTTCCGGGTTCGCAATGATTATGGTATTATTTTATGTAACAGCAGTATATTTACAGCTGCTTTTTACAGTATGAAATAATAAAATCCATGTGAAGGAAGCAATAAAAAAGATTGGGTTGTCACATACAAGCTTGCTCAAACTTAACAAATTATTTTGTCGGCTACCATGCAAACACTATTATACGAACGTAACACATGTTGATATTGTCACTGTATATTAAGGTTAATTCTAATAAGGACGTCAATGCGGTTTTTTTGTCAAAAATCGTCAGTAGAATCGCTGGCATTGTCAAAATGAATTTTAGAACATACTTGATCTATGCCTTGTTAGAGCAACATACAAATTGTGCTGTTTTGACGACAAACCGTCACATTAAAAACGGTTAACAATATGAACAGTTTTTGGGCGATATTTGTCAACATTTCTCCGCGTTGATTCGTAGTTTGTTTCATAATTTTGTTTTATGATGGGAAGATTTAGTATTGCCTATAACCGGCAGTTAAACTTTAAATATTTTTTTAAATTTCAGTTGCTACTTCTGCGGCTACATTTATAGTTCTGTTTTTTTCACTAGAGTAGTTAAATTTAAACTAAATCATATTAAGTACAGAAGAGGTACTGGTGAAAGAAAAACTGTTATGAGCTTCTTCCAACGACAATAGGTTATTATACAGTTAGACCCTGCAGTGAATATTAAAAGCGCATTTGCAAGATGCAAACTGATAGATTTTTAAAAGGCTTCCTATGCTCACGAAAACAAATATCCACTGAGTGATACGGTTATAAACCAAAAATGTAACCCTATTATTTTTTCTGATTATTTAAGATAACGTGTAAATGTTTGAACTAACTTCAAGCCTAATGATCTAAAAACCCAATTTAATTGTGCCGAAAATTTCACATCTCATTATTTACCTAATTTTAAGTTAATTGATAGACTGGATTGAATAAATGAATATTATCAACGTCGTTATGAAAGTACGTACAAATTTATTCTTACTAATTGTTCAAAAATTATAATCTGATAATAGTTTATTGAATTTAATGTTCAAACCAACATCTTCTTTAAATAACGTAGGCGTAATCTATTAATATTTACGGTCTTTCTTCTCAGAATTAATATATTTTTTGTGCTTGAATTTTGACTATAGCAATAATAATCAGAGAACTATGGCAAAACTAATTTTCTAATGGTTTTTAAGGCATGAATTGATGATTGGAATTCTACACTGTTGGCGCGGAACGTGTATATTTTAATTATACATTATAAGTTAACGAACGGATTCTAAATCAACAAAAAAATAAACATTACAGGTATCGTTACTTAACGAATTTTGTTTTCTTCTGCACTGTTTGTGTCTATACATTTGCGATAATTTATTAATAAAATCTAATAGAACTGATGTACAGTTGACAAATTATTTAGGTCTTGCGAGTAAGGCGGCCTACGTTGACGGTGACGCGCGTGTGACGTCAAAGGCAGATATAATATCGGACCAATCAGAGTCTAGTATTCTCAACCAATGAAAAATCTCCAAATCTAGCCAATCAGATGTCTTCTTATGCGTTATTGATTGGTTATTATTGTCCAATGAGAGAGCTTATTGTAATTCCCTACGTCATCCGATATGAACCAATGAAATTGTTTCATTCAGTATTACGTCATTTGTCAGTATGGACTTCCTGATTGGTCCGTAACTGTTCCTGCGCGTGACGTCGATTTACATTTTTACATTTACATAAGATCCGCCCATTGTCACCGCCCAGTTAACGATACAACCGAATATTACAGAATAACGTCTACTGAAATGCTATACGTTCCAGAATTAAAACACCTACAAAAAACATTTTAAAATTGTTTGAGATCTTGCGGGTTCGCAATGATTATGGTATTATTTTATGTAACAGCAGTATATTTACAGCTGCTTTTTACAGTATGAAATAATAAAAGCCATGTGAAGGAAGCAAGAAAATAGATTGGGTTGTCACATACAAGCTTGCTCAAACTTAACAAATTATTTTGTCGGCTACCATGCAAACACTACTATACGAACGTAACACATTGTGTGATTTTGTCACTGTATATTATGGTTAATTCTAATAAGGACGTCAATGCCGTTTTTTTTTGTCAAACATCGTCAGTAGAATCGCTGGCATTGTCAAAATGAATTTTAGAACATACTTGATCTATACCTTGTTAGAGCAACATACAAATTGTTGCGTTTTGAAGACAAACCGTCACATTAAAAACGGTTAAAGATATGAACAATTTTTGGGCAATATTTTTCAACATTTCTCCGCGTTGATTCGTAGTTTGTTACATAATTTTATTTTATGATGGGAAAATTTAGTATTGCCTGTAACAGGCAGATGAACTTTAAATATTTTTTAAAATTTCATTTGCTACTTCTACGGCTACATTTATAGTTCTTTTTTTTCACTAGAGAAGTTGAATTTAAACTAAATCATATTAAGTACAGAAGAGGTACTGATGAAAGAAAAACTGTTATGAGCTTCTTCCAACGACAATAGATTATTATACAGTTAGACCTTGCAGTGAATATTAAAAGCGCATTTGCAAGATGCAAACTGATAGATTTTTAAAAGGCCTCCTATGCTCACGCAAACACTTTTCTACTGAGTGATACGGTTATAAACCAAAAAATGTAACCCAATTATTTTTTGTGATTATTTCAGATAACATGTAAATGTTTGAACTAACTTCTAGCCTAATGATCTAAAAACCCAATTTAATTGTGCCGAAAATTTCACATCTCATTATTTACCTAATTTTAAGTTAATTGATAGACTGGATTTGAAAAAATTAATATTATCATCGTCGTTATGAAAGAACGTACAAATTTATTCTTACTAATTGTTCAAAAAATATAATCTGATAATAGTTTATTGAATTTAATGTTCAAACCAACATCTTCTTTAAAAAAGGTAGGCGTAATCAATTAATAGGCCCTATATACGGTCTTATTTCTCAGAATTATTATATTTTTTAGGCTTGAATTTTGACTATAGCAATAATAATCAGAGAGCTATGGCAAAACTAATTTTCTAATGTTTTTTACGGCATGAATTGATGATTGGAATTCTACACTGTTGCCGCGGAACGTGTATATTTTAATTAAGGTGAGACTGTATGATGGTTTTGATTGAAAATTTTTTTTTCGGTTTTTTATAGTTTTTAATAGTTTAGACCTAGATACTCTTATATACCACAAAAACATTAAATTACGATAAAAAAATTATTTTAATGAAAAAATTTTAAGGTTTTATTACGTTTTTCCCAAAAAAATTAACAATGTCGCCAAGAGCAAAGTGCAAAAGAATTTAGTTTTTTTAAAATATCTGCTTCACTATTTTTAATATTCTACACTGTTGGTGCAGGTTTCTAAACAACTGTTGATGGGAATTTAAACTTGTTTGTGTACGTTTTGTTTTTCATTTGTTTCTTTCCTCGTAAATTTAAATTTTTAACACTTAGAGGTACGTTTTTCTCAGAAACCATTTAACCTACCCGGCTGAAATTTTTACCAGTTAATTACCATGTAAATGCTCATTCACCGATATTGTTTGTACTTCCTCAGATGCTAAAGAAATTAGTAATATGCAAAAAACATGGAAAATTTTTTAAAAAAAATTTAATGTTATTCCTTATTCTTTTAAAAACTTTATGGTCCAACAGATTAAATTGAAAAGAATATCAGTAGCTAAAACCACCCTAATTTGCTAAAAATACCAAATTTAACTATGGTGGGATACAAAGTACAGTCTCCCGTTAATGAAGTTTTAAAACCTAGGTTTATTGTTTGTTGTGGGCATTAAATGGTTAACAGTAGGATTAGATGATCACAAATTATTTACCTAAATAAATGTACGTCCAAACTACATAAACAAACAAATAATTAATTTCAAAATTTCGAAGCAATTGTACATTTGAATCTCCAACCAGTAAGATCCATCCACAGGATGTGTAAAACCTAACCGGTTAATTGTTAGTCGAATAATTTGTTGTAACGATAAATAACCAATGAGAATCAATAGAAGCACAGAAAATGTTTTTTTTAAATATCCGAAATTTTCGTCCGCGATGTAGAATCTACCTATTTTTTAAATAGGAAGGTACAGTAGACATATGGCACATGATTTCGATGTAAATTTTTAAGAGAAAAACAAGCGGGAAACCCGTTTAACGTCATCTTTCACCGCTCTATTGATATTAGCCATTGAAATGTCCAGATCGGGGAATAACGCTATCGCTAACCAATGTCTACGTAATTTCGCGGTAGAAAAACATAAATGACACATCTTTTTTAACATTGTATTCTTAAGCAAAAATCAATTCTGCAATCCATTTATTAATATATCTTCTCGTTAGTTGATAAAACGATAATTATTTTTTTCGAATTTTAGTCCATTTTGTAGTTAAAAATTCGTAATAAAAATTATCAACTAAATCAACTTAAGAGAAAAATAATCAAACTATAAAATAATCAACTAAAGAGAAGGGAAATGATTAAAGGGATTGCAGAATTATTTTTTGCGTAAGAAGACGATCATAAATGATGTGTCTTTTATCTTTTTCCACCGCAAATAATTAATGTAGAATTTTTTAAAATAGTTTAAATCATGAAAACGAAATTCTTTAGTTAGGTATTGATCTTTAGTTTTATTTTAGTTTTTTTTGGAACGTGCCAATCAAAAGTTATTTAACCAGTCCTTGCATCATGTACAGGTCATATAATGGCCGATGTAATTTCGAAAAAGGTTTTCTGGCTTTACTCTTATTTCATTCTTCTTCTTAAAGTTCCATCTCCTATCGGAGGTTGGATATCATAATGGCTATGGTCACTTTGCTGGCTGCTGCTCTGAATAGTTGCAATGAACTACAGTTGAACCATTGTCTAAAATTCCTCAGCCAGGAGATGCGTCTTCTTCCTACGCCTCTTCTTCCTCGGATCCTTCCCTGCGTAATAATTCTCAGCAACTCATATTTTTCACCTCTGGTTATGTGACCCAAATATTCTAGTTTTCTTGTTTTTATACTCTTCATAACTTCTAACTTCTTATTTAAACGTCGTAGCACCTCAACATTGGTAACCTTTTGGACCCACTGAATTTTCAACATTCTCCTGTAACACCACGTTTCGAACGCTTCTATCTTCTTTATGTTGTTTCTTCAATGTCCAAGCTTCCATTCCATATAGTACGATAGAAAATACGTAACATCTTAGAGCCCTCAATCTGAGAGGCATGGGAAGGTCTTTGTTTGTTAGCATTGTCTTCAATTTTATGAATGCTTCCCTTGCAGTTTCAATTCGTACTTTAATTTCTTTGCTTTGGTCATTCTTGTCATCAACCCAGGTTCCCAGATATTTGTATGCCTCTACTTTTTCTATTTGGGTTTGCTCTATTGTTTATGTTTCATTTCCATGTTCTGCTTTCGAGACAGTCATAAATTTAGTTTTGTTCTCATTTATTCTAAGTCCTTATTTCATTAGTTCCTGTATTTTAAGATGGATGAAATTTATTGTGGCCATAATGAAAAGGTAAAGTGTTAAACATTTTTTGCACGTAATTTGCTAGTTCCTGACCGTAAATATGTATTCATTTTTATCACAGGGTCAGCCAATTATATGACTAAAGCACGTAAGAACAGAAGAGGTAGAGGTATAAATGACACTAGTCAGAGTTATCTAATCTGAGATTCATGAATTTCATTTTTCAATCAAGCCTTGTTGATAATAAAATACAGGTGTCATTCCGAGAGTCGAAAGTACATGATTTTACAAAGGACTGGCATTCTGATAAGTATAATTATAAACGCTGTGAGAAGACCTTGTAAACCAACTCAACTCATCTCACTCAGAAAAGATTTTAGAGGTTCAAACCACCTTGTCCGCTGCTTACCTAAAAAACAACCTTCATTGCACAACAATTTCAACAGCATGCACTTTAGTTTACTGACAAGTTGGATTGAAAATAAGTAGTTTTATTAGCCTACCTTGCTTAAGAGAACGCATGAATTGTTCGGTTTCGGAACGTTAAAAAGTCGCATCTGATAATGCTTATAAAATTGTAATATTCGAACAAGCTGCCTACATAAACACTGATTACAGGCCTAAAACCCTATAAAATCACAGCTATCGGGATCGTAATTTTTCTGCTTATACTTTCGCTACGACAATTAAGCGAATGCTGTCGCCAAAATATTTTTTATTTACCTCATCTGTACGAATCAGGTGTTAAAGGTTATAGTTTTACACTGCCTGTGTAGAAGATATAAATACTGCTTATAAATTTCCCGTTAACTAACAGATCCTAAATCAACGAAAAATAGACTTGACAAATCATTTTTGACCTACGCTATTATTGTGTTTAACAGAAACAAAAATATATGTATCAAAATATAACTGGTATTCAACAAACGATCTATTAGGGTTGCGTGAGTAAGTCGGACCAAGTTGAGTGTGATGCGCATGTGACGTCATCGGCTCAGGTAATAATTGCCCAATCAGAGTCTCGTATTTTCGGCCAATAAGAAAGCCCAGTTTTAACCAATCAGATGTCTTCTTTTGCGTCATTTTGATTGGTTAATATTGTCCAATCAGAGAGTTTATATCACTGTACTACGTCACACCGATGTCAACCAATGACAAAGTGTCTTGAGCTTTACGTCATTCGTCAGGATATGCTGCTTTCTGATTGGTCCGTACTGATTCTGGGCGTCACGTCGAGTGTGATTTTAATATAAAGTCCACACCCAATGTCAACTTCTAGTTAACGGTAGGGCAGAACATATGAAGGAACCTTTTAATGAGATTTATAGTTTCTAGGTAAATATCACTTACGAAATATGTAGTACCCCATTGTAGAGATCTTTCGAGTTCTTAAGGAAATTAAAAATTGGTTTCTGTTGCTGCTAAATGTTAACACGGTTTTTTAAAAATCACGAGTGTTCATTCGATACCGACACAAAGAAAAAAAACAAAAGAGAGTTATCTTATTTTCCTAGTTGTTCGATTTTTGTAGCCTAATTTTTTGCCAGTAATGTTACATATTTTTAAGGGAATGACTTTATACAACTGTAAATAAATATTACGATACGTAGAAGGCAACTGAAAAATCTAATTCAAAATATCTTGAGACGAAACAAAGTCAATATCCTACCGGGTAAGAAAATATACCTCATTAATCCGTTTTGTAACAAGAAAACTATTTTGCTCTACCAACGAGCATTAGTTGAAAAATAATAATCAACGGTCTGACAAAATGATGATATAATGGCCGATGTAATTTCGAAAAAGGTTTTCTGGCTTTACTCTTATTTCATTCTTCTTCTTAAAGTTCCATCTCCTATCGGAGGTTGGATATCATAATGGCTATGGTCACTTTGCTGGCTGCTGCTCTGAATAGTTGCAATGAACTACAGTTGAACCATTGTCTAAAATTCCTCAGCCAGGAGATGCGTCTTCTTCCTACGCCTCTTCTTCCTCGGATCCTTCCCTGCGTAATAATTCTCAGCAACTCATATTTTTCACCTCTGGTTATGTGACCCAAATATTCTAGTTTTCTTGTTTTTATACTCTTCATAACTTCTAACTTCTTATTTAAACGTCGTAGCACCTCAACATTGGTAACCTTTTGGACCCACTGAATTTTCAACATTCTCCTGTAACACCACGTTTCGAACGCTTCTATCTTCTTTATGTTGTTTCTTCAATGTCCAAGCTTCCATTCCATATAGTACGATAGAAAATACGTAACATCTTAGAGCCCTCAATCTGAGAGGCATGGGAAGGTCTTTGTTTGTTAGCATTGTCTTCAATTTTATGAATGCTTCCCTTGCAGTTTCAATTCGTACTTTAATTTCTTTGCTTTGGTCATTCTTGTCATCAACCCAGGTTCCCAGATATTTGTATGCCTCTACTTTTTCTATTTGGGTTTGCTCTATTGTTTATGTTTCATTTCCATGTTCTGCTTTCGAGACAGTCATAAATTTAGTTTTGTTCTCATTTATTCTAAGTCCTTATTTCATTAGTTCCTGTATTTTAAGATGGATGAAATTTATTGTGGCCATAATGAAAAGGTAAAGTGTTAAACATTTTTTGCACGTAATTTGCTAGTTCCTGACCGTAAATATGTATTCATTTTTATCACAGGGTCAGCCAATTATATGACTAAAGCACGTAAGAACAGAAGAGGTAGAGGTATAAATGACACTAGTCAGAGTTATCTAATCTGAGATTCATGAATTTCATTTTTCAATCAAGCCTTGTTGATAATAAAATACAGGTGTCATTCCGAGAGTCGAAAGTACATGATTTTACAAAGGACTGGCATTCTGATAAGTATAATTATAAACGCTGTGAGAAGACCTTGTAAACCAACTCAACTCATCTCACTCAGAAAAGATTTTAGAGGTTCAAACCACCTTGTCCGCTGCTTACCTAAAAAACAACCTTCATTGCACAACAATTTCAACAGCATGCACTTTAGTTTACTGACAAGTTGGATTGAAAATAAGTAGTTTTATTAGCCTACCTTGCTTAAGAGAACGCATGAATTGTTCGGTTTCGGAACGTTAAAAAGTCGCATCTGATAATGCTTATAAAATTGTAATATTCGAACAAGCTGCCTACATAAACACTGATTACAGGCCTAAAACCCTATAAAATCACAGCTATCGGGATCGTAATTTTTCTGCTTATACTTTCGCTACGACAATTAAGCGAATGCTGTCGCCAAAATATTTTTTATTTACCTCATCTGTACGAATCAGGTGTTAAAGGTTATAGTTTTACACTGCCTGTGTAGAAGATATAAATACTGCTTATAAATTTCCCGTTAACTAACAGATCCTAAATCAACGAAAAATAGACTTGACAAATCATTTTTGACCTACGCTATTATTGTGTTTAACAGAAACAAAAATATATGTATCAAAATATAACTGGTATTCAACAAACGATCTATTAGGGTTGCGTGAGTAAGTCGGACCAAGTTGTGTGTGATGCGCATGTGACGTCATCGGCTCAGGTAATAATTGCCCAATCAGAGTCTCGTATTTTCGGCCAATAAGAAAGCCCAGTTTTAACCAATCAGATGTCTTCTTTTGCGTCATTTTGATTGGTTAATATTGTCCAATCAGAGAGTTTATATCACTGTACTACGTCACACCGATGTCAACCAATGACAAAGTGTCTTGAGCTTTACGTCATTCGTCAGGATATGCTGCTTTCTGATTGGTCCGTACTGATTCTGGGCGTCACGTCGAGTGTGATTTTAATATAAAGTCCACACCCAATGTCAACTTCTAGTTAACGGTAGGGCAGAACATATGAAGGAACCTTTTAATGAGATTTATAGTTTCTAGGTAAATATCACTTACGAAATATGTAGTACCCCATTGTAGAGATCTTTCGAGTTCTTAAGGAAATTAAAAATTGGTTTCTGTTGCTGCTAAATGTTAACACGGTTTTTTAAAAATCACGAGTGTTCATTCGATACCGACACAAAGAAAAAAAACAAAAGAGAGTTATCTTATTTTCCTAGTTGTTCGATTTTTGTAGCCTAATTTTTTGCCAGTAATGTTACATATTTTTAAGGGAATGACTTTATACAACTGTAAATAAATATTACGATACGTAGAAGGCAACTGAAAAATCTAATTCAAAATATCTTGAGACGAAACAAAGTCAATATCCTACCGGGTAAGAAAATATACCTCATTAATCCGTTTTGTAACAAGAAAACTATTTTGCTCTACCAACGAGCATTAGTTGAAAAATAATAATCAACGGTCTGACAAAATGATGATATAATGGCCGATGTAATTTCGAAAAAGGTTTTCTGGCTTTACTCTTATTTCATTCTTCTTCTTAAAGTTCCATCTCCTATCGGAGGTTGGATATCATAATGGCTATGGTCACTTTGCTGGCTGCTGCTCTGAATAGTTGCAATGAACTACAGTTGAACCATTGTCTAAAATTCCTCAGCCAGGAGATGCGTCTTCTTCCTACGCCTCTTCTTCCTCGGATCCTTCCCTGCGTAATAATTCTCAGCAACTCATATTTTTCACCTCTGGTTATGTGACCCAAATATTCTAGTTTTCTTGTTTTTATACTCTTCATAACTTCTAACTTCTTATTTAAACGTCGTAGCACCTCAACATTGGTAACCTTTTGGACCCACTGAATTTTCAACATTCTCCTGTAACACCACGTTTCGAACGCTTCTATCTTCTTTATGTTGTTTCTTCAATGTCCAAGCTTCCATTCCATATAGTACGATAGAAAATACGTAACATCTTAGAGCCCTCAATCTGAGAGGCATGGGAAGGTCTTTGTTTGTTAGCATTGTCTTCAATTTTATGAATGCTTCCCTTGCAGTTTCAATTCGTACTTTAATTTCTTTGCTTTGGTCATTCTTGTCATCAACCCAGGTTCCCAGATATTTGTATGCCTCTACTTTTTCTATTTGGGTTTGCTCTATTGTTTATGTTTCATTTCCATGTTCTGCTTTCGAGACAGTCATAAATTTAGTTTTGTTCTCATTTATTCTAAGTCCTTATTTCATTAGTTCCTGTATTTTAAGATGGATGAAATTTATTGTGGCCATAATGAAAAGGTAAAGTGTTAAACATTTTTTGCACGTAATTTGCTAGTTCCTGACCGTAAATATGTATTCATTTTTATCACAGGGTCAGCCAATTATATGACTAAAGCACGTAAGAACAGAAGAGGTAGAGGTATAAATGACACTAGTCAGAGTTATCTAATCTGAGATTCATGAATTTCATTTTTCAATCAAGCCTTGTTGATAATAAAATACAGGTGTCATTCCGAGAGTCGAAAGTACATGATTTTACAAAGGACTGGCATTCTGATAAGTATAATTATAAACGCTGTGAGAAGACCTTGTAAACCAACTCAACTCATCTCACTCAGAAAAGATTTTAGAGGTTCAAACCACCTTGTCCGCTGCTTACCTAAAAAACAACCTTCATTGCACAACAATTTCAACAGCATGCACTTTAGTTTACTGACAAGTTGGATTGAAAATAAGTAGTTTTATTAGCCTACCTTGCTTAAGAGAACGCATGAATTGTTCGGTTTCGGAACGTTAAAAAGTCGCATCTGATAATGCTTATAAAATTGTAATATTCGAACAAGCTGCCTACATAAACACTGATTACAGGCCTAAAACCCTATAAAATCACAGCTATCGGGATCGTAATTTTTCTGCTTATACTTTCGCTACGACAATTAAGCGAATGCTGTCGCCAAAATATTTTTTATTTACCTCATCTGTACGAATCAGGTGTTAAAGGTTATAGTTTTACACTGCCTGTGTAGAAGATATAAATACTGCTTATAAATTTCCCGTTAACTAACAGATCCTAAATCAACGAAAAATAGACTTGACAAATCATTTTTGACCTACGCTATTATTGTGTTTAACAGAAACAAAAATATATGTATCAAAATATAACTGGTATTCAACAAACGATCTATTAGGGTTGCGTGAGTAAGTCGGACCAAGTTGAGTGTGATGCGCATGTGACGTCATCGGCTCAGGTAATAATTGCCCAATCAGAGTCTCGTATTTTCGGCCAATAAGAAAGCCCAGTTTTAACCAATCAGATGTCTTCTATTGCGTCATTTTGATTGGTTAATATTGTCCAATCAGAGAGTTTATATCACTGTACTACGTCACACCGATGTCAACCAATGACAAAGTGTCTTGAGCTTTACGTCATTCGTCAGGATATGCTGCTTTCTGATTGGTCCGTACTGATTCTGGGCGTCACGTCGAGTGTGATTTTAATATAAAGTCCACACCCAATGTCAACTTCTAGTTAACGGTAGGGCAGAACATATGAAGGAACCTTTTAATGAGATTTATAGTTTCTAGGTAAATATCACTTACGAAATATGTAGTACCCCATTGTAGAGATCTTTCGAGTTCTTAAGGAAATTAAAAATTGGTTTCTGTTGCTGCTAAATGTTAACACGGTTTTTTAAAAATCACGAGTGTTCATTCGATACCGACACAAAGAAAAAAAACAAAAGAGAGTTATCTTATTTTCCTAGTTGTTCGATTTTTGTAGCCTAATTTTTTGCCAGTAATGTTACATATTTTTAAGGGAATGACTTTATACAACTGTAAATAAATATTACGATACGTAGAAGGCAACTGAAAAATCTAATTCAAAATATCTTGAGACGAAACAAAGTCAATATCCTACCGGGTAAGAAAATATACCTCATTAATCCGTTTTGTAACAAGAAAACTATTTTGCTCTACCAACGAGCATTAGTTGAAAAATAATAATCAACGGTCTGACAAAATGATGATATAATGGCCGATGTAATTTCGAAAAAGGTTTTCTGGCTTTACTCTTATTTCATTCTTCTTCTTAAAGTTCCATCTCCTATCGGAGGTTGGATATCATAATGGCTATGGTCACTTTGCTGGCTGCTGCTCTGAATAGTTGCAATGAACTACAGTTGAACCATTGTCTAAAATTCCTCAGCCAGGAGATGCGTCTTCTTCCTACGCCTCTTCTTCCTCGGATCCTTCCCTGCGTAATAATTCTCAGCAACTCATATTTTTCACCTCTGGTTATGTGACCCAAATATTCTAGTTTTCTTGTTTTTATACTCTTCATAACTTCTAACTTCTTATTTAAACGTCGTAGCACCTCAACATTGGTAACCTTTTGGACCCACTGAATTTTCAACATTCTCCTGTAACACCACGTTTCGAACGCTTCTATCTTCTTTATGTTGTTTCTTCAATGTCCAAGCTTCCATTCCATATAGTACGATAGAAAATACGTAACATCTTAGAGCCCTCAATCTGAGAGGCATGGGAAGGTCTTTGTTTGTTAGCATTGTCTTCAATTTTATGAATGCTTCCCTTGCAGTTTCAATTCGTACTTTAATTTCTTTGCTTTGGTCATTCTTGTCATCAACCCAGGTTCCCAGATATTTGTATGCCTCTACTTTTTCTATTTGGGTTTGCTCTATTGTTTATGTTTCATTTCCATGTTCTGCTTTCGAGACAGTCATAAATTTAGTTTTGTTCTCATTTATTCTAAGTCCTTATTTCATTAGTTCCTGTATTTTAAGATGGATGAAATTTATTGTGGCCATAATGAAAAGGTAAAGTGTTAAACATTTTTTGCACGTAATTTGCTAGTTCCTGACCGTAAATATGTATTCATTTTTATCACAGGGTCAGCCAATTATATGACTAAAGCACGTAAGAACAGAAGAGGTAGAGGTATAAATGACACTAGTCAGAGTTATCTAATCTGAGATTCATGAATTTCATTTTTCAATCAAGCCTTGTTGATAATAAAATACAGGTGTCATTCCGAGAGTCGAAAGTACATGATTTTACAAAGGACTGGCATTCTGATAAGTATAATTATAAACGCTGTGAGAAGACCTTGTAAACCAACTCAACTCATCTCACTCAGAAAAGATTTTAGAGGTTCAAACCACCTTGTCCGCTGCTTACCTAAAAAACAACCTTCATTGCACAACAATTTCAACAGCATGCACTTTAGTTTACTGACAAGTTGGATTGAAAATAAGTAGTTTTATTAGCCTACCTTGCTTAAGAGAACGCATGAATTGTTCGGTTTCGGAACGTTAAAAAGTCGCATCTGATAATGCTTATAAAATTGTAATATTCGAACAAGCTGCCTACATAAACACTGATTACAGGCCTAAAACCCTATAAAATCACAGCTATCGGGATCGTAGATTTTCTGCTTATACTTTCGCTACGACAATTAAGCGAATGCTGTCGCCAAAATATTTTTTATTTACCTCATCTGTACGAATCAGGTGTTAAAGGTTATAGTTTTACACTGCCTGTGTAGAAGATATAAATACTGCTTATAAATTTCCCGTTAACTAACAGATCCTAAATCAACGAAAAATAGACTTGACAAATCATTTTTGACCTACGCTATTATTGTGTTTAACAGAAACAAAAATATATGTATCAAAATATAACTGGTATTCAACAAACGATCTATTAGGGTTGCGTGAGTAAGTCGGACCAAGTTGAGTGTGATGCGCATGTGACGTCATCGGCTCAGGTAATAATTGCCCAATCAGCGTCTCGTATTTTCGGCCAATAAGAAAGCCCAGTTTTAACCAATCAGATGTCTTCTTTTGCGTCATTTTGATTGGTTAATATTGTCCAATCAGAGAGTTTATATCACTGTACTACGTCACACCGATGTCAACCAATGACAAAGTGTCTTGAGCTTTACGTCATTCGTCAGGATATGCTGCTTTCTGATTGGTCCGTACTGATTCTGGGCGTCACGTCGAGTGTGATTTTAATATAAAGTCCACACCCAATGTCAACTTCTAGTTAACGGTAGGGCAGAACATATGAAGGAACCTTTAAATGAGATTTATAGTTTCTAGGTAAATATCACTTACGAAATATGTAGTACCCCATTGTAGAGATCTTTCGAGTTCCTAAGGAAATTAAAAATTGGTTTCTGTTGCTGCTAAATGTTAACACGGTTTTTTAAAAATCACGAGTGTTCATTCGATACCGACACAAAGAAAAAAAACAAAAGAGAGTTATCTTATTTTCCTAGTTGTTCGATTTTTGTAGCCTAATTTTTTGCCAGTAATGTTACATATTTTTAAGGGAATGACTTTATACAACTGTAAATAAATATTACGATACGTAGAAGGCAACTGAAAAATCTAATTCAAAATATCTTGAGACGAAACAAAGTCAATATCCTACCGGGTAAGAAAATATACCTCATTAATCCGTTTTGTAACAAGAAAACTATTTTGCTCTACCAACGAGCATTAGTTGAAAAATAATAATCAACGGTCTGACAAAATGATGATATAATGGCCGATGTAATTTCGAAAAAGGTTTTCTGGCTTTACTCTTATTTCATTCTTCTTCTTAAAGTTCCATCTCCTATCGGAGGTTGGATATCATAATGGCTATGGTCACTTTGCTGGCTGCTGCTCTGAATAGTTGCAATGAACTACAGTTGAACCATTGTCTAAAATTCCTCAGCCAGGAGATGCGTCTTCTTCCTACGCCTCTTCTTCCTCGGATCCTTCCCTGCGTAATAATTCTCAGCAACTCATATTTTTCACCTCTGGTTATGTGACCCAAATATTCTAGTTTTCTTGTTTTTATACTCTTCATAACTTCTAACTTCTTATTTAAACGTCGTAGCACCTCAACATTGGTAACCTTTTGGACCCACTGAATTTTCAACATTCTCCTGTAACACCACGTTTCGAACGCTTCTATCTTCTTTATGTTGTTTCTTCAATGTCCAAGCTTCCATTCCATATAGTACGATAGAAAATACGTAACATCTTAGAGCCCTCAATCTGAGAGGCATGGGAAGGTCTTTGTTTGTTAGCATTGTCTTCAATTTTATGAATGCTTCCCTTGCAGTTTCAATTCGTACTTTAATTTCTTTGCTTTGGTCATTCTTGTCATCAACCCAGGTTCCCAGATATTTGTATGCCTCTACTTTTTCTATTTGGGTTTGCTCTATTGTTTATGTTTCATTTCCATGTTCTGCTTTCGAGACAGTCATAAATTTAGTTTTGTTCTCATTTATTCTAAGTCCTTATTTCATTAGTTCCTGTATTTTAAGATGGATGAAATTTATTGTGGCCATAATGAAAAGGTAAAGTGTTAAACATTTTTTGCACGTAATTTGCTAGTTCCTGACCGTAAATATGTATTCATTTTTATCACAGGGTCAGCCAATTATATGACTAAAGCACGTAAGAACAGAAGAGGTAGAGGTATAAATGACACTAGTCAGAGTTATCTAATCTGAGATTCATGAATTTCATTTTTCAATCAAGCCTTGTTGATAATAAAATACAGGTGTCATTCCGAGAGTCGAAAGTACATGATTTTACAAAGGACTGGCATTCTGATAAGTATAATTATAAACGCTGTGAGAAGACCTTGTAAACCAACTCAACTCATCTCACTCAGAAAAGATTTTAGAGGTTCAAACCACCTTGTCCGCTGCTTACCTAAAAAACAACCTTCATTGCACAACAATTTCAACAGCATGCACTTTAGTTTACTGACAAGTTGGATTGAAAATAAGTAGTTTTATTAGCCTACCTTGCTTAAGAGAACGCATGAATTGTTCGGTTTCGGAACGTTAAAAAGTCGCATCTGATAATGCTTATAAAATTGTAATATTCGAACAAGCTGCCTACATAAACACTGATTACAGGCCTAAAACCCTATAAAATCACAGCTATCGGGATCGTAATTTTTCTGCTTATACTTTCGCTACGACAATTAAGCGAATGCTGTCGCCAAAATATTTTTTATTTACCTCATCTGTACGAATCAGGTGTTAAAGGTTATAGTTTTACACTGCCTGTGTAGAAGATATAAATACTGCTTATAAATTTCCCGTTAACTAACAGATCCTAAATCAACGAAAAATAGACTTGACAAATCATTTTTGACCTACGCTATTATTGTGTTTAACAGAAACAAAAATATATGTATCAAAATATAACTGGTATTCAACAAACGATCTATTAGGGTTGCGTGAGTAAGTCGGACCAAGTTGTGTGTGATGCGCATGTGACGTCATCGGCTCAGGTAATAATTGCCCAATCAGAGTCTCGTATTTTCGGCCAATAAGAAAGCCCAGTTTTAACCAATCAGATGTCTTCTTTTGCGTCATTTTGATTGGTTAATATTGTCCAATCAGAGAGTTTATATCACTGTACTACGTCACACCGATGTCAACCAATGACAAAGTGTCTTGAGCTTTACGTCATTCGTCAGGATATGCTGCTTTCTGATTGGTCCGTACTGATTCTGGGCGTCACGTCGAGTGTGATTTTAATATAAAGTCCACACCCAATGTCAACTTCTAGTTAACGGTAGGGCAGAACATATGAAGGAACCTTTTAATGAGATTTATAGTTTCTAGGTAAATATCACTTACGAAATATGTAGTACCCCATTGTAGAGATCTTTCGAGTTCTTAAGGAAATTAAAAATTGGTTTCTGTTGCTGCTAAATGTTAACACGGTTTTTTAAAAATCACGAGTGTTCATTCGATACCGACACAAAGAAAAAAAACAAAAGAGAGTTATCTTATTTTCCTAGTTGTTCGATTTTTGTAGCCTAATTTTTTGCCAGTAATGTTACATATTTTTAAGGGAATGACTTTATACAACTGTAAATAAATATTACGATACGTAGAAGGCAACTGAAAAATCTAATTCAAAATATCTTGAGACGAAACAAAGTCAATATCCTACCGGGTAAGAAAATATACCTCATTAATCCGTTTTGTAACAAGAAAACTATTTTGCTCTACCAACGAGCATTAGTTGAAAAATAATAATCAACGGTCTGACAAAATGATGATATAATGGCCGATGTAATTTCGAAAAAGGTTTTCTGGCTTTACTCTTATTTCATTCTTCTTCTTAAAGTTCCATCTCCTATCGGAGGTTGGATATCATAATGGCTATGGTCACTTTGCTGGCTGCTGCTCTGAATAGTTGCAATGAACTACAGTTGAACCATTGTCTAAAATTCCTCAGCCAGGAGATGCGTCTTCTTCCTACGCCTCTTCTTCCTCGGATCCTTCCCTGCGTAATAATTCTCAGCAACTCATATTTTTCACCTCTGGTTATGTGACCCAAATATTCTAGTTTTCTTGTTTTTATACTCTTCATAACTTCTAACTTCTTATTTAAACGTCGTAGCACCTCAACATTGGTAACCTTTTGGACCCACTGAATTTTCAACATTCTCCTGTAACACCACGTTTCGAACGCTTCTATCTTCTTTATGTTGTTTCTTCAATGTCCAAGCTTCCATTCCATATAGTACGATAGAAAATACGTAACATCTTAGAGCCCTCAATCTGAGAGGCATGGGAAGGTCTTTGTTTGTTAGCATTGTCTTCAATTTTATGAATGCTTCCCTTGCAGTTTCAATTCGTACTTTAATTTCTTTGCTTTGGTCATTCTTGTCATCAACCCAGGTTCCCAGATATTTGTATGCCTCTACTTTTTCTATTTGGGTTTGCTCTATTGTTTATGTTTCATTTCCATGTTCTGCTTTCGAGACAGTCATAAATTTAGTTTTGTTCTCATTTATTCTAAGTCCTTATTTCATTAGTTCCTGTATTTTAAGATGGATGAAATTTATTGTGGCCATAATGAAAAGGTAAAGTGTTAAACATTTTTTGCACGTAATTTGCTAGTTCCTGACCGTAAATATGTATTCATTTTTATCACAGGGTCAGCCAATTATATGACTAAAGCACGTAAGAACAGAAGAGGTAGAGGTATAAATGACACTAGTCAGAGTTATCTAATCTGAGATTCATGAATTTCATTTTTCAATCAAGCCTTGTTGATAATAAAATACAGGTGTCATTCCGAGAGTCGAAAGTACATGATTTTACAAAGGACTGGCATTCTGATAAGTATAATTATAAACGCTGTGAGAAGACCTTGTAAACCAACTCAACTCATCTCACTCAGAAAAGATTTTAGAGGTTCAAACCACCTTGTCCGCTGCTTACCTAAAAAACAACCTTCATTGCACAACAATTTCAACAGCATGCACTTTAGTTTACTGACAAGTTGGATTGAAAATAAGTAGTTTTATTAGCCTACCTTGCTTAAGAGAACGCATGAATTGTTCGGTTTCGGAACGTTAAAAAGTCGCATCTGATAATGCTTATAAAATTGTAATATTCGAACAAGCTGCCTACATAAACACTGATTACAGGCCTAAAACCCTATAAAATCACAGCTATCGGGATCGTAGATTTTCTGCTTATACTTTCGCTACGACAATTAAGCGAATGCTGTCGCCAAAATATTTTTTATTTACCTCATCTGTACGAATCAGGTGTTAAAGGTTATAGTTTTACACTGCCTGTGTAGAAGATATAAATACTGCTTATAAATTTCCCGTTAACTAACAGATCCTAAATCAACGAAAAATAGACTTGACAAATCATTTTTGACCTACGCTATTATTGTGTTTAACAGAAACAAAAATATATGTATCAAAATATAACTGGTATTCAACAAACGATCTATTAGGGTTGCGTGAGTAAGTCGGACCAAGTTGAGTGTGATGCGCATGTGACGTCATCGGCTCAGGTAATAATTGCCCAATCAGCGTCTCGTATTTTCGGCCAATAAGAAAGCCCAGTTTTAACCAATCAGATGTCTTCTTTTGCGTCATTTTGATTGGTTAATATTGTCCAATCAGAGAGTTTATATCACTGTACTACGTCACACCGATGTCAACCAATGACAAAGTGTCTTGAGCTTTACGTCATTCGTCAGGATATGCTGCTTTCTGATTGGTCCGTACTGATTCTGGGCGTCACGTCGAGTGTGATTTTAATATAAAGTCCACACCCAATGTCAACTTCTAGTTAACGGTAGGGCAGAACATATGAAGGAACCTTTTAATGAGATTTATAGTTTCTAGGTAAATATCACTTACGAAATATGTAGTACCCCATTGTAGAGATCTTTCGAGTTCCTAAGGAAATTAAAAATTGGTTTCTGTTGCTGCTAAATGTTAACACGGTTTTTTAAAAATCACGAGTGTTCATTCGATACCGACACAAAGAAAAAAAACAAAAGAGAGTTATCTTATTTTCCTAGTTGTTCGATTTTTGTAGCCTAATTTTTTGCCAGTAATGTTACATATTTTTAAGGGAATGACTTTATACAACTGTAAATAAATATTACGATACGTAGAAGGCAACTGAAAAATCTAATTCAAAATATCTTGAGACGAAACAAAGTCAATATCCTACCGGGTAAGAAAATATACCTCATTAATCCGTTTTGTAACAAGAAAACTATTTTGCTCTACCAACGAGCATTAGTTGAAAAATAATAATCAACGGTCTGACAAAATGATGATATAATGGCCGATGTAATTTCGAAAAAGGTTTTCTGGCTTTACTCTTATTTCATTCTTCTTCTTAAAGTTCCATCTCCTATCGGAGGTTGGATATCATAATGGCTATGGTCACTTTGCTGGCTGCTGCTCTGAATAGTTGCAATGAACTACAGTTGAACCATTGTCTAAAATTCCTCAGCCAGGAGATGCGTCTTCTTCCTACGCCTCTTCTTCCTCGGATCCTTCCCTGCGTAATAATTCTCAGCAACTCATATTTTTCACCTCTGGTTATGTGACCCAAATATTCTAGTTTTCTTGTTTTTATACTCTTCATAACTTCTAACTTCTTATTTAAACGTCGTAGCACCTCAACATTGGTAACCTTTTGGACCCACTGAATTTTCAACATTCTCCTGTAACACCACGTTTCGAACGCTTCTATCTTCTTTATGTTGTTTCTTCAATGTCCAAGCTTCCATTCCATATAGTACGATAGAAAATACGTAACATCTTAGAGCCCTCAATCTGAGAGGCATGGGAAGGTCTTTGTTTGTTAGCATTGTCTTCAATTTTATGAATGCTTCCCTTGCAGTTTCAATTCGTACTTTAATTTCTTTGCTTTGGTCATTCTTGTCATCAACCCAGGTTCCCAGATATTTGTATGCCTCTACTTTTTCTATTTGGGTTTGCTCTATTGTTTATGTTTCATTTCCATGTTCTGCTTTCGAGACAGTCATAAATTTAGTTTTGTTCTCATTTATTCTAAGTCCTTATTTCATTAGTTCCTGTATTTTAAGATGGATGAAATTTATTGTGGCCATAATGAAAAGGTAAAGTGTTAAACATTTTTTGCACGTAATTTGCTAGTTCCTGACCGTAAATATGTATTCATTTTTATCACAGGGTCAGCCAATTATATGACTAAAGCACGTAAGAACAGAAGAGGTAGAGGTATAAATGACACTAGTCAGAGTTATCTAATCTGAGATTCATGAATTTCATTTTTCAATCAAGCCTTGTTGATAATAAAATACAGGTGTCATTCCGAGAGTCGAAAGTACATGATTTTACAAAGGACTGGCATTCTGATAAGTATAATTATAAACGCTGTGAGAAGACCTTGTAAACCAACTCAACTCATCTCACTCAGAAAAGATTTTAGAGGTTCAAACCACCTTGTCCGCTGCTTACCTAAAAAACAACCTTCATTGCACAACAATTTCAACAGCATGCACTTTAGTTTACTGACAAGTTGGATTGAAAATAAGTAGTTTTATTAGCCTACCTTGCTTAAGAGAACGCATGAATTGTTCGGTTTCGGAACGTTAAAAAGTCGCATCTGATAATGCTTATAAAATTGTAATATTCGAACAAGCTGCCTACATAAACACTGATTACAGGCCTAAAACCCTATAAAATCACAGCTATCGGGATCGTAGATTTTCTGCTTATACTTTCGCTACGACAATTAAGCGAATGCTGTCGCCAAAATATTTTTTATTTACCTCATCTGTACGAATCAGGTGTTAAAGGTTATAGTTTTACACTGCCTGTGTAGAAGATATAAATACTGCTTATAAATTTCCCGTTAACTAACAGATCCTAAATCAACGAAAAATAGACTTGACAAATCATTTTTGACCTACGCTATTATTGTGTTTAACAGAAACAAAAATATATGTATCAAAATATAACTGGTATTCAACAAACGATCTATTAGGGTTGCGTGAGTAAGTCGGACCAAGTTGAGTGTGATGCGCATGTGACGTCATCGGCTCAGGTAATAATTGCCCAATCAGCGTCTCGTATTTTCGGCCAATAAGAAAGCCCAGTTTTAACCAATCAGATGTCTTCTTTTGCGTCATTTTGATTGGTTAATATTGTCCAATCAGAGAGTTTATATCACTGTACTACGTCACACCGATGTCAACCAATGACAAAGTGTCTTGAGCTTTACGTCATTCGTCAGGATATGCTGCTTTCTGATTGGTCCGTACTGATTCTGGGCGTCACGTCGAGTGTGATTTTAATATAAAGTCCACACCCAATGTCAACTTCTAGTTAACGGTAGGGCAGAACATATGAAGGAACCTTTTAATGAGATTTATAGTTTCTAGGTAAATATCACTTACGAAATATGTAGTACCCCATTGTAGAGATCTTTCGAGTTCCTAAGGAAATTAAAAATTGGTTTCTGTTGCTGCTAAATGTTAACACGGTTTTTTAAAAATCACGAGTGTTCATTCGATACCGACACAAAGAAAAAAAACAAAAGAGAGTTATCTTATTTTCCTAGTTGTTCGATTTTTGTAGCCTAATTTTTTGCCAGTAATGTTACATATTTTTAAGGGAATGACTTTATACAACTGTAAATAAATATTACGATACGTAGAAGGCAACTGAAAAATCTAATTCAAAATATCTTGAGACGAAACAAAGTCAATATCCTACCGGGTAAGAAAATATACCTCATTAATCCGTTTTGTAACAAGAAAACTATTTTGCTCTACCAACGAGCATTAGTTGAAAAATAATAATCAACGGTCTGACAAAATGATGATATAATGGCCGATGTAATTTCGAAAAAGGTTTTCTGGCTTTACTCTTATTTCATTCTTCTTCTTAAAGTTCCATCTCCTATCGGAGGTTGGATATCATAATGGCTATGGTCACTTTGCTGGCTGCTGCTCTGAATAGTTGCAATGAACTACAGTTGAACCATTGTCTAAAATTCCTCAGCCAGGAGATGCGTCTTCTTCCTACGCCTCTTCTTCCTCGGATCCTTCCCTGCGTAATAATTCTCAGCAACTCATATTTTTCACCTCTGGTTATGTGACCCAAATATTCTAGTTTTCTTGTTTTTATACTCTTCATAACTTCTAACTTCTTATTTAAACGTCGTAGCACCTCAACATTGGTAACCTTTTGGACCCACTGAATTTTCAACATTCTCCTGTAACACCACGTTTCGAACGCTTCTATCTTCTTTATGTTGTTTCTTCAATGTCCAAGCTTCCATTCCATATAGTACGATAGAAAATACGTAACATCTTAGAGCCCTCAATCTGAGAGGCATGGGAAGGTCTTTGTTTGTTAGCATTGTCTTCAATTTTATGAATGCTTCCCTTGCAGTTTCAATTCGTACTTTAATTTCTTTGCTTTGGTCATTCTTGTCATCAACCCAGGTTCCCAGATATTTGTATGCCTCTACTTTTTCTATTTGGGTTTGCTCTATTGTTTATGTTTCATTTCCATGTTCTGCTTTCGAGACAGTCATAAATTTAGTTTTGTTCTCATTTATTCTAAGTCCTTATTTCATTAGTTCCTGTATTTTAAGATGGATGAAATTTATTGTGGCCATAATGAAAAGGTAAAGTGTTAAACATTTTTTGCACGTAATTTGCTAGTTCCTGACCGTAAATATGTATTCATTTTTATCACAGGGTCAGCCAATTATATGACTAAAGCACGTAAGAACAGAAGAGGTAGAGGTATAAATGACACTAGTCAGAGTTATCTAATCTGAGATTCATGAATTTCATTTTTCAATCAAGCCTTGTTGATAATAAAATACAGGTGTCATTCCGAGAGTCGAAAGTACATGATTTTACAAAGGACTGGCATTCTGATAAGTATAATTATAAACGCTGTGAGAAGACCTTGTAAACCAACTCAACTCATCTCACTCAGAAAAGATTTTAGAGGTTCAAACCACCTTGTCCGCTGCTTACCTAAAAAACAACCTTCATTGCACAACAATTTCAACAGCATGCACTTTAGTTTACTGACAAGTTGGATTGAAAATAAGTAGTTTTATTAGCCTACCTTGCTTAAGAGAACGCATGAATTGTTCGGTTTCGGAACGTTAAAAAGTCGCATCTGATAATGCTTATAAAATTGTAATATTCGAACAAGCTGCCTACATAAACACTGATTACAGGCCTAAAACCCTATAAAATCACAGCTATCGGGATCGTAGATTTTCTGCTTATACTTTCGCTACGACAATTAAGCGAATGCTGTCGCCAAAATATTTTTTATTTACCTCATCTGTACGAATCAGGTGTTAAAGGTTATAGTTTTACACTGCCTGTGTAGAAGATATAAATACTGCTTATAAATTTCCCGTTAACTAACAGATCCTAAATCAACGAAAAATAGACTTGACAAATCATTTTTGACCTACGCTATTATTGTGTTTAACAGAAACAAAAATATATGTATCAAAATATAACTGGTATTCAACAAACGATCTATTAGGGTTGCGTGAGTAAGTCGGACCAAGTTGAGTGTGATGCGCATGTGACGTCATCGGCTCAGGTAATAATTGCCCAATCAGCGTCTCGTATTTTCGGCCAATAAGAAAGCCCAGTTTTAACCAATCAGATGTCTTCTTTTGCGTCATTTTGATTGGTTAATATTGTCCAATCAGAGAGTTTATATCACTGTACTACGTCACACCGATGTCAACCAATGACAAAGTGTCTTGAGCTTTACGTCATTCGTCAGGATATGCTGCTTTCTGATTGGTCCGTACTGATTCTGGGCGTCACGTCGAGTGTGATTTTAATATAAAGTCCACACCCAATGTCAACTTCTAGTTAACGGTAGGGCAGAACATATGAAGGAACCTTTTAATGAGATTTATAGTTTCTAGGTAAATATCACTTACGAAATATGTAGTACCCCATTGTAGAGATCTTTCGAGTTCCTAAGGAAATTAAAATTGGTTTCTGTTGC
The DNA here is from genome assembly GCA_035578175.1 of Catonia carolina. NCBI lineage: Eukaryota > Metazoa > Arthropoda > Insecta > Hemiptera > Achilidae > Catonia > Catonia carolina. The sequence continues at coordinate 28,352,429 of JAQMRL010000012.1, forward strand.
TGCTAAATGTTAACACGGTTTTTTAAAAATCACGAGTGTTCATTCGATACCGACACAAAGAAAAAAAAACAAAAGAGAGTTATCTTATTTTCCTAGTTGTTCGATTTTTGTAGCCTAATTTTTTGCCAGTAATGTTACATATTTTTAAGGGAATGACTTTATACAACTGTAAATAAAATATTACGATACGTAGAAGGCAACTGAAAAATCTAATTCAAAATATCTTGAGACGAAACAAAGTCAATATCCTACCGGGTAAGAAAATATACCTCATTAATCCGTTTTGTAACAAGAAAACTATTTTGCTCTACCAACGAGCATTAGTTGAAAAATAATAATCAACGGTCTGACAAAAATGATGATATAATGGCCGATGTAATTTCGAAAAAGGTTTTCTGGCTTTACTCTTATTTCATTCTTCTTCTTAAAGTTCCATCTCCTATCGGAGGTTGGATATCATAATGGCTATGGTCACTTTGCTGGCTGCTGCTCTGAATAGTTGCAATGAACTACAGTTGAACCATTGTCTAAAATTCCTCAGCCAGGAGATGCGTCTTCTTCCTACGCCTCTTCTTCCTCGGATCCTTCCCTGCGTAATAATTCTCAGCAACTCATATTTTTCACCTCTGGTTATGTGACCCAAATATTCTAGTTTTCTTGTTTTTATACTCTTCATAACTTCTAACTTCTTATTTAAACGTCGTAGCACCTCAACATTGGTAACCTTTTGGACCCACTGAATTTTCAACATTCTCCTGTAACACCACGTTTCGAACGCTTCTATCTTCTTTATGTTGTTTCTTCAATGTCCAAGCTTCCATTCCATATAGTACGATAGAAAATACGTAACATCTTAGAGCCCTCAATCTGAGAGGCATGGGAAGGTCTTTGTTTGTTAGCATTGTCTTCAATTTTATGAATGCTTCCCTTGCAGTTTCAATTCGTACTTTAATTTCTTTGCTTTGGTCATTCTTGTCATCAACCCAGGTTCCCAGATATTTGTATGCCTCTACTTTTTCTATTTGGGTTTGCTCTATTGTTTATGTTTCATTTCCATGTTCTGCTTTCGAGACAGTCATAAATTTAGTTTTGTTCTCATTTATTCTAAGTCCTTATTTCATTAGTTCCTGTATTTTAAGATGGATGAAATTTATTGTGGCCATAATGAAAAGGTAAAGTGTTAAACATTTTTTGCACGTAATTTGCTAGTTCCTGACCGTAAATATGTATTCATTTTTATCACAGGGTCAGCCAATTATATGACTAAAGCACGTAAGAACAGAAGAGGTAGAGGTATAAATGACACTAGTCAGAGTTATCTAATCTGAGATTCATGAATTTCATTTTTCAATCAAGCCTTGTTGATAATAAAATACAGGTGTCATTCCGAGAGTCGAAAGTACATGATTTTACAAAGGACTGGCATTCTGATAAGTATAATTATAAACGCTGTGAGAAGACCTTGTAAACCAACTCAACTCATCTCACTCAGAAAAGATTTTAGAGGTTCAAACCACCTTGTCCGCTGCTTACCTAAAAAACAACCTTCATTGCACAACAATTTCAACAGCATGCACTTTAGTTTACTGACAAGTTGGATTGAAAATAAGTAGTTTTATTAGCCTACCTTGCTTAAGAGAACGCATGAATTGTTCGGTTTCGGAACGTTAAAAAGTCGCATCTGATAATGCTTATAAAATTGTAATATTCGAACAAGCTGCCTACATAAACACTGATTACAGGCCTAAAACCCTATAAAATCACAGCTATCGGGATCGTAATTTTTCTGCTTATACTTTCGCTACGACAATTAAGCGAATGCTGTCGCCAAAATATTTTTTATTTACCTCATCTGTACGAATCAGGTGTTAAAGGTTATAGTTTTACACTGCCTGTGTAGAAGATATAAATACTGCTTATAAATTTCCCGTTAACTAACAGATCCTAAATCAACGAAAAATAGACTTGACAAATCATTTTTGACCTACGCTATTATTGTGTTTAACAGAAACAAAAATATATGTATCAAAATATAACTGGTATTCAACAAACGATCTATTAGGGTTGCGTGAGTAAGTCGGACCAAGTTGTGTGTGATGCGCATGTGACGTCATCGGCTCAGGTAATAATTGCCCAATCAGAGTCTCGTATTTTCGGCCAATAAGAAAGCCCAGTTTTAACCAATCAGATGTCTTCTTTTGCGTCATTTTGATTGGTTAATATTGTCCAATCAGAGAGTTTATATCACTGTACTACGTCACACCGATGTCAACCAATGACAAAGTGTCTTGAGCTTTACGTCATTCGTCAGGATATGCTGCTTTCTGATTGGTCCGTACTGATTCTGGGCGTCACGTCGAGTGTGATTTTAATATAAAGTCCACACCCAATGTCAACTTCTAGTTAACGGTAGGGCAGAACATATGAAGGAACCTTTAAATGAGATTTATAGTTTCTAGGTAAATATCACTTACGAAATATGTAGTACCCCATTGTAGAGATCTTTCGAGTTCCTAAGGAAATTAAAAATTGGTTTCTGTTGCTGCTAAATGTTAACACGGTTTTTTAAAAATCACGAGTGTTCATTCGATACCGACACAAAGAAAAAAAAACAAAAGAGAGTTATCTTATTTTCCTAGTTGTTCGATTTTTGTAGCCTAATTTTTTGCCAGTAATGTTACATATTTTTAAGGGAATGACTTTATACAACTGTAAATAAATATTACGATACGTAGAAGGCAACTGAAAAATCTAATTCAAAATATCTTGAGACGAAACAAAGTCAATATCCTACCGGGTAAGAAAATATACCTCATTAATCCGTTTTGTAACAAGAAAACTATTTTGCTCTACCAACGAGCATTAGTTGAAAAATAATAATCAACGGTCTGACAAAATGATGATATAATGGCCGATGTAATTTCGAAAAAGGTTTTCTGGCTTTACTCTTATTTCATTCTTCTTCTTAAAGTTCCATCTCCTATCGGAGGTTGGATATCATAATGGCTATGGTCACTTTGCTGGCTGCTGCTCTGAATAGTTGCAATGAACTACAGTTGAACCATTGTCTAAAATTCCTCAGCCAGGAGATGCGTCTTCTTCCTACGCCTCTTCTTCCTCGGATCCTTCCCTGCGTAATAATTCTCAGCAACTCATATTTTTCACCTCTGGTTATGTGACCCCAAATATTCTAGTTTTCTTGTTTTTATACTCTTCATAACTTCTAACTTCTTATTTAAACGTCGTAGCACCTCAACATTGGTAACCTTTTGGACCCACTGAATTTTCAACATTCTCCTGTAACACCACGTTTCGAACGCTTCTATCTTCTTTATGTTGTTTCTTCAATGTCCAAGCTTCCATTCCATATAGTACGATAGAAAATACGTAACATCTTAGAGCCCTCAATCTGAGAGGCATGGGAAGGTCTTTGTTTGTTAGCATTGTCTTCAATTTTATGAATGCTTCCCTTGCAGTTTCAATTCGTACTTTAATTTCTTTGCTTTGGTCATTCTTGTCATCAACCCAGGTTCCCACGCACTCTGATATGTG